>VWZW01001748.1:198160-289502 GCA_013397115.1 Edolisoma coerulescens
GCGGTGTCGGCAGCCGGTGGCCAGCAAACAGCCGCCGATCGCCTCGCCGAGGGGCCGGAGGAGGCGGGCTTGCCCCTCCTGCCTGCGTTATCCCCTGACGCGGGTAGCGTGGGGATGGGGATCAAAATAAGGGTTCCTGACCTGACGTTTTGTGAGCTTAGCGAGTGAACGGGAGACTAAGCTAATGGTCTTGAGCGTGAAAATCTAAATATGCCGTGCAGAGTTCGGCTTAGTTAAAGCTTGGGTGTGAACTCTTAACCACACTTGTATAGGAGACTTGTTTGTGGAAAATTCAGAAACACTTCGGGAAATGTTGCTGATGATAAATAGCGTTTTTCTTTTCAGAAGCCCTGGAATGAAAGCCAAGAGTGGCTTGTGTTGTTGTTAAAAAACATGCTTCCATCTAGATAACTATAGACCCATATCTGTATCGGAGGTTATTGGACTCCTGCTCTCTGACACAAGAGTTGTTGAGATTTTATTATCACATAAATATTGCTGGTAGAGTAAATATAAAGGCCATGTGTAACACCGTGAAGCTTAACAGAGTGTTCCTTCATTCCACTCTTACAGTAAAGGTACAAAAGGACAAAAATGAGCCAGTGTTCAGCCAGAAAGTGATTAAAAGTGGATACAATTGCACAGTTATGGCAATGGTATTACTGAAAGAATGCTGTAAGTACAGAAAGCCAGTAATGGGCTTGATATATCATCTCAATGAAACAGGGTTTTGTACCATTAAAAAAAAACCCAAAACCCCTTGTCTTCACTTAAAGGAGAGCCTGACTAGAAGCTGTGCTTTCTTTCTCTGGTCTCCACTCACCTGAGTTTGTTATTTCTTCCAAACCTCTTCCTGTCCTGCTGGGCTTCTTCTCTGGCATTGGTGCTTCTTATGCTGTGTCTTTCTGTACTGGCCAGAGCAATGGCCTAAATCTTAGAATATCTTTATTTTAGCCCTGGCACTAAAGAAATTGTGTCACCATTGCCTGTTTGAAAGTTGGGTTTGTAAATTGTTGCTGGAGAAATATTGGTGTTCGTGAGCCTTTTCAGTTGTGACTAAAGAAGTGTGAAGATTTCAGGATTTGCTTTAATGCCTTGGATGTTCTGACAAAACTTTGCTTTTTGGTAAGGGCTTCTACAGTTCTGTGTTGCCCTACATGACTGTTTGCCTTTGGACATCTCTTCTGTGGCAGCCTTTTCATACTGCTACGTTTGTTTTAACATTGTAGTGTCTGTATTACTTTATGGTTAGAAAAGTGTCTTGTGATTCTCCAGGAAGAAGTAGTTTTATTTTACAATTTTAAGCCTGGCTTATGTTACTGGGAATGAACAGAGTGAGAACAGGACGTTACAGCCTTGCCAGCCTTATTCTTTAGACGTGCTCCAGTTGTCGCTGGATGTGTCATTGGAATCCTCTGTGTGTGTGGTTATGTGTTTAAGGGTCTTCATGTCTTAAGACTGACGGGAAGCTATCTAGTCATTGACATTTCAAAGCTCTGAAGAAAAAAAAATGTCTGTGGTTTAGTCTTGCAAGGTCACCAGGAGTTTCTAAAATTAGTAGTTTTATGTTGTATCAACCTTGCTAAACCTATCACCTTGATCTTAATAAGTCTTATGGGCCACTTAACATCTCCACTTATTTACTCTTTAGTGCCTGTATTTACTTGGGAAAACTCAAGTAGGAAAATTACAGCGGTTAAAGCAAATAGATTAAACCCAGTGTAGTTACTTAACTTACGTGATCCTAAATGTTTTCAGCTTTGGGTAATTTCTAGTGCGGTTGGAATCTTCAGAGGCCTAGAGGAAAAACTGACATCAAAATATAAGTGATAGTGCAAAAGTTTTCCCACTTGAGGTGTGGAAGGCCTGGACAATATGCACCGTGTCAGGGAACTGTGTTCCTTATATCTGAATTAGCCAAAAAAGAATTTGCTGGTGGCACAGGACACAAGTAGTCAAAAGAGCAAATATGCCAAGCATAAAGGAGCACAATACTCAAGGTGCAGTTCAGTTGTGTTTGTTCATTTGTAAGAATGTTTGATGGGAAGAAGACACTGTTTTGTGGTCAGCTTATAGAGGCTACTTAGTGTCTCACTTCAAAAGAAACTGTATTTTTAATTGAGCTACATCAATGTAGTGCTTGTTTTACAAAAATGTGACTGAATTTTAAACAAATGTTGAAGAAGAGTAAGCCCAGAGGAAATGTGTGAGTAACCCTCTCATGGCAGTCTGATTTTGTTGTCTGATGTACATTTCTCATCTGGAATTTGCTTTTACTGTGATTCGGATTTATGTGAAGAAAGATTTTTGACTTAATTTCTCACAATAATGAAAGTACAGTGTGTTCCTTACGTTTTGATTTTTTTTTTTTTGGATTGGTTATTTTGGTTTAGACTAAGTTGACTTACAAATTTGTAAAATTCTGGCGAGCTGGGGAAGAGAAACTTTGTACTTCTTGTGAGCTGAAGAGTCTCTTCAAAGACAGTTGGTGGTAATGTGTATTGAGGTACAGCTTGGGCTTTTTTTAATTACTGACTAGCAGTGTGGGTTGTGTGGAACACAGTTGTGTGCATAGTGAGGCTGTAGAGTCTCTATTCCTTTCCAGTGATATAAATTAATGATGTTTATTTTAAAACTTTTTCTGCTTAATTCAGCTGTTTAAACCACTATAAGAGACAGTTTGTCTGTTTAAAGTAGCTTGCTCGTACTAAAAACCCGTGAAGCAAACCAGAAGGCAGTAGTTAAAGCAGTGACACTCGCTTGGTTTTTGTGGCTGAGTCCTGTTTGTGTCCATGTCCTGTTGAGCTTGCAGCTGTCTTTGTAGCTGCCACGAGTGTGTCAGAGGTTACTGTGCCATGGGCTTGGGACCTCTGTGCCAGAAAGTCTGAGTGCTCACACCGTGCAGCTTTTTTCTTTTTTTCCGTGTGTACATTTTCTGTTTGCACACTCCTGAATTCTGTTCAGGCAGTTTCTTTTGTTATGAAGTGCATTTCCCAAGATTCTTGTGCAATCTTGTTCCTTTGCAAAAGAGTGACCTTCTGTAAGTGTGTTTCAATATAAACAAATTTTGACCTTGTTTAATGCTAGCATGTCACTCCAGGTTTATCCAGGCCTCCATAAGTATTCTGCTCTGGAAAAAACAAAACCTACCAATTGGATTCAGCTATGTACTTTCCAACTTAAGTAGTTCTTCTGGAAGTTGTTTTGGTAGATTTCCAAGTGCAGGCATTCCTTAATGACCCAGACTAATTACTAAAATATCTTTTCTGAAATGAACTTGTAAATAGAGGTGTCATCTAACATTCAGGTCCATGGATCTTTGTACATTTTGGGGGCTAGACTGTTTGAGGGGGAAAAAAAAAGCCCATTCTGGAGATTCATATTGATAGAGCACCTCAGTTTAAATTTGCTTCAGCATGTAGGGTCGGCCTTAGAGAGTGACAGGTTAATCTGAAATACCCAATACTCTTAACCAGCAGCCACACGCATGGGTAACCAATTGGTCAATCCCTTGCCTGGGGAATTAATAACCTATCTGTTTGAGGAAAGTACAGTTGCTTTTTAGGAGTGTCCTAGCATTTAAAAAAGACACCCGGAGACGTGAGTTCCCGGTGCCTGCACTGCAGCCTGTCCTTGGTGTGAGCCAGCCCCGGAGAGCTGCACTGGTGCTGAACCCTGCCCCAGCTGGCAAGCTCCACACAGCTGCTTGCTCACGTCGTCGGGGTACCTCAGTTGTCACTAAAGTTACTGACAAATTTTTTGTCAAATGAATGGTTGTACTGCAAAGGTTATATGTAATTAAGCACAAATGAAGACACGAGTGAAGTATAAATGGTGTAATCCTTTGATCCTGCATGAAAGAGTCATTTGAAGCTGTGCTAGTGTTGTGTTGTAAACGTGTGCCAGGATACTGTACTCATGTAATCCTCTCACTGCTGCTGCTCAGCTGACCAAGTATCTGAGACCTGTGAGTCTGAGGTGTGTTTTGTCAGAAACACGAGCCATCTGCTTTTGGGGCTTGTTTACTACTGAAGCTGTCTTGGCCAGTTGTACCTAGCTGTATTCTAGCCGTTTTTGTTTCATGTTTCAAATGAAATGCTTTGGATAAATTTTGTATCTGTGGGGTTAAACTTGTTTCTTTGTTAGCTCTTTGAACATATCGTATATTAGTGTTCATGTACCACAGAGTTACTAATGAGTTTGGATAAAAAAGCTGTGCTTGTTCTTAAGACAGAAGATAGTGAATCACAGTGAATTCTTGTTGTGGAATGTCACTTAGGAGATTCTGATTTTGTAGGTTATAATCAAAATATTTGTGGCGACTGCTGCAGTTAGTGGCATTGAAAAATATCACGAAGGTTGTAATTTAGTACTTTTACTGTACTGAGAACAGCTGAGCGTGCAGCAGATAATCACAGTGAGTGCATGGAACTGTTGCGCCCTGGGGCATATCTGGAGGAAAACATTATCAATAGATCCTTCTCATTTTTAAGTACAGTTTTTGATATGAAATTGTTTAGTTTATGTGGTACCTATTAAATTTACCTGTCTTGGGGAAATGTGTAGGCCTCTTCCAAAATGATATAAAGACCAAACCAGGTATCGGCATTGCTGTTGGTGGCTGCCGGTTGTATGAGCAGCATTAGATTGGGGTTTTGCAAGGGTGTTTATGCTTCACGTTGCCTTCTTGGTAGAGGTGTGGATCTGAGCTGACAGCCTGCCACTGGAGAGGTAGCTGGCAGATACAATTTGAACAACAACACGTGAGGGTAGAAAAATAGAGATCAAAACCTGCCTTATGTCTCCAAATATAATAACTAATCTTCTTATGGAAGATGGCTGTTGGAAGATTTTTCTACACAAAAAGATATTGGAAGATTTTTATGGCATTTTTTCTTTTAATAGAACATTAGTGGAGAGACTGTGCATCTGTAGCACTTGCAAAGTTTAGGGCTAAAAGAAATTAAATAATTACCTGCTATTTATTGCTTGCAGCTGTGCTTTTTCTTCTGCTCTCTGTGCTTTGTCCTTAAAACCTTATGCTTGATTTAAATGCATCTTCAAAAAAAAAAAAGTCCTCTTAGCACAAATGTTAACCATTGGTATGCTGACCACTGAGTGGGATCAGGAAGATGAATGCTAGTGAGACATTACTGTCTTTTATTTTTGTCTGACTGGCTTCAGCTTCCATCCAGCAGTTTCATTAGCGCTTTTGTTGGTAGGGTGGGATCCTCTGATGCCTGGAATATTTTCACTATGTGGTATATGTACATTATGGTGGAGTATCTTTCTTGATTTTGTAAAGATAAATAGCTGTTCCAAGCCTTATGAAAATAACGTGGAATTAACTTTTGTGTCTTTTCCAGAATTTTCAGTATTGTTCTTCAAATATGTCTATTAGAGCATTAAATAGAATCCCTTTAGGAGTTTTGTGGAACACTGGAATAAGATTGTTTCACTGCTGTTTAGTTTTTACCTTGAAAGACTACCCTTTGGTCACAGTGACAGCTGGATGCGCAAACTGGATTGTCTGCCTGCTTTTGTTTTTGAGTTCTTTTGCGGTTATCACCTTTCCATGTTCAGTCCTTAATTCCCTAGATCTGGGCATGGAAAAAGTTTGCATTTCATAACATTAAAAAGGGTTTTCTTTGAACGGGCTGTAGCACAGCAAGTAAGCTGGAAGCCTTTTTGATGCAACTGTTATAAATAACCTGTTCCTATTTACAACTGCCAGTTGCTGGCAGGCAGTGATGTTCTAATACTATATATAATATTGAAGGGTTTTTTAAGGCCTAATATTGATTGTTTTGAAGGTCTGGAAGAGTCATTGTGGTTAGGTAACTGTTCAGTAGTCACTATTGAACTGTGATAGGACAGAGATATTTGTGTGTGGGAGTATTGTGTAATACTAGATTGTGGTGTGTTTCATATACAGAATTATCTGTATCAGTCACTTTTACAGGCTGTTTAGTCAATAAAGGAAAACTTAATTTCTGTGAGTAATTGAGATTTTATATACATTCTGAATTCAGTATTCTAGTATAGTTACAGTACAAATTCCATAAATTGCTATAGATGATCAAACTGGATCACCAAGGTAATGGTTTTTTCTTCCTGTTGAAGCCTAAGCATTGAAAATTCTGCCTTCAGTAGGTGGTTTGGCTGGCCACTCTTGCCTGTAAGCATAGGCTAATAGTCTACAAGTGAGTATCCTTCAGCTGATGGAATTGCTTGAGTTTTGTTTCCCAAAACAGCCAAAAATTTCTCAATCTGTGTTCTGTTTGTCTGTGGACTGATCAGAGGAGTTGTGCAGTCCTCTCCTTAGGATGCTGGGAAGGGGAGATGATGTTTCCCTGCACATGTACATGTCTGCATGCTTGAGCTTTTTTTTTATTCCCTGAAGCTGGTATGGCGTGTAAGCGCACAGCTGAATGTCTTGGGTGAAAGAGAGAGGGCAAGAACTCCTCATCTGCGCGAAGCAGTAAACAATGCCAGTGGGTTTGTTTATTTCTTTTTAGCAAGTAGCAGAAGCAATGGAGAATGCTGCCTGATAGAAATTGAGGGCTTGAGAAGCTTCTTCCTGGAGGGACAAAAAGATAGGATTTGTAGCTCTTGAAGATCTAAGAATGTATGGGACATGTTTTTCTTCTGGCAACTAGTAGAAATTGCTGAAATGCCTGCTTTAGAGTAGATTTAAACTAGTAAGGAGGTGCCTGAAAATCTGAGATTAGATTTTGATTAAAATGAACATGAATTTGATAGCATTCCTTCTCCAGAATGGAAGAACTGACAGCCAGTGATTTTAAAATAGCATAACTTCTATAAGCCAAGAAAACAGGTTGGTAGGGTCTCTCCTAAGATGTAAGGAGGAGTATAAGATGATCTGTCAGTTTGAGAAAGAACAATTCTGATGCAGACAAAAGATAAGAGAGCAGTAGAGCGGTAACCCAAATTCCAGAAATACTGTTGATTAAAAAGCATCATATGAAAGCTGGAAGCGAGGACATCTGTCTTGGGTTGCAGTACAAATAACAGCCAAGGTGAAAAGTCATGGGACAGAAAAGCAGATAAAAAGATGTTTTGATAATTTAAAGTATTTGGGGAGAATGCTGAAGTGAAGCATTTACTTGATGAAAGTACGTAATGATAAAGACTGTTGAATTCATCTTTGCTTTGGTCTTCGGAAAAAGATGAATTGTATCCAGAAACATAAAGAAATCACAACTCTCTCCTGACCCAAATTTTAGATAAGCTGAGATATGTCTAGATCCTCTTGGCCTAGTGGGTTCCAGTGGAAGTAAACCAGTTCTGTGTGTCGTGAGTAGCTGAACACTTTCTTCTGCGAATGTGTGTGGCCTGGTGCAGCACAGCTGGTGCTTACGGGTTTCGTGGAAATAATGGGTGGCCCCAGTGTTGTGGAAGTGGGAGAAAACACTGCTTGTCTTTCAGAGGAAAGGAAGAGGAGGACATTAGAGTTAAGTCAGCTTGACTGAAGTAGCTGAAAAAGTGATGGAGCCAATAATGAAGTAATACAAAGATAAAACACCAAGAGATAATAAGGTAGTAAAGAGACAATAGATTGTGTTGGCCTGGTCTAATTTCCAAGTTAATTTGGTGTGTGCTAAGGCAGTGGCAATAGGTGCTGTATCTGGCTTTTGATGAAGTTTTGGCACAGCTCCATGTGACATTCTTAATTAAAAACAAACAAACAAAAACCCCCTCGATGTACAAAATAATGGAATAACTTCAAGGTGAGGTTGTTATATCATAGCTGTTCAGTGTTATGGTGGGTTGACCCCATCCAGCAGCTGAGCACCCACCCAGATGCTTGCTCTCCTCCTTCCACCCCTCACTGGCATGGGGAGAGAATAGGGGGGGCAAAAATGAGAAAACTTACGGGTTGAGAACAAGACAGTTGAGGAAATGAGGCAAAGAGGGAGAGAAACAAGTGATGCACAGGCAGTCACTCACCACCCCTAGAAGCAGAGCTGTGCTCAGCCAGTCACTGTGTGATGGATGGCTTGGGTGACAAAGCCAGCCAGTTTGTTATTGCTGGGCATGGCATCATCTCATATAGTGTTGGAACCCTGGATTCAGGGAATTTCAGTCTTTCAGTGCTGACAGGCAGTGATCCTCAAAAGCACACTGCCTTTGACCTGAGACCTTGGGAAAGGCTTCAGAAATTATGCAATAGCATGGAGATTGTGGCTGTGTAATTAAAAAGAAGTGTGTTATATCACTGGGTAGAACATACAGAAATGTAGAATTTCTGGGACATAGTAATAAGTAATATACATGTAACAAGATGGAGGATTTTGGATGTGGGCTAGTTCTTCTTTCTTCTTCTTCACAAATCTGGGTGATTTGGTATTGCTTCAAAAATCCCGCAGTGCAGAACCTAAGTAAATTAGTTATTGGAGGTAGATTAGTTGGCATCTCATAATCGGGTAGTTTGGGCTTTAAAAGACCTTGAAAGACAGAACTCTCCAGCCATTTTCCACCTTGTTAACTTAAGAGCACAATCTGTGTGACTGTACTATAGATGAGAAATAATAAACATCTAACAACGAACAAGAAGATTCAGTCTCCTGCCTTTTAATCCAAACTTCGAGTAAAAGAACCAGACGGGGAAAAAGAAACATAGAACCTGTCAATATAGAGCATCCTTTTGTCCAGCTCAGGTCAGCTCTCCTGGCTCTGTGCCCATCCAGCCTGTTACCCACCCCCAACCCGACTTGCTGGGGTAGGGACTGAGCACAGGAGAGAGAGAGAGAGAAACCCTTTGTGCTGTACAGGGCCTGTTCAGCCATAGCCCAAATGCCACCGCCCCTTCTGGGGCACTGTGAGGACAACTGGCTCCAGCAGCCAGCTCAGTACAAATGTTGGTGAAGAACATTTACTAAATACTCTGTGTTGCACTAGCAGTCATTGATGTTCACAGGACTGTGTTGTGAAGAGTGAATGGTATGTCTCCAGTCCCCCATAACTCAAATCAGTATAATCCATCATAAAATTAGGCATAGATGTAGGAATTGTTTTATCTAATTCCACAGTTACTATATTAGAACAGCTTTTCTTGTTGCCAGTTATGCTTACTATAATGGCCTTTTTTAAAAGCCACCTTTTTCTCAAAACTGCTAAAGTATTTTAGAGGCTGCTACTTATCCTTTTAAAAGTATGTTTGGTTTTTTTGTGTTTTTCTGGAGTCAGTTAAATGTCATTTTTCTTTTTGGAAATGTTAGCTTGAAAGGATGAATTACAGCACTGAACTATGACTCTTGAGGTATAGTTCTTTTTCTGATGCTTTGGGTGTTATAAGAGGCTATTTTATTTGCTCTTGTTTCCTTTAAACCTTTCTATGTAAATGTGACATCCTCTTACGTTTCTTTGTTCTGTTTAAATTATTTTCTGTTAGTTTGCAGTCAATGTAAAAAAAGTGACGCAATATTAAAAATACTTTCACTGACTTAATTGATTAAAATAGTAGGCTTGTGCAAATTACAATTGGTGTTTTTCAGAATTAGGTTTAAGACTGTGACTCGACAAGTAACATTTTTTTGCTAAAAATAATTTACATTTTAACTGCTACTTGTTTGTTTTAGTCCTTGTTTATTCTTTTCTGCAAGATTTTTATAGACTGCAAAAATATCTTCCAACTCTGATAACTAGCAATGACATAGAGGAATACTGTAACCTTTTTTGTAATGTGGCTTGTTAATTATCAAAACTGTTTTGAAAGAAGATGTTTAACAGTCTAATGCATTTCACCTCAGTAAGACTGAAGGGAAACTGGAGCATGTGGTATTGGCAGTTTTTTTATATAATTGGTTTTAACTGTGTGAGTCTTTGCTCATGAACGTTAATTTTATTTATGCTGGGGATTTGGAATAGCTTTTCCTTTGGCAGGTTGTCAGGAACTAAAGGATAAAGCAGGGATTTGTATTTTTCTGGAATGGTTAGAGAGAATTATGGAAGTTTTTCATAAAGATTAGGAAGGAAATTGTCAAAGTTGTGAGAGCTTAGGGAGAGTGTTAAAAATTTGGAACATCTAATTATAATCTTCAATGTGAAATAGGTTTTTACCTCTTATGGGAGGAAAAGGTGATTATAAGACCCAAGAAACAAAACTCAGTCTTTTCTGGTCAGTGTATTGTAACAGAAGCTGGTCAGAGCAACAAAAGGGGAATAAGGTTTCTTTGGCTTGGTGCTTTAAGCCTCATCTACATCTAAAAAAAAAAAAAGTTTTAAAATTTTGAGTCTCACCAGAGCAAAGCACAAGATTTGTTTCATCCAGGGTCTCCTGTTGGAAAGCCACAGAGCCCCTTGGCAGTGAAGGCCAGGGCTGCTGTGCACCTCTGTCCTGCTCTGGCTGCTCCCTGCTTTGGGCTCAGGAGTGCTGGTGGGAGAGGAGCTGATACAGTCTGAAGAGCCACATTGTTTTGGTTTTGTTTGTCTGTTTTAGAAGCCCCTTGTGCCTGGCCAGGGAAGGAGTCTGGGTTGCACAGATGGTTCTAGGATCAAGAACCTGATGAGGGCCATGGTTGCTCCTGAGAACATTTTGGCTCTTTGCCTGTCATTTTCTGTGGGGAGTGCCCGTGATACAGCAAGACAAAGCTTTGTGCTAAAATGATTCACCCGACTTTCAGTCTACTCCCAAACTGCTCAAAGGAAAGACAGCCTTGGGTCTATATGTCTAAAAATAATACAGCCTGTGGGTAATTGGTGGAGTGCCTCTGCATTAAACTTTATAGGTACTTTTGATTACTGTGTTGTCTCTTGGCAAATGCGTTAAAATATTCAAAAAGTGATTTCGTTAGAAGCAAGTGGTAAGCAGCTAAACATTAGTTTTAGATCAGGGAAGTTTATTTTAAAAAGTCATGCTTTTATTTTAGTTTGGGTTGTTCTCTTTAACAGTTCACGGTGCTGGTTTCCAGCTTTGACAAGTGGTTATCTGATAATCCATTCCTCTTGAGAGCGACAGACGTGTCTTCACTTGAGTCTTTTCTGTGGCAGGAAGGCTGTGGCTTTAGGAGTTGAAGTTGATGATTACAGTGTATTGTGCATCTGTTAATTGCTCTTGTTGATCTATTCCCGTTCTGCAGTAAGTTAAGCTGCTTTCCAGCACAGGCGATTTCATTCAGAGCACTATTTGCTTGAAAACAGTCTTGCTGGAGTTCACGAGTTATATGTAGTTACTTATTGCGTTATTTGTTATTAAATTTAGTGTATAGCTAGTGTGGTAGTAAATATAATGATTTAGTCCCTGTTGAGCTGTCCTGCTGTGCTAAGGACAGCTAGCTGACATTTTTTTGTTTACCTGCATTTATATGAAAACATGAAGTTACTTTTTCTTGATGCTGGTGGTATTCCTTAACATGGGCATAGTAATTAATAATCATAAGACATAAACCAGCTTACTCTTAGGGGTTTTGGAAAGAAGTGGAGATAAGTATTTTTTTCTGTATAGAAATTCAAGAGCAGTTGTATTTATTTTTGAACTTCTTAAGTTCAAAAGTCTAGACCTTGATTATGAATGGGATTTGGCCTGATCATTCAGGTAACAGGATATAGGCTAGTGTATTCTGATGAATGCTGTACTGAAATTTTCCTTTGGAGCAGAAAGTGAGCATTGCAGTTGCCCTGCCAGTCAAAGAGTGCTTGAATGTGTTGTTATTTGAATTGCATAAACTGGAAATGGTTTATTAAGCTCAACTGTTTCAGTACTTCAGCTCTTGTTTTATCCATGTGCTGCGTCACGTGACGGTTGGAAAGTTTAACTGGAAAGCTAAATAACGTGAGCTGCCTAGTTTGGATTGCACTTAGCAATGAAATGGTACAGAGTGCAAATCAATGGCCATACAGTGGTAACAACTGAGTTCTCATCTGTGAACATAAACCTTGTAGATTGAGAAGACTCAAGCACCCCTGTCAGTGTGCTTTCCCTTAGGCTGAAAAGGCCCAACTTGTCATGGGCTGAAGAAGAGAAACAAGTATTTGCAGACTTCAGTTCCTGTGGCTTTAGGCTGGCTTTCTGGCAGTAGTTTGACAGAGCTTAATTGACTTCATAAAAGTGATATGTTTATTATCGTTCAGTAAGATGTAAAAAATATTTTTTGTTTTTAATTCTTCAAGTTTCATTTTTTGAAACTTCGCAATTTCTCTGGTTTCGTGACGTAGAACCAGTCTCTTAATGTGCCAATCATATGTGCCAAGTGAAAGCGTGCCCTTAAAACAGGACACTTGCATGAAACAGTTGCAAGAGTTGGTGGAAGTAGCCTTAGAGAGCAGTAATGGAACTTGGGCTGCAGCTTAATCCTGATGTGTCTAAAAAGAGGCTGAATACCTGAGGAAGTGTGGTTTGGATCCTTAAATTTCAGATCCTCCATCTGCAGGCTACCTGTGTCGGAGCAGCTGTGCAGGCTGTGGTTGCTATTCTGTAGCACAGTGTGGTAGGTCCAGTTTCAAGATACAGCTTTCTAAGGTGCAGTTGGTGGTAGGGAGTGAGGGTCAACAAGAGTCAACATCTCCTGTTATATTCTATGTGTTCTTTTTCCACTTGCTTCATCATCTTCATTGGGGTTTACGAAGCCCTGTCTGGTACCAAGCAAACAAACCCTGTGTACTTCTTGTGGGATTGGTATTTTTAGTGCTTGGTGAGATAAATATCTAAAGAGTATGCTGAGAATATAATCATTCCCTTTGGGGAACAGGAATGATTTTGGACTTGGACTTGTTTTGCTGGGTTTTGTTTTGTAGCCACGTTTATTGAGACTGTACAAGCATAGCTTGTTTGTCTTTTAATAAATAGCCCATGTTCCTGAAATGGTGTGTAATCACTGAAATTCAGCTATTCTTAAGTTCTGCTTTCCTACCTTCAGCAGCAAGTTATTAGTTTTAGCTTTTGCTCAGTCTGCTCTAATTCGCTGATCTTTTTGCATATTATTTTGAAGATTTCTTCATCCTTCTGCTTCACTTTGTTTTGTTTGCCTATACGGGACTTATAAAATATTCTGGAAGCTCAAGAGAAGAGAGTAGATATGGTTGATCATTCCTGCTTTCCTGTCTTTCTTCCTTTATTTTGCCCTATCTAAAAGCAACAGTAGTAGTTTCTGATCTTGTTTTTATAGATTCTGGATGAAGTCCCTTGTCTGTGGTATACAACAGATGGGACTTTGAGTCTTAAAGTAGTACAGTGTCTCTGGTGTTCGATACATAGTTAATGGAGAGAACTAGACCTCTGCCTGCAGTGAAAAGACTGAAAAAACCACTTTGTTTCTTCTTTTTCTGCCTCCTCTGACAGATGAGTGTTAATATTCAGAAACTACTGATGCTTTTATGATGTGACCTTGGCAGTCCAGTGACAAGGTGGGGATATCACAACTGTATTAGGTTTTTGAACTAGATTACTTTGATCATCACTGTGAAGGAATGTCGCTGGAGTCTGTTCTCCGATGGGTATTCATGAGTGTGGGAATCTGGCGGCTGAACTGAGAGCGTTGGAACCAGAGTTCATGGTCTCATGCTGCATTTCTGCCCTCTTCTGCAGCAAAATGGAGGTTTGTGTGGAGCCTTCTGTATGGAACTAATCCTTTTGTAATGTGAATCTTGGACAGTACACTATTGCTCTCTCAGTTTGCAGAATTTGCCAGAATTGGATCAGGGCCTGCTGCATGTGTGTAAAAAGCCTCTGCATTGTTTGTGCCTCTTGTTGCAGGACCCAGAACAAAAGTTTTGTCTAAGCACAGCTTTGCAAGAGTTGTCTAATTTGTTTTCCATTTCTTAGCACTGTGGAGTAAAAGATAAAAGTGAGAAACAGAAGAGATGAGTAAATGTTAGAGAAGAGTTGAATCCAGAGAGGAGAAAAGAAAGCAGTAGAGAAAACTGAGAGTAGAACTCTGCTTCCTGAGTTTCCTTTGAATGGAAGGTCCACCAGTGATAACATTGATAACATTCCACTTTTGATCTTTTCCCTTCTGATGGCATTACATTTAGAAGTTCTAATGCGTTCAAGTCTGCTTTTGTGACCTGTGCTACCTCAGAGGTTCTGAGTCATGTTTTATTAACATGTTTTTCTTAATTTTTTTTCTCCCTCTGATGCCTGTCTGATTGAAAAATTAGCATGATTCATTTTTGGTGGAAACATATAACACTATTTCATATCTGGAAAAATTGATTTAATATAAAATGTCATCTTCTGGGTGAACTTTTTCTGAAATTTTCATGTGTTACTCTTACTTAAATAAGTCTACTTATATTTTCAACTTAACTTGTGCAATGGCAGTCACATCATTCTTCAGGTGTATCATGTTTCACTGCAAAAGCAAATCCACCAACAGTCACTCCCATGAACAGTGACCATTCCAAATGCAGCAGTGTTTGTACAGGTACCATTCCCACGGTATTTTTACAGACGCTGTGTCTGTCATGTGTAAAGCTGTTACATTGAAGGTTGTCCACAGAATAGTCTTCACTGACCGTAGTTTGATGTAAAGTCCAGGAGAGTGCTGCTTAGATCTTTATTTTACTGATGTATTTTCTTATTTTCACGATGTTGAAGACTGTGTCTGTTGTCAGTCCATTACATTGACTTGTTCTTAAACAAAGGAGTCTCAAGATTGGCATCACAATCTCTCTTTGGTGTTAGTTTTGAACTGAAGATTTGAAAGTGGCAGAGAGAAGGCCACGAATAAGCTTTACTACGTGACTTTTGTATAGGGTAACTGATGAGCCCAGACAGGTAAGATTGTTCAGAAGATTGAAGGTGGTAGAACATTTATTAAACAGTTTCTTTTTTTAAACCTGTGGTGACACTTGACATTTCTTTCAGTTTTTGTGCTAGCTGTGCATGCAGTAGTAATAAGTT
Organism: Edolisoma coerulescens; assembly: GCA_013397115.1. Lineage (NCBI taxonomy): Eukaryota > Metazoa > Chordata > Aves > Passeriformes > Campephagidae > Edolisoma > Edolisoma coerulescens. Next base: position 213,024 of record VWZW01001748.1, read on the forward strand.
GAGGATTAGTTCCTTCACAAATATCTTGCTTTTCATTGCCGTTTTTCTTTCAAAGTAGCTATTATTGTATGACTTAATTTATGCAGTCTGTGCCATGTTTTTGCTAACTCTGACTTGCTTCAGGCTTCCCACTTTTTGCTTGTTTCCCTGTGCAAAATTGCACTGCTTTCTCTTTGCGGGTGATTGACAAAATATGAGATGATCACTTTCTTCCTCTTGGGTCATGAGAGAATTAAGGCTACAAAGAATGTTAGGCAGTGTTCAGTCTAATCTCATTTCAGAGACTGAATCAACTAGTTTAATGTAATTTTGGCAGGTGTCTATCTTCACTAGTAAAAGAGATGCCTAAATCAGATCAGGTTGCTCTCTTTTACAGTGTTTACCATGAAGAAGTTTCTGCATGTAAGACTTGAGTCTTCTGCAGTTTGAGTCTAATGCTTATTTGGTTCTTGATGGACAAGGCCACTGCTGCCTCCTCTGTAGTGACCTGTTGAGGCCTTGGAGAGCGTTGCTGTGTTCTTTATCTATTTCTTCTTAGGTAAATCCATCAGATTGACTCATTCCTGTGTCACAGACTGTTTTATTGTTGTTATCTTGATTTCTGTTGCATCCATCTATGTTTTCAGAAGATGCTCAGAAATTAATATGATTTGCTGGTAGAGTGGGATATTTTATGCATGCTTTTCCTTTATCCTGTTGGGTCAAATTCTGGTTTAAGTTGCAGGCATTGTAGCTATGATTTTGGGGGTTTTTAGTCAGCTTGAAAGTGTAACTTCATTAAGAGTAAAAATCTGAAGGTAATCTAGCCTTTTGACCCTGAATTAACACCTAAACTCTTAGAAAATGTAATTACTTTGTAGGGTTTTTTTTCTCCCAGGAAGAATTTTGTTTGTTCCCTGCAGTAGAGCAGACCTGTAACAAAGAGGTTTTATCTGTCTGGTTTGTTCTTTTTGTTGCCTTAATGTGATACTTATTGAAAGAAAGTTGTTTCAGTGCCTGACTTAACAATTTGGTCTGCAGTTATTCCACTTAAAGCCACGAAACTGAATTATTGTTCAATTGCAATCAAGTATTGCTGTTTTACAGACAGTGGGAAACAAATGGTGGTGGTGTGTGCAAAATTCTAAACTCTAGATATCATGAGATGCTTTCCTTTCTTCTTGGCTTTGTGGATAAGAAGTGTTTCACTTTGAGTCTTCTAGTATTTCCATTTTCAGATTTTTAAAAGCATATTTTAAAGAGTTTTAAGTTTTTGGAAATAAAGCTAAATACAGCCCTTGATGCCTAGTGCGGTGTAGTTTCCACTAGGGCGTAGGATGACTATTCTTTCTTCCATTTGAATTCATACAAAGGTAAACGGGTCACTGTTTCATGTATTTGTATTCTTGAGTAACTTATTGAGGGTTACAGTGTAAATCAAGGAGGGGTTATTCACAAATTTAACATTTGCTTTAACCCTGAGAGTGATTTCAAATTCCCTTCAACTGAAACTGATAGATTTGGACTGATTTTAGCCTGTGGTGTTTAAGACAAAAGTCTGATTCTGGCAATGTGTATTGACCCAGCTGGAGTCAGAACAAAATCAAGAATGATTGCTGTATATTTTGAAAAATAGATACAATGACTAGATCAAAATTAAAGCCAGCCCTTGAAAAAAAATTAAATCTGACTGTAGGCTAAACCTGCAGAAGTCTCATTGCAGCTTATTAGAATGCTGTTTCTGGAAATATCGTTAGAACTTACTTTATCATACATGCCACTGTCATATAATTTATGATAAATTATATTAAGAAAATACCTAACATACAGACTAAGGGATTTTTTTACTTAGTCTGATGTCCCTTCTTTTGATGGATGTGGTTGTACAGATGTTGCTGTGAGGAACATCAGCCAAGGAGCAGTGTTAGGACACAGTTTGCTTTTACTTTGAAAGCTGGAGGATATCTAATTATTGCTGATCCTGGTGGGTACCATTCTCTCTTGCCATGCATGTGCTGCCTGGCAGGCAGGTAACTGACCTGATGCTAAATGCTGAAACAGCTCTGTGGAGGCTCTCAGATAAACTGATTGCAGCTAAGCAAGGACTGTGTGCCCCAAACCAAACCGATGAGCTGAACTTAAGCTGAAGCAAGCTTATAAGCTGGGAAAGCTTAAACCTGAGCTTCCTTTATTTTTCCTGCACTGAGCATGCAAAGGGACCCCAAAGGGCTCTGTACCTAAAATGTAACTGTACAACAGGGCAAGGCAGCTCCTTAAAAAGAGATGGTTTAGAGCTGCTAGGGTGAGACAGGTTGAATAGAGATGTGCCATTGCATGTGGGAGGAGAGGACATGGATCTCTTCAGCCAGTCCTGCTTTCCTGTAGCAGCTTTTGTTGTTTGCCTTGCACAAACCCATGGGCTATGGGTTCTTGTTCATAATTTTCTGATTTTCTGTATGGGCTGTCTCATTCCTTTTGCTTTTTATTACCTAGAGAATAACCGAACTTGCTCTCAGTCACTCTTGGGAAGAAGCAGTTGTTGTCTTTGTTCTGAGGGGTCTCCCAGCTCAGAAGGTATAGGCTGAGCTAAGCCTAAGAGTCTTTCCTGCTGTCCAGCCTCATGTCTCTCCTCTGTTGTAGGTGAATTGGTACCTGACTTACTTGAAGGATTGAACTCTGAAATCATTACTGTGCTTCACAGAAAACAACATAATGTCTTGTTTCCTTTGTCTAATTTTGACAGGATGTGTGTATTTGTAATTGAGATGTGAAAATGCAAGCAAGTAAAATGGTCCAAATGTTTGCTGGAAGAACTATAATGGAATTGGTGGCACTATCAGAATTTAATGATCCCCAGATTGATGATACCTAAATGAGGAAGAAAAAAGGGAAATCCTAATCTTTCCTGCACATTCCCCAAGCCAATGTTAGGGTTTGGGAACTAATCCATCAATGCATGTTACCTATGCAAAGAAGGTGAAAACTCTGTGATTATAATGGGACTGTCTTAAAAAGTATCTCCTTGATTGTGCTGGTTGCACTGTACTTGAATCTTTCAAATTGCAAATCTCAGTGATTATGTGCCTAGCAGTGCTTTTAACACTTTCTGGTTTGCTTGAACATAATTTATAGCTCTTACATTATGCCTTCACTCAGAAATTTTGCAGATGGTTGAACTGGTTATCATCACAAAAGAGATTTGCTATCTTTCTAGATGAAAGCAGAATACTGGCTGTTCATTACAAGTAAAACATGGACTTTTAAAAAAATTTAATTTACCTAGATTCTTTAGAAATTAGTTATGATGGGGACTTCACCCGCTTGTTAAATGCTGCAAAATACAAAAAACTGTGTTAAGCAAGGTCTGGTCTTCTATCTAAATTACTTGGGCAAGTGTCCTAATATCTTGTGCTTTTAAATATTTGTAGTTAAAATTTTATAGGTATCTTTAGTAGCTACTTTAGCTTAAGAATGCTCTTAGTCATATCAGTATTTCAATTTGCATAGGGTGGTTACAGAGAGTGAAGACTGTTACAACTAGGTCTGCAGGAAGGTAGTGTTATTTTGCTGGATCTGTTTATTTGCTTTCTGACTGTATGGCTGGGGGTTTTTTTTGTTTTATTTTCAAAATACTAGCCTAGATAAAAATGTGTTTTAAAAGTGAAAGTTAAAGATAATCTTAGCTGGGGCCTTTCCAAATGGGAATGTGGTGATAAGCACTGGACTTTCCTTCCAGGTCTCCAGTGAGAATCTTATAGGCCCATCCCAGGAGGGATGACGGCCTGTGCTGGTCTCACTAGGTGCTGCTCAAATGTTAAAGTACTTCAGTTGGATCAACTTGTGACATGAAACATCAGCAAACCGTTGTCACAATTCTGTCCTTTTGTTTTCATTCCTTACCCTCTGTTATGTGTGCAGCATTTCCTTTTTAAAAGCTCATTAGTATAAAAGTTGTACTGATAAAAGCTAGTATTTTGGGGTCTTATTTCCAAGTAATATCAAGTATTTCATATTTGATGAATTTTATTTCTATGATGAGAGATTTTTGTTTATGGGAGAGAAAATGAGATGATGTGAAATGTGGAAGAATGTCAGACAAAAAGGGTTAAGCTCTAGGAAGGCGAAAGTTTAAAATGTGTCTCGTGAGTGAGAGGAAAGTGAAGGTGAGTACTGAAATTGCTTTAAAACTTTTTATTTTCACAAGAGGTTTTTTTTTTTAAGATTCTAACATTAGGAAGTCTAAAATTTGATCTGCTGCAATGGGCATCTGTTTTTCCTTCCTTCTGACAGGTCGTGACAATGCCTGCGAGAAGACTTCGTACATGTTCCTGCGGAAGGAGCTTCCTGTGCGACTGGCGAACACCATGAGGGAAGTCAATTTGCTGCCTGATAATTTACTGAACAGGCCTTCGGTTGGGCTGGTGCAGAGTTGGTAAGTTTAAAAAAAAAAGTGGATTGAAAAGTTATTGTCAAACTAACGCTGTATGTGTTGTTTTGCTTGAAACAGAGAATTGTTGAATTTTTCTGAATCGGTCAGTTCTCTGCCTTGAATTGCTTACAGTGTGTCTTGTCAAATGAAGTTTCATTTTGTTCTGTCTAATGTTGAGTGTATACCCTAATCTGGATCCTAGCTAAGGATTTGTAAGTTAGTAAGAACATAGTGTTGTCTCCCAGGTAATTAAAATGAGTCTATAACTTCGAAGAGCAAGCTTTTTTAACATTTCTTACTATATTGCACTCATGGCTTCTTGAAATAGCTGTTCTTTCTCTGTATTCTTCCTTTGTCAAAAGTACTGGGAGAAAATTAAAACCTTATCTGTTTTTCTCACTGCTAAATCTTTAAAAACATAACCTGGTGTTCAGTGGAAGTTATGGAATGGGTCAAAAATCTGGTGTCATCCAGTAAACAACATTCTCCATTGTAATAACTAGCGTGGATCCAAAGTGATTCAAGGTCCTGTCATCTTTTCCACAGTAATTAATTTCTAGCCTAATTGCATGCTCGGTGAGATTTAGAGACTGCTGCCTTGGATGTATTAAGCACTAAAAAAATCCTTGTTCATGGGGTATTTATTGTCCATTTTCCTGTTAGTACTTTTCCAAAGACTTTTTGTAAAAATATCTTTGCAGTATGCAACAGAAGTCCCTTTGTGAGTAGCAGCTTATTTAACTGTAAAAGCAGCTAATGTTGTAGGCCTGTGTTAAATTCAGTCATGGCCTTTGAGCCAAGAGCTTCTGTGCTGACTGTACATTGACTGCTGCCTTGGGTCCCATATTTATCAAGCTTCAGACTTAGAAAATATGAATTAGGTTGTGCGGTATTGTGTTTGTCTTTGCAAAGTAACACTGGATGTCTTGATGACCACTTAAAGTATCGTGATCAAGTGCTTCAAGTGAGTGTAAATGCTGTGGAGCCACACAATCACTTTGTGGTTAAGTGGCAGCTTGCAAGATTTGAAGGCTTGTCGGTCTGTCTGATGTCACAGGAAGTTGTTATGCTCATAGAAAAGAGTAGATAATATGCAGGTCTTTTAGGCTTTTCTCATCTGGTTGACTTGTGAAGCTGTCTTTAATGAAATTTGGACAAATAGGTGAATGAAGAAAAGGAAATAATTTTTCTGTAGTGACTGCAGCATAATACTTCTAGTCCAAATGTCTGTGCTGTGGCTTGTGCTTCTGCCCTGCCAATACAGAGCTAAGCAACATCTGGGTCCCTCTGGCAAAGGAACTGCATGCGTGTTCAGAGTGGAGGGACCCTTCAGAGTTTTTGTTGAAGAGGTTTGAGGACTCATGTGATGCTTTCTATGGTGACAATAGATACTACTGATTAAAAAAGGAAAAAAACCCCAAAACTCCAAATGAAAAAAAACCAGTATCAAGTGTTATATGACAATGTGATTTGCACTGTCACAGCTGTAGACCGATAGTTATCTGGTGAATGGGCTAAAATACCAGACTGTAATGTGGTGAAGAAGTTGGAATGGACATCAAGCCCAGAGATGGAAGTTTGAAATCAAAATGTTTTCCATAATTTTCTTCTAATTTTGATCCACAGTTATCTAACAGTTTTTGTGGAAAGGAGTATTTTCATTGAGATTATGTGAGAATATTTTTATGATCTTATGTCAAAAACAACAAAAGTAGTTGTAGCATTTTTTTTCCATGATTATAGGTGTGGACTTTAAAGAGCTTAGTTTTTATTTTTCTGTTCAGGGGTTTTTAATTGCTTATTAAACCTGTAGTTTGTAAGTCCTGATGATGAACCTTGGGCAAAATTTACTTCTAAATTTATCTTCTAAAAAGACGAATAAAAAGGTTTTATTAACTTTAGTGTGAATGACCTTGAGTATTATGCAGCTATGCTGATAACAGGTTTTGAAACATATTTATAGTTTCTTAACCTAAAGTTTAGAGATACCTAGATTGAGATTCCTGAATTTTATGTAGTAGAATAAATATAAATTTAGCTGTTATGCTGTTTTATGAGCTTGTAAAATGAAAAAACCTCTTCTTGATGCACTTCAAAACTACACCATAGGTTGAGAAAGCTTGGCAGTTCATTAATATGCAAACATATTATTTTTTTAATTGCAAACAAAAATCTGTTGTACATTTGCCACAAGTGAGCAAGACATTTAATGCATTATTCACTTTTAATATATTTATTTACTAATTTTCAGTAATTTATATTGTCACAAGCATGTTTGTTTCATTTTTTGCTCCCATTTTACACTAGAAAACTTGTGTTTTTATGTGCTTTTGGTGAGACTCCAAATTAGCTGGAGCTTTTACATTTGAGTTCCCAATCTATTCCTTAATGCCAGCATGCCGAAAAATAATGCGAAAAGGTCCCAATCTTTAAGATGGGTTTTATTAGACTTTTAAATTAAAGTGGCTCTGTAAATAGAGGAATAAGAAATCAAATTAACCCTGCCTACAGTACAGCATGGATCCTTTCCCATCAATCCTCTGTGCTTCCTGTCATCAAACATTCTGGATTGCGTCAGTTTTCTCGCCCCTTAGGGCTCCCTTGGGAGGCAGCCTGGCTTTGTCACTCCCTGCTGCAGGCAAGGCCTGTTCTCTCCTTCGCCAATCCCTCTCCATGGCCATGCTGGAGGCACTTTGCTTCCTGTGCTTCACTGCCTATCAGATTTTACAACTGAGTGCTTGATTGCTCTCGGAAAGGTGCTCTGTTGGTTTTTCCTCTTTCTTTTCTGGTCTCCTCAGCCTGATGTGTGCAGCACTGAGGAGAGGCAAGACTCCTGTCCTTCCTTTGTACTGCTCAGCTACGCCTTCCTGAGTACAGCTGGCATTACCCAGAGAGTGAACTCTGAACAAACCAAAAATAATAGTTTTGCGTTTCAGTAAAGGTGAAACATCAGCTCTGTCCCAGTTCGAGTTCACAGCTTTGTTTATGTGTATCCTTTGCAAGGAGTAGGGAAGGAATAAAGTGACTCAAGACTGTAACACAGGTGATATGTTCTGGCTGTGAACTGCAATGGTTCCAAACAGCAGACTGGTCAACAATCAGCGCCTTGTTTTCAGCTTTTCAGAATTAATGGGCAACTTGATTGATCCAAAGAAATGGGCCCTTTTTAGGTCAGCTTTGAGAGGGCACTCTAGCTAAAGTGCAGGTAGGATACTGTCCATATGGTGGAATTGTATAATAAAGGATATGGTCACTAATGTGATGAGGGAAAATAGTTACAATAAAACCTTACAATGGATAAGGTTACAGCTTATAAAATATCTAAAATAAGTGTGAGATTTGGACAGTATATTACTCAGTTATATGTAAAATTCACATTTTATTTAGCTCTGGACAAATTTCTCTATTTTTCTTTAGTGCTTTTCCTTAGAAAATGCTATAAATTTCCACTTTTCTCTTGGGAAAGACCCATTAGAGAAATATGTACAGTTTGGGGATTAATAATTGTTTTTTTCTCTATTTTCTACATTGAGACTATGCTAACAAGATTGTGTTACCATGGAGATTTGTTTTATCTTTGGTATTAGAATGATTGTAAAGTAAAATCTTAGTGAAATACACATCAGGGAAAAAGCAGAAGTATCTTGCATGCATTAAAAAAGAAAAGAAAACCCAGAGTTGACATTATGGGCTTTTGCAGTGCTTTCATGTATGAAATGTGCCATTCTAAAATTATTGCATTTGGCAGACTAACAAGAATTCAATCTACGTGGCAGTAATTAACAGAAGAACAAGGCAAAAGGGTGCTTGAAACCAAAGAGCTTGCCCAATGAATTGTAGTGTATTGTGATAAAAAGTGGAAAAGCAGAAAGACAATATGTTTGAAGGGCATAGGCTTTGATTTCTGCTTTTGATGAGTCACCAAATACAGTAAGATATGACTTTTTCTCATATATGCTGGATTTTTTTTGATAGATTTGTATTCTGTATAGTTGTATTGATTTATTAATGATACAGCAAGTCATGCATTATTCTGGTACTTTTTCCTTTTGTTCTTTCTGGCTGGTAATTGTGTGAGAATTATGTTTAAACATCACAAGGTCTTGCTTTTCATAGCTTGATAAATCCTATAGTTACCACGTTCATTTACCCCTCTCTGGACCTACAATTCAAATCAAAAGAAAATGCAAGGCAGTAGATGGATTGTATGAAAAGAGAATGACTTTTTCACACCCACTTTTACAGGAATGAACTGTATTGATGACTGCTTACCTGTCATCAGAGTGTAGTGATGGTGGTCATTAAGACCAGAGTTAATTAATTTCCTTTTAAACATTTTTTTTCTTAATTTCTTTAATTTTGAGCTGTTTGGGAGAGAGGGAGCGGGGTAGGGATTGGAGGGGGTGCTGAATTTGGTGTACAAACCGGAAATCACACCTGCAAAAAAGAAAAAGATGTGCAGCATTTGCAGCTCTGAGTTTCTATTCAGAGACTTAAGACACAGGGTATTGCAACGTCCCAGACTGGCTGATGTACAGTGGTAGGCACTGAGCAGTGGGTTAGGGTTGTTTGATTTAAGGTGACTTTTTTCTAGCTTGTTTTAGTCACGGGCTTGGAAGAAATCTGAGTAACTTAGGTTTGAAGTTCTCCTTTTCTCTGAGCTGGTCCCTCTAACTTGCTGGATACAGTGCTTTTGCTAATGAATTTCTGAAGTAGTATTCCTTTACTTTAGAATCAGAAAGACACATCTAAAAATTGTTGATAACTCTAAAAGAAAAGCATTGCCTGTTTCCATAATTTCTCCAGTAATGGCAGGCAACCAGTCAAACCCACACAGTACAAAAATCAGGTATCAGCTACCTTCAGTACCAGCAGCATTCACTGCTGTTTTATCCTTGTGTCTACACAGGATTGCTGATGTTTGACATTTATGGTAGGAGGTCTGTATTCTCAAGTGTGGTGGTGTCCTTCGGAAACAGGACTTTCATAATATTATATGATGACAGGTGGGGGTTGAAGAACACTCTTTGGAGTGAGTATGGTCATGATTTGTTAATTGTTGCATTTGAATAAGCCAAGTTCAGAGTGTGATGGTTGTTAACTGGTGCCATCTCTTAGCAGCATAAAATAACATCTTTTAAAATAAGCAGTACTAGAGGTATCAGCTACTTGCCCTACTTGTAAGTGACAAATATTTGGGGGATTTCTGTAATGGTTCCTGATGTTTGCAGGAGGGCACAAAGGCACTGAGGGACAGGAGCTGGTGTTCCTGTGCTGACCATGTTGAAAATGTCAGTCTCCCTGAGGAATGTCATAGTGACCTGTGGTTGCAGCTTGAAATGGGGGTGGAGTAAGTGGCATGTGGTTCTGGAGGGAGGCACATAGACAACGGTGCTGTCTTAAGTTTCACTGTAGCTTGAAGACGCAGGGTGGAGTTTCATAGCCTGATTAAGCTGGTCTTAACATAGAACTGCTACCCAAAGAGCTTATGCACAGATCATTTTGTTGAGTTGACCTAATCTACTGGGTTGCTGCTACTCAAAAGGGAAAGGCTTTGTAATTTGTTTTGCTTTTTCCTTGTGTAGGCTCTGTGGTTATCTTTTCTCTTGTGCTAGCTTTAGCTGTTTAGACCTTTCAATTAGTTGTTTTCATGTGCAAGAAAGGTTTGTTTGTTTGTTTTATCAATCTGTTTCACCATTGCAGGGAATTGGAGTTGGTGACACAAACATCTGATTAGTGTTGATATTGTAGCATAAGTGGCAGTGCTTAACCAGGAGTGAAGGGAGGGTAATGTTGAAACCCTCCCTTTTATGTGTGTGATTGATACCTTGTGTGATTTAATTCAGGAAATAGGTCCTGGTTCTGTAGTCTTTAAAGCTCCATCTGTAGTGCTAATGCACCTACTCCAGGGGTGATACCTGGTGCTGTGAGGTGGCAGAACTTATAGCGGTGTTGGGCCAGTGTCCTACAGAGCAGGCTGGCCACGTTCATGTTGAGGGGTTCAGATTTGGGTCCTCTGTGGTACCTCTGGGGCTCTAAGCCTCAGTTAATCTCATGTGACCCAAATGTCTGAACAGCAGAGAGCTGTGTTGTGTAAGAGGGGTTTTTATGAAACCGAGGGTTGTGTCACACGGCCCGAGGTGCAGAGGAGCTGTGGGAGTGGGTGTGCTCTCCTGGAGTTCTCTGGTAGGACCAGCTCGGTGCAGTCCTGTTAGTGTGCCTTTTGGGGAGTGTTCCTCTGAGCTTTATTTTGAAAGAAAAGTTGGATTGCTCTCTGAGGAACATAGGAACAAGCTAACATCTGTACGGAGTGGATGAGTGGAAAAATCAAGATCCAGGGACAAACTACCTGAAATTACAGACCTACCTGTGGAGAGGTTTTGCTCCTGTTAACTTCAGTTTGATTTATGTAGCAATTTTCCTGAATTGCAGACTGTAAGGTCATAAGTAATACTTTTTAACTCAATATAATATACTGTAGTTGCTTTCTTTCCCTTGGTCGCAGCATCCCGCTTACTTTTAGCCTTTGCAGAGAACTGTGTACTATGCATCTATTATTTTTATGTGACCTTGTGGTCTTAAAATTAAAGAAACTCAAAAGTATTTTAGGTTTAAGTATTTTAATTCTCTCTAATTTTTGCTTATTTCAGGTACATGCAGAGTTTCCTTGAGCTTTTAGAGTATGAAAATAAAAGTCCCGAGGATCCTCATGTTCTGGATGAGTGAGTAATTGATATAACAGTCCAATTAAAAATAATCTGTCTTAAATACCAAGTGGTTTTGTGCTATAGGATAACAGTTACCTTATTTGTAAGGTAGAATATGTTTGGCAAAAGCTGAAATTGTAATCTGGAGTGGAATGTAGGTATCTGCGTGCTTTTGAGCGATATATTTTGTATTTATGCATACGGTAGTTTAAGAAATGGCATGAAATGCTTCCTCTGAGGCTGTGTTGAAAAAAGAACATGGATGTGAAACTTTATTTGCATATCAGATACTTAAGACTAAAATGTCACTTTAGAATATGTTGAGCTTAGTGCTCTGTTGTGTATAAAATATGTTAACACATTAATTGTTTGTTTGCTTGGGTTTTTTTCAGTTTGAAAGCATTCTAATGTGTCAGTCATTGTTTTTGTCTAAAAGCTTTTTTAATGGACTTCAATTAGTGGTGTTCACCTACCTCACTGAGTAAGATTACTTGAGAAGAAAGGACAATTTAGCTAATTTTCTTTATCAACAAAATCATATTGAAATCTCCATTAGAATGTTTCCCTGAAATGTGTATGCATAAAACAGAAAAGAACTCCACATGTGAGAACAGCAGATGAAACATCTGCATCAGAGACTTGAAAACAAAACAACCAAAACACACACACACCTGCCCAGCACAACAGGGTAACTGTTGTTACCCTGTACCTATAGCAGTCAACTTTCTTTCAGGATATTACTCCTTGCAGGTTTTTTGTTCCATTAATTAGCTTTCTTAGGGTAGTTTGTCTTTTGGATTTCTTTCTAAGCTCTGAAATCCTGTATGATAAAGCAGTGCTTTGTAGAGAGTTTCATAAAACATCTTGCTCTGTTTGTGCACCATGTGGCCCGTGCTGTGCAAAAATGGTGCTTTGCCTTCAGCAAATTTCAGATACATTAGCTGTGATGTTACATTAGGTTAAATAAGGGCTTTAGGAGGTGGTGCGTTTCAGGTGTGATGCTCTTCTGATTGTGGGCGTGTTGGCTGAGCTCTTGATGCTTTAGCTTTTGTTTATGAACCCATACGTGTAGGAGAAGCTCAAGTGCAGGAGTACCAAGTTCCTTTGTTACTCCTTGGCACAGCAGAGCTATGGAAGGAGCCATAAGGGTTACAGACTGACTGACTGAATTGTAGTGCTATGGAACAAAGGGAAAGTAACCATTTACTCAGTGTGAGTCCTAAGCTGGAATGCTGCCTGCAGTTCTGGGTACTGCCTTTTAAGAAATTAAAACACCGATGGACAGTATTGATGTGAAAAGAACAAGAATTAGAGACTTGGATAGTTCCACCTCTGAATAATGCTGAAGGCATTTGTTTAGACTGGCAAAAAAAGATCCTGGAGACACTGGAAGTCTGTGTGTGCCAAAAAATTAAGGTCACTGTAATAAAGGATGATTGGTTGCTCTAACTGAAGAACTGGAGAAGTAAAAAATGTCTGGTTTTTATTAAAGTTGAGAACGTGTGCAGGGCAAAAAGTAAAGATTGTAATATTAATGAGAACAGACTGAAGGCTGTAGAGCATCCCATTTTAAAAGCTTTTATAAGTAGATTAGTTAGTTTTTAGTGGCATTCTAGGCAAGCTTATTCTGTAGAAGATAAATCAATTTTTCAACCACCTCTAGCTGTTACATTTTGTGATTCTGTATTTACTGTTTGCTGATGACACAGGAATTTCTGTTTGTGACTAGTTTATCAGCAGGCTTTCCTTTGTGGGATTAAGTTGCTAAAACTTAGTTGTCTGTTGCGCTTTGAAATGTCATGAGCTGTCCTAAACACCTACATGAGCCTGGCAAGTGTAACACAGGTCTTCTTAAGCCTGTAAAATCCTGGATGTGTGGGTTGAGGCAAGGTGGTTGTGTAGCTTCTGAAACAATCTTTGGTGTTCTGTATTTAGGTAACTGAATTTCAGCTTTTTATGAACTTCAGAGGTTCAAGGTCACAGTGATCACAATGGATCACAATATAATAAGTATATGTATTTATGAAGTCTAATGAGTAGTTCTCTTGGAGATCTATTTTTAGAGTCTCATAATTAACATACGAATTATCTGATTCTGCCGTATGGATATGGCATTCTTGATACTGTTTCATGGCAACTGCAAATATTGTTTGCAATGCTCCATATGAACAAATATTTCATAATGAAGCAAATATCAATATCATTCAGTATAACTGTTTGTTAAAAGCTTTGAAATCTTGCAATTATTGTATTCTGTGTAATTAAGTACATATAATAAAGATGCTTGGAATTTATTGCTACCTATTGAGGTGAAGTCCAGCTAGGGTCTTTGACAGTAAGAGTTGTCTTCTGTACTGCATTTTGCCTGTGAAAAGAGATTAAAAATGTATTATCTGATTAAAGAGCAGATTTGTTCTTTTTGGCCGTATTGGATAGGCTTCCTAAGATTAGAAAGTCAGATTTACTTTCCTGCTCTGGGATATCATCTGTTCCTGACTTACTGAAGGCTATGCCATTTAACTGCATATTGAGCTGTCATTAGAATTTTTTTTATATTCTTTACAAACTACATCTTTCAAAAATACTCGTAACTATGTACATATTTATCTTATAATAACCCACCAATAAATCTAACAAATTTCTCAACTCCTGTGTCAGTATTTCATGTTGCTGCTATATAGCCCTATCCTACTTTTATGTCTTGTGGTCAGAAGTGTATCAGTGTGGTCAGAAAGTATCAGGAATGCTGGTGGTTAATGAGCTGCTTTTCAGTGGGGAAAAAACCCTATCTCTGAGTTCATTTAAGTTTGCATAAAAGTTTACTGTTCTTTTCTGATTGCACATATCATTCCATATGGAATTTGAGCCATTATCTAGGACTTCGTATAAGTGTCTTTAGGGATGCATAAATAGGAATAGTTCTTTTTTTCAACCAGATCGGTTTACTTAAAGAAAAACCTGGAGTTTTATAAGGTATGTCTGGTCCTTTGGACCAAAGCCTTTTTTGTGCAGGCAGTATCTTTGGGGTATCTCTGAGGACCTTGCCAAGAGCAGCCTATAACAAGGGGTTGGAGCAGGCTTCATCTCTTGGCTCCTCTCCACTGTCCTGTTCCTATGTGTGGAACATGTTGTAGAACAGCCCATTTTACACATTAATGTTGCAGATTATGTGGCTCGTAGTACAGAAGACCCAGCCTTGCAGCCTTTGGTCGTCGAATGCCCATCCTTGTCAGAGTCCTGTGGGGTATCAGGTGATTTAGGCATTTCATGATGGCCCCCATCTCTTCTTCCTTTAGCTTAATTAGCATCACAAGATGTGAGTCGTGCCTGGGTGGAAGTGTCTCTGTTCCAGTACCATCCCAGCAGCTTCTCTTTGGAGCTGAATGCAGTGTCCACCTCAGACACTCAAAAACCATGAAGAATAACAGAGCAGTAGATTTCTGGAAATTAAAGAGTGCCTTGGTGGACTTTCTGTCAGCTGAGGTGGACTTCAGTTTCTGTTCTGGCTGATAAGGGTAACAGTAGCACTGGGGAGAAGGGGAGCTAAAGTGATTGTTCAAGGAGGTTGGGTATCCACAGATGTGCTCTATCAATGTTGCCAGTAGTTCTTCAATTACTGCTTTCTAAAATGGTGCAATGCTTTTATCAGTTGAACAGAAAACTGTCCCCTGACTATTTGTGTTTTTATTGCTGCTTGTCTGGGCAGTCTGCTCTGGTATTCTCAGCGTCTGGGCTCACTTTCTGAGGAAACAATTTTCTGTATTAGTGTTATAGTGTTACAGATGTCATCCATGTACTGGTACAGCTGTGTGTGGAGCCACACAGTGAGCTGAATTGGGAAACTTATGTAGTGGAAGAATAGCCCACTTTTAGCTCTGTGGTCCCTGAAGTATTACAGTGTGTGGCCAACAAAGGCAGCAGTGCCCCTGCAATGGAAAGGGTGAGTGGTTATAGAAGTAGGTGCAGAAACCAAACTAAAGCTGAAGTTTTGCAGAGTGGCCCAACTTCTCTCTGCTCCTAGTGTAATGAATTGGAGGACAGATGGATGTTCATGAGCATTACCTTTTTGTGAATGTTGGACAAAGTCCTTTGAAGAGATTTTTTTGCCTCAGTGTTTTTCTGATGAAGCATTTCAGAAGTGTTTCAGTTTCTCTGTTGCCTTCTGTTGGTTAGCAGACCTTATGAAGCCTTACTGCAACATTGCCACATTACTGTCACTGTCATTAGTATGGGCATTTGCCAAATGGTAGGTTAGTTTTACAATTTTGATAACACAGATATCTTTTTTGAGCTGTAGAGAGGTCAGGTGGAAGTTTTTCCGCAGTTCTGCCAAACAGTGTGATAACAGGAGCCCTAAGATAAGGTGTCCATGCTTGGTGAAGGGTGTAAATGGGCAGAAGTGTTGGAAATTTCCCAAGATGTCAATGTGCATCCAGTAAACACATAGAGGTGGGAGCTGCGTTTCAAACATTGAAGGGTTTGTAAAACATGCTGTTCACTTGTGCTCTCAAAGCACACTTAGTGCAGCCTCTACACCCCCCAGTTTCTTTGCTGATTTTTCTCTTCGTGGCTCTCTCAAGGGAGGGTGTGTGGGGGAGTGTCCTGGAGCTGGGAGGCACTGAGCCCATCCGCTGCCAGCATGTCTGAGATAACACACCCAAGGAACTTAGTAAACAAGGAGCCTTCCTTTCTGCAGCACTGCAGTTAAAATAGTGGTTCTGTAAGCACTTTAACCTAAGTAAATATTGGAGTACATTTGATTAAGAAGATGCCATTTTGTTACTTTTGCGTAATGTAAAATGCTACTTTAGTTAGTTTTGAACTTTGGAAGTAGATACACTTTCTAGTAGAGAAATCTTTCAGTGTGAACTTTTACCTCTCTTTCTGGTGATACTCAGCACTGCTTCAAAAAAGAGCAGCCATTCAAAAAAACCCCAAACAATTGCATTTGTTGCATTTAAAAGGGTTTTTACTCTACTCATCACTTTCTTGTTTTTCATCTTTCAGATAATACTATCTATAAGAGCCATAAAAAAAAATTCCTTTGTCTTCATACTGACTTTCTTATGCTTGTTTTCTTGCACTAAAATGATAGATCAAAACAGAATAATATATACAGGTTATTAGGAAAGTAATTAATGAATGTCACAACACAGGTTCTTTTTGTCTTTGCAGAATTTTTTAGCCTTCATTTATTTAACACCTGTGGTAATGCCTTAAATGTTCTTGTGTATTAACAGAAACCACTGAAGCTCACTTAACTAAAGCAGCTTCATATTAATAATTTCTCATTTGTCAAACCAACTACATCATTTATTCTTCATGGTTTTGAAAAAAACCAGAATTGTGGAAAAAAAAAAAGTAGTTGGCAAATAAAATTTTCAGAGTTGTTCTGGAGTATTCCCAGTTAATCCCATAAGCAGTTTAAAAGCTCCTTGATATGGTCTCCCGCAGTTTGAGTACAATAAAAGCTTTGTGTCTTTCAGGGGTGTAGTGGTTAGAGGTACTGTAAGGAATGAGTGTTAAGATGAAGGAGATGTGTTCTGATTTCTGCCCTGCTACTCAAAATGTGCCTGTATGCTTCTTGTGTTCGCTCCTTTAAAAGCATCTGCTGGATGGAAACACATGAGTGAACTCAGTTATCTTGGAAGATGGAACAGGAGGTTTGTCATATCAGTGCAATAATGAGGAATTCCTTTATTATATATTTAGTTATATGCTGACTAAGCTTCAGCTATGATTTTGCTGGTCTGCAGCAGATAAGCCTAAGCCCTTTGCCCTTTGGCTTGCTCTGTGCATTTAAGCACTTTGGTAGTGGGATATCAGTGAACAATTTGCCCTCTTGGCATCAGGTATATGTTGTGGATAGTGAAGGTATTTAAAAACAAATAGCAGAGCAAGTATCAGGAGACAGTGTTGTCAGTTCTGTTTCAGATGTGACTCTAAGTGCTGCTTCCAGCTCTGCTCTTCACTAGGGTCTTGTTGCTCAGAAACAGAGAAGCAGCACAAGTACAGCCAGGCACCAGTCTCTAAAACTAACATCACCTCTCAGTGGTCACAGATCACACAGAGTCAAAACTGAATAAACATAAGAAGTCTATAAACCTTTTAAGCATTAAATGTTCGAAGCCGCCCAGTCAGCAAGACTGGTGAGTAAGAGGACAGTCATTCTGTACTGTGATAGTATTTAGAATGGGGAATTAGGCAGTTAAAACTTCCCCTTTTCTATGCAACAGAGTAGTGTTGAAAGACTGCTGAACTGTTTGTTAACACACAGGCAAAAACTGGTAGCTAGACTTAGAATAATGAAAAAAGTAGTAAAAAGGAATCCTACTTTCCTTTGCAGCTGGCAGTGTAGAGTAGGAGAAATGATTTTAAAGGTGTGTCACTTGTTAAGAATGGTATAAAAAAATTATTGTCTTGACGAAGTGGTGCTGAAAAGGAAAAAAGAATCTGATTTAAATGTGGTGGATGGACTAATGGCTGGTCTTTTTTGCTTTTTGTGGTGTTTGTTCTTTCCCCTGCTCATTTGCAGGGACATTGGACTAGATGACCTTTCAGTGATTTCTGTGATTCTTTTCTTAGCTGGTGTATATTCTACTTTTGATAAAAATAATTAATACATTTCTATTCAGTATTCATTATAGATCTACAAAGAATGTTCTGCTGTTGATGTTTTTTGGAAAAGGATCTGTAGAATTGCAGGTACAGGCATAGCTGAACAACTCTTCCAACTGTGCTTTCTTTGGAAAGCTGCATTTCAGCGTTTGTACTTTTTAAAACAACATTACATAAACATTGTGGTGTTAACGTTAATTTAATATTGGAGAATGTAGCAGAGTTGAGTAGTACTGATTTTCCATGTTTCGGCTTTAGAAAGCTGTTAATAATTGATATTTCAAGTATGTATGAGTTACCATGTGGGGGAAAAAAGGCTGAGCGCATTGAAGATCATAGGTGTTGAGCTGCCTTGGCAGGAGAAACCGAAATCCTCCAAGCTGTTTCAAAGGAAATGCTTGTTAAAAGCAATGGGAGTGTTATCCTAAAAGTTGCCGAGCTCCGGAGGAGAGCTCCGTTGTATTCGCTCTGCCATCCAGTGGTGTGAGAGGAAACTGAACAGGAGTCACACAATTACCTGTCCTGGGATTCTAACTTAGCCCGAGAGACGCCAGGTGAAGGAAATGCATTCGAAGTTCACTGCATGGGTTGAAGTGTTGGGAAGAAAACACGAATTTTTCTGAAGAAATTATAAAGGACAGTCAGGTTGTTTTTCCTGAGTTTCCCTTCCGATCTCCCAGCTACTGTTAGAAGTTGCAGGGAATGAGAGTTACCATAGTGCATATGATTGCAGTGAAAGAGAATCTTTTGCTATCCATCAATGGTGAAGAGAAATTGATTTAATTTCAAGGAATGTTTAGGGGAGGAATAACTTAATTTGGGGCTCTAAATGCTTCACAGGTCTTGTGAGTGAGAAGTTGCTCAAATACTTCTCTTTAAATAGGCTTATTGAGGTACAATGTTTTTGTATTTTCCCTCTGATACTTCGTTATTGACTGGGAGGGATAGTAAACAGATAATATGGTTATGCTGTTGTTGAGTTTAATTTTACTTCTAACAATCTGTTTCTAATTTTGTTTCCTCTAGCTTTTTAGATGTTTTAATTAAAGTGAGGAACAGACACAATGACGTGGTTCCAACCATGGCGCAAGGGGTGATTGAATACAAGGAAAAATATGGCTTTGACCCATTTGTTAGCAGTAACATCCAGTATTTTCTAGATAGATTCTACACCAACCGCATCTCTTTCCGTATGCTTATTAACCAACACAGTAAGTAATTACTTTTCTCTTCTTTGAAACCTCATTAGTTATTGCTTGTAAAACTGAAGCTGTAGCTTTGTTTTGTTTTGGTTTTTTTTTCTTACTCATGACTGTTCTGTGCTAATTGTGGCAACAGATGTACTGGCAACTGGTTAATTTGGTACTTTGCAATGATCAGAAATGGATCCAAAACACCAGTGTGCTTTCTTTTAGAATTGTCAGTCTTTGTTAGTGTGGCTGTTGCTTTTTAGTCTTGTTGGCTGAGATGGCTTGTGAAGTGATACATGAAGTATTTTTAGGTAGTAGTAAAGTAGCTGTATCTTTCTGCTCAGAGAGCTTTCAACATAGTTTGTAGAGCTCATATTTATTTTGTAATGAAATGCAAAGATGCCATAAATTTTGAATAGGTTATGTACTATACATATTGTTTTTTCCAGCAAGTTATCTCGACTTTCTTGCCTTCTAAAGAGATTGAGTATTTATAACTGAAGTTTTGAATTATATCTCATCTTCCCTTACTTCCTATTTCCTGTTTATGGATAAATGCTGGAATTAGTCATCCTTTGTCATTAGATTCTTTTTCATTTGTTGTTACTAATAAACTTACTTTTTTATATTCGTATTACAGAGTGAAGGGAGTTACTTGCACAGCTCCTATTAACCAGTATGTGCAACCATGCAGAAAGTGATCTGTGTAAAGTTAAGGACAGTCTTCTGATCCGTTTCAGTGTGTCTTGTGCCTTTTAGCTCTAGAGCTTCATTCTCTGCTCAGTATTCTGCTTTTCTGAGCTCTTAGAAATTGTTGTACGCTACAGGTAATGCAGACGCTGAAGTACTGTAGTATGAGGTGTTTTACTACAAGTTGTGTGTCTTTCCAGTAACCTTTTGTGTGACTAACAAATGCCTTGCTCTGTGTGTACAGATAACTTGAATGTGGCAAAGCATACAAAATGAGATAAATGTACAGCTTTTTCTTTACTTGTACCTGGGCAGACAAATGACAGACAAAACCAAGTTAAAAGGCTCTCATAGAAGAGTTCTAGCAATAGAGTACAAACATTGTCCTAATAGAATTTTTGGGCTGAGTGCTAGCATAATTTGCACTAATTCTAAAATATTAAACTTCATTGATTCATTGAACTGAACTAGCTTTTCCTATGGATCCTCTTCTTTAACTGGTTGGAGCTTAAAACTGCTTGTAGATGCTTAAAAAGTTTAGTTGATGCTTAACTAAAGTTCAGTTAACCTTGTATAATGTCTGTGTGTTAGCAGTGTTAGTGGTCTGTCTGTGATGGCAAATATTAATCTTGAAGCACTGAAGAAAAAGATAATTGGAAAGCAGAATGCAAAACCAAGTTCTTATGTAGTTTGCATTTCTGTTCCTACATTCCTGGCAGACTGTTTCTTACAGCACCATTCTGCAAGGACACAGTGCCCACTGTACGAGCTTGCTGTGCCCAGGGCAGGAAAAGCTTCCAGATCTGGACTTTTGCTCACCTCATGCTGCACCTGCTTCAGAGCTCACTAACTTGCTAAAATAGCAGAAAATCACTCTTGAAATAAAGTATAAAACCTTTCTACTTCTTTGAGAGTCTTCTTTAAACTCTTGGTGAAGGGTCTGGTGAGTACCAGACCCTTGTGCAAAGAGGGAGTGGGGATCATACTACTGAGATCCAGGGAGAAAGTCGAGTGAGTGAGTGAGACCTCTGTGCCAGCTGTGAAATTGCAGCTTAGGTGAGTGTAAAAGGCTTTTAATGATGCCTTACAGTTCCATAGTCCTTTTTACTGTAATGTTTTCATTGTTATGAGTGCTTCTGTTCTGACATAATGGTATGAAGTATTTTACGTTTTAATTTTATCTAATCTTTGATAATCTGCTTTGAAATGTAGGTTTTCACCTTAACCCTCCCACATCACGAACTCTGTTTTAACTAGTCTTTAGTGTAAAAACTGAAAAAAAAAAAAAAGAGGGGGGAAGATGAGCAGTTAAATAAGTAGTCTTCTTAAACGAGGATTCTGGCAATTTGCTAGAGTATCTTTTTACAAAACGATGCAGTATCCAGGAAGTCTCTGATACTGTCAGATTTGAACTTTCTGGGCTGCCTCAAGGGTAATAAATAATTTACTACCATTTCTTTTTTGTTTTAGCACTTCTGTTTGGTGGAGATATTAATCCCGCTCATCCCAAACATATTGGAAGTATTGATCCTAATTGTGATGTGGCAGAGGTGGTTAAAGGTAAGATGAAATTAATATTTTTGTTGACTGAAATCCCCCCAACTTAAAATATTCAGAAGTATGTTATTGAGATACAAGAAACTGAAGGTGATTTAAATCCATTTCTTCTTTTCTTATTTTATTAAATGAAAGTTCTGCAGTTGCTCACAGTAAGCCCTGGGCTTATTGAGACTTTCTAATGTCTTCATTATTGAGAAGAGAGAAACTTTTGGTCTGTTAACAGAACTAAGAAAATAATTTGATTTTTAATAGCTTTAATCTGTACTTTTAAGTATCAGATGAAGTGTCTAAATGTTTTGTTAAACTTCAGCTGTTTGCTTCCTGAAATACTTAGAAGCAGGTTCTCACATACTGCTTTTGTATCTCATGCTGGTACTACAGAAAACTGAGAGTAAGTGAAATTTCCATTTGGTTTAGTTTTCTTTAGCTCGACCTTTCAGTAAAATGTCCTCGGGTGTACAGATATCCCAGTGAAACTCCACGTTCCTCTGTCACCTGGTCATACCACAGCCTGTTCTGTCTCCTGCAGAAGACATGGGTGTGATGGCTGTACCTGACTGATCTGGCACGGTCACACTGAAGTCCTCTTTGCTCTGTGGTGTGAATGTTTACATGCTTTCAGAATGTTAGCAAGTAGGCATGAGGCAGTGCTGGCTGCTTCAAGAACTTCTCTATGGAAGGTTCACACTCTGGGTGTATCTATTTGCAGATGCAGGTCTTGCTGTAGGAGAGAATTCCAGGCTCTATCCTTTGCTGCTGTTTGTGCAGCTGCAAAGGGGGGAAGAATGTGTTTCTCTCCTTCACTTTCTCTCAGCCTTTGGTGAAGGGAGAGAGAAACCTTTCTTATCTCAAAGTCTGACCTGCATGATAGCTCACTTTGTAATGCTTTTTACAGCTCTTTTACAGCTTTTTTTCTAGCTCTTCTTGGCTCCTAAGGTGGCCTTTTTCAGCAGCTTTTTTTTTCTTTTGATTGACCTTACTCCACTTTGGTGTCAGCATTGTATATGTTACAGCCATGTTGTTTATTTAGCTTTTCCTACTAATAGCAATATTTGAATCAATTTTGATCATCAGATTCATACTTGCTGCCTTGGACAGGGGAGTGCATAGTGTCAGAAGGTGCTAAGTCCAGTTTTCAAGCAAGTAGCTAAAATATATCTTGCACAACACTGATCAAACAAGGGTGTAGCAAACAGTGTCCAGTGTTGCCTTTCAAAGAAACGAAATGTCCTTAAAGACAGGGGCTGTATAGTCCTGTCAAGGAGTCAAGGTGATTGAGGCCTTTTCCTTGTAGAATTGTTGGAGGGGTTAATTTATGTTCTATATGCTGTGCTAGCTCGCAAATGTTCTGGTTCACAGGCAGCATTCTGGGCAGTTTATCAGTTAAAATGTTGATGTTGGCATTGTATGTGGAAGCTACAAGCCCTGTATGCCCTTCAAACATTGAAGAAATGATTTAAACAGCCGCTTCTTGCTTCACCAAGCAGCTACACCAAGTGTTGTGTCTGTGCTGCCTGAGGTGGCTGTCTCTGTCTCACTGACTGCCCTGCAATAAGACTTCTGAGCTGACAGCAAATTGAGGTTTGATCCTGGAGCCAGGATTTTAGATTACCAATAGATCCCTCACTCTTGTCTTCACACCATGAAGCATGCTTTGAACTTCACAGTCTCTTCCACAGTCTTAGGACTCTGCCAAAGAGTTGGCTTTTAGAGGAAGATGAAATGTTAGACTGCACTCAGACTGTTTGACCCAGATTTTCTAAGAAACCAGTAAGAAATCTTTCAAATATAGAATCCCAGAATGGGTCAGGTTGGAAGGGAGCACAATGGATCATGTGGTCCGACCTCCCTGCTCATCCCAGAGTACATGGCACAGGATTGTGTCCATCACCAGTGTGATGGTTCTTGAACATCTCCAGTGAGGGAGACTCCACACCCTCTCTGGGCAATCTGTGCCAGTGCTTGGTCACTGCACAGGGAAGTTCTTCCCCATGTCCAGGTGGAACTTCCTGTGCATCAGTTTCTGCCTCTGGTCCTATTGCTCAGCATCACAGAAAAGAGCCTCCAAAAGGCTCCATCTTCTTGGCACCTCCTCCTCAGATACTCTTAGGCATTCATGAGGTCCCCTCTCAATTGTCTCTCCTCAGGCCTGAACAGGCTCAACTCCCTCAGTCTCTCCTTGTAAGAGAGGTGCTCCAGTCCCTTAATCCATATTTGTTGCCCTCCACTGGACCCACTCCAGGATCTCCATATCTCTCTTGTCCTGAGGAGCCCAGAGCTGGACACAGCACTCCAGGCACACCTCACTGGGGCTGAGCAGAAGGGCAGGATCCCCTCCCTGACCTGCTGGCAATGCTCTCCCCAATGCACCCCAGGACCCCATTGGTGTTCTTGGCCCCCAGGGCACTGCTGGCTCATGGACAGCTCGTTGTCCACCAGGACCCCCAGGCCCTTCTCTGCAGAGCTGCTTTCCAGCAGGTCGGCCCCCAGCCTGTGCTGGTGCCTGGGGTTGTTCTTGCCCAGGTGCAGGACCTGCATTTGCCTTTGCTGAATTCCAGACAGTTCCTCTGCCCGTCTCTCCAGCCTGTCAAGGCCCTTCTGAAGGGCTGCACAGCTCTCGGGGGTTTCAGCCCCTCCTCCCAGCTCTGTGTCATCAGTGAGCTCGCTGAGGCCT
Organism: Edolisoma coerulescens; assembly: GCA_013397115.1. Classification (NCBI taxonomy): domain Eukaryota; kingdom Metazoa; phylum Chordata; class Aves; order Passeriformes; family Campephagidae; genus Edolisoma; species Edolisoma coerulescens. Next base: position 236,871 of record VWZW01001748.1, read on the forward strand.
CTGCCCCTTCCTCCAAGTCATTGATGGATAAGTTAAAGAGCACTGGGCCCAGGGTTGAACCTTGGGGGGCACCTCTAGTGACAGAGGGTAACTTAAACTTTCTCCCGGTATTTTGACAATACATAAAGCCTGATTTGGGCTATGGGGAGGTATTTTCAGGGGGAGTCATTTTTGGTTCAGTAGGAAGGGATGAATTTAAAGATTCCAGCTTTTCTCCCAAAAGACCTTGGAAATTAAGTATTGTAAACAGTATTGTGTTTGGAAAACTTGAATTTATGGCTGCAGTATCGTCCTTCTTTATTTGAGGTGGAAAGAAAAAGTATTAAATTGTAATAAGGGAATAAAAAATAAGTAAATTTTATGGTCAGCCTAAGATTATATCCTTCTGGTTTTCAAGCCCTGAACAAAGATGAAAAATAGCTTCTGTCCAGTACTGTGCTTTTTTTGTAGAGCTTTAGATAGAGTTTTCCCTTTCCTGACAACTGGGCTATGAATATACAGAGAAAAAGGGATTAGATTAGATACCAGCTTCATGCTTGTAAGCTAGTGCTCAAAATGAGTATTCTGTTTGTGGTCTTTCACAGAGAGGATGAACACTGCTGGTCGTCTCTAGAAGATTTTGATAAATTAGTGTTTGTTCTGTTGTTTTGTAGATGCTTATGAAACAGCTAAGATGTTATGTGAACAGTACTATACAGTGGCACCTGATCTGGAAGTTGAAGAATTCAATGGTAATTATGAAATTAAGTTAATTGATGTGTGTAAGAAAATGCATTTCTGATATGTAATTTCTAGTTTTGTTAATTAATTTTAAGTTATAATTTGAACTCTGCAGTCCTGTATGCAGTTACTTTTGTTCTAATGTGTCTACATGGGCACCTGAATTATAGTTTATCATCATCATGTGTACTTCTTTATGCTGAATGCAGAGTTCTATCTGCTGAATTCACTATCACTTTAGAGAAAATAAATCAAGGCTCCTCATAGCTGAGAAGGAAACATGCCTGCCTTCTAATCTTCCAACAGAACTGAAACTTGTTTCATTCCAAAGTATGCTTATAAGCCCATGAATTACACTGGCACTCTTGACACAGTGCTGAGCCACTCTGTGTAAAATGGCAAAATTGGAATTTTTATTAGGTAGTCTATGCTTTAAATCCTATCATAAACTTACCACATGAAAATCTGTTTCAAGTTGATTGCAGAGATGTAAATTGGATGACACAAAACTGATGAGACAGGCCTTGTGAGCATATTGACTGCTTTTTGTTCATTATTTTATTGACAAAAGGGAGCTTATTTTCTTTAGTTAAAAAAAAATTTCCTGAATGATCCTCTCCCAAATATTGGACAGCAGCCGAACATAAGACTAAGGTGTTTCCAAACTTCAGCAGAAGACTTGCAAAAGTCTCAGAAATAGGTAACACTCAATTGAGAGTGTGATACATGGAATATGTGTTGCTCAAAGTACTTCTGAGTAGTGTAGAAATATTTCTCTACACAAGGTGATACTGTCAGCAATGATGCATTACCACCTATCTCTCCCAAAACCAAAGGACCCAACCTTCCCCTTTTAAACGGAATGATTCTAGAGATAAAAGTACTGAGTGTTGCAGCAGAGGAGTCAATCAATGCAAAAATCATCTGAAGGCATGAGTAAAAAGATCCAACAGTAGAGAAAGCAAGTTGCTGGAACTAAAAAAAAAGGCAATAAAGAATTACTTGTTTCCTTTAAACCAGCTTATTATCAATATGAGGAAAGCAACTTTGCAAATTACCTCACAAGAGCAACAATAACTCATTTTCTGTCTCTGTGCCTCAAACAAGTGTGAGTCAGTTTGCCTTGGTTTTGGTGAGGTAAGGGAATGGGAGTATGGACTGACAAAATTAACAGAATAAAATATCAAGTTGCCTTGCAGAGCATTATTTTGGTCTTCTCCTTTTCCTAGGAATTTTCACTACCATGTCTCTTAAAATCATTACTGGGATTATTCCCAGCCCTCAGTGCCAGAAGGAATGAAGTTGATTCCAGTCATGTTCTTTGTGCATATTTATATCTTCCTGGAATTTATGAAGCAGGCAGCTCGAGACTTCCCTTCAGTCTGAACTGCTGCTCAGTCTGACTCTGTGACTGCATAATTTAATGCCAGTAGATATTTAAATGTTCAGGGATGACTTCATCTTCAGCACCAAAACTGTCCTGGAATGTATTAAATGCAGCTGTATTATTTCCTGCCCAATCAGTCAGTGAGCACTCTGGCATTCAGAGCTGTGCCAAGCCATACCCCTCTGCTGAAACACTCACAGTGGGACAGCAGTGGACAAACAACTCAGTGATGGTTTGGAATATGGAAGCTGTGTTATTGTTTGAAGTGTATTTGAAATTTTTATGAATACTTACATTGTATATGTTTTAATGAAGGACAAATATGTAGTTGCTTTTAGAATATTTAAACAGTGGGTTTTTCTTTAGTTTAAGAATCTTTTTGTGCAGCAAATATTATGATTAAATAGTATGTGAGCATGTGAAAGTTTCCCGCTTAAGTAGGAAAGTTCTCTTGGTTAACATACACTGTTGGTATGAAACCAACTACTGCTTAGTGAAGTTTCATATCTAAACAAAATCTGCTGATTGGATAGATTTGAAGATCATAATTACAACGTGTTCTTTCAGGTGATAGCAATGACTAAAATTTTTTTTTCTTCATGAAACTGATTTTGCACTGGGAAAATTAGAACATGCTTGTCTTTGCCTACATGTTCATGTTATTCCAGTGAAGGGCAACGCTACGAAATACTGTTTTGAAGAAAAATAATTTGACGTTTTTCTTTTTTTTTTAGCTAAAGCTCCTAACAAGCCTATTCAAGTAGTCTATGTACCTTCTCATTTGTTTCATATGTTATTTGAATTATTCAAGGTAGGTTGCATTTGTTAATATTTGGGAGGGTTTTGTGACCCTATTATTGTTGAAATTGAGATTCCTTCCAGTTACAGCTCTTGAATGTTATTTCAGTTTTCCTTTCTTAAGCTTATTCTTACGTTTCAAACATTCTTCACTTGTTTAAAAGCCAGATTTAAACCCCTCTCTCATGACCTTGTATACTTAAAAACTGCCTGGTTTCCCACTTCTCCTGTTGTGCTTTTGTGGCTTTTTTGATTAACTTAAAACACTCATGATAATCTAGTTTTGCAGTGATGGCATATTCATAACCTTGCAGGTTTCTTGAGCTTACTTCTTTACTGCATATTTGAGGAATGTTTAGGATCTGTGTCTTTATTGTGAAAACAGGCCCTGTGTCTTTGAATAGTGTAGATGACATGCTTTGTTTGGGTTTTGTGTTTTTTGAATAATTGGAACAGCAGTGAAAACAGAACATGTGAGAGCTGTTACATGGTTTGAAAGAAGAGAGGAGATATCTAAGTGGTGCAACTGAACACTAGAAATTGAGGGGAAAACTTGTAATTGGCCAGAGAGAAACTTTTTCAAAGTATTGGTTTTTGGGGTTTGATTTCTGACATTTGTCAACTGTGTTCATTTAAGTCTTCCCCCATTTTGCCATTTGTAACATTAGTTCTTGGGCAGAACAGGTGAGAATTGGTACGTTACATGTGGGTATGTTTTTGGTAGAAGTCATGAAGCAGGTTGAAGGCAGTAAGTTGTAGCTGTAAAGAACTGGCAGTGGAAACTCTGTTAACAACATGCATTATAAAGTCAGATTGACAGATGGTGACTTAAAAATTGTGTGACCCATGCTGAGAAAATCAAAACTGGCTTTCTGTGGTGAACATCACTGTTGGTGTTGTGCATGATGGAGGTGAAGGATGTTCTCATCCCGTGGGTATATTTACTTGATTTCACACAGGGGAAAAAAAAAAAAGTCTTTCTTTCTTTTCTCTGACTATATCAAGTAAATAAAGGTTATGTATAATAAGTTGTAATGTAAAAATTTAACTGGGCAATTAAGTGACTGGATGGCACTTGAATTTGTGTTAAATACAGCCTTTTCTTTCTTGTACACAACTGTAGGACAGAGTAGATGCAACAAAATAAATGCAAGTTCTAACTTGTCACAAAAAGCTTGTATGTTAAAGTTAGAATCAAAGAAACTATTTTCTTTTATCTTCAGAATTCAATGAGAGCTACAGTGGAATTGCATGAAGGTAAGAAAGAAGCCTATCCATCGATCAAAACCTTAGTCACTCTGGGGAAAGAAGATCTATCTATTAAGGTAAATGCCTAAAACTAATACACAGCTTGCAAACCTGCTAGGTTTAGAGTAGTATGACATGTAATTTGAAAAGGCAAATTAATTTGTGTCACCTGCTTCATATTCATTAGAACAGAGTATTTTCAGTCGGGAAGGACCTACAAGGAACATCTTGTCCAACTGCCTGACCACTTCAGGGCTGACCAAAAGTCAGAGCACGTTTGTTAGGGGCAGTGTCCAAATGCATCTTAGTCACTGACACTTGGGCCATTGACCACCTCTGCAGGAACCTGTTCCACTCTTTGACCACCCTTCCCATACAGAAATGCTTCCTGATGGCCACTCCAAACCCACCCGAATGTTGCAGCTTTGAGCTGTTCCCACAGGTCTTGTCACTGGATCCAGGGAGATGAGATCAGCACCTCCCTCCTCAGGAAGCTGTAGACTATGACAAGGTCACTCCCAGCCTTCTTTTCTCCAAACCAGACAGCCCCAAAATCCCTAGCTGCTCATTTTAATATTTCTAAAGTAATTTAGATAATGCTGCTTGAGATTCTGTGGGTTTTTTTCTAGAACCTAATGTTTAAAACTCTTCAATTTTCATTCCTTAGATAAGTGACCAAGGTGGAGGTGTACCTCTAAGAAAAATAGACAGATTGTTTAACTACATGTACTCAACAGCACCTAGGCCCAGTCTGGAGCCCTCGAGGGCTGTGCCTTTGGTAAGCAATTGCAATATGTATTTAAATATCCCTTTGCACCACTCTGATTTTACATTTCCCTTCACTGCAATCTGCTGGATCAGGTTTTCCTAGCAAGTCTATCCAGGTAGAACAGGAGAAAATGGGTTCTGTTATCATCACTTAGTCTATGGAATAGAAAATTTCTTTTCTTTGTCTTGACATTACATTCTTGGAAACAAGCAAAAAAAAACTGCATTAAGCGCAGTATTTTCACAGATTAATAGGCAGGATCTTTAGCACTATATTACTGGGAAGGTGGATGACCTAATGCTTCTCTTTGGTTTGTAAATTACTGTCAATCTAAGTTTCCTATCATAAATGAATTAAAAAGGTGAGCCACACTGCTCAGCACTTGAGAAGCACCTCCTGGCAATGCACAAGCTTATACTGAAGCTTGAAGATCATTTTTCTGTAGGTTATGGATGGTAAAAACACATCTAAAAAGTATTCCCAAACCTGCATGTGGTATGAACACTTTTGGTATATTCCTGTTTAATTGGAAATATCTCATGTGATACTCCTTTCTGAGATGCATCAGGGCCAGATTTCAAATAAAAAAATAATTCCCAATAGTTTCTTCTAGGCAGGGAGATTATTTCAGTGTTGAATGTGTAGATTCTTTTAGCAAGCATGATTTTGAAATTACTATTAAAATACTGTTTCTAAATTGTTTTATTTAATTGCATATTGCCTCATTGTGATAACAATTGTATAGCTACTGTTCCACTTGACTGGTTTTCAGTAAGTGGATTAATACAGATACTGTATTTTCCTTCTTCTCATCTCTGTCCTCTGTGGCTTCTGATGCAATCCTGGTGGGAAGTTGATTCTCTTGAGAAGTTTCCTTTCCCTGCTTAGGAGCATTCTCATCTAGCATGTTCCTAAGTGGTTTGTTTTTTTTTTTTTTTTTGTCCCCTGCGGATACTTCTGTGCTTCAAGTGCCTTCAGATGGATAATAGAATGTGGGACAGAGTATGGAATCATAGGATTGTTAAGAATGGCAATGACCTCCCAAGATCGAGTCCAACCTTTGACCAAACACCACCATGTGAATTAAACCACAGCACTAAGTGCCGTGTCCAGTTGTTTCCTGAACACTTCCAGGGATGATGACTGACTCCAGTACTTCCCTGGCCAGCCAGTTTCAATTCTTGACAATCCTTTCAGTGAAGAAATTCTTCCTGATGTCCAACCTCCCTGGCACAGCTGGGAGCTGTTCCCTCTTGTCTGTGTGATTATTTTGGATATAAAATATTTACCAGTAAACCGAAGGTAAAATCAGTTCAGAGTGACTCAGAAGTAATAAATTTGCTTTTAGCTTGTGAGCAGAAAAGTCTTTATGGTGCTGCCTTGGTGCACAGTGGGTACCATTGTGGCATGGCAGTGCATTGCACTGGCTTTACCCCTTTGCACTGTGGGAGGTGTGAAACCCAGACCTGTGTCTGCATTGACGTGCTGCTGATCCTTCAGGGCTCCTACCTCTACAGCACATCTCAGTCTTATGCTTCAAACTTCTGCTTTTTCGTAGAAAATCTTCTTGAATGTGGTGAGTGAGAGGGAACAGGTCTTAATTCAAATAAAAGCTTTTTTCTTTGTCACAAATGGTAGAATCTCTCTTGATGCATAATTTGCCTTTGTTCTGTCTCACTTTTGATCAGCAATTTACTGTATCAGTCTACAAGGATTTTCTGAAACTTGTTCTCAGGATAAACTTATACCTTGATTACTGGTTGTATTCACTATTAAACTGTCTCTTCCTTTGTAGCTCTGATTGTAAAATGTGTTCACCTTAGGACTGACACTATTATTTTTTCAGTGCATCTTTAGCAATGCAGTGCTGTGTTTACTTCCTCATCTTCAAAACTGCTTACTTTGATTCTGTGGCTTTTATCCTTGGTATTCTTCTACTGTATCCCGTTTTCAGGCTTTGTTTTCCTTTACCAGTTTATGCCACTGTAGTCAAACCTACAAAGGATCCCTCTCTTGTGAATCTGGCTGCTTGTGCCCCATGAGTCTGACTGATGCCTGCACAAGACTGAAAGTCAAAAAAAGTTGTTATTTATATGTGTGTGCAGAAAGAAAAAAGTCAGACTGTGAGTCTGTGCCATATCTTGCCACTAACAGGAACAAGGATTTAGCAGTGAAGTTTGACATGTTACATATTATGGCCCAGATCCAGTTATAAAAATAATTATGCTGTGCCTTGTGTGTTAGTCTGGAAATAAAAATCCTTTCGCAGAAAGGTTCCACGTAAATCTTCTTTGATGTCCACACCAAAGGAGTTTCTTTATTGTTTCGTGCCAAAGACAAAACCACTTAAGAATTACAGTGCTGCAGGTTGGTGGTGTGTCATCCTTGACTTAGGTAATATTCTAAACTAAGCTGTGGTGCAGTGTAAATAGACATATTTTTCTGTTCTAACATTCCTTCCCCTTGTTATATGATCCCCTTTCTAGTTTATGAAACATTCATGAAATTGGGCAGTGGAAGAGAGGTATCCTTGTTGATAGGGGAAAATTTTTGCTCCCTGTCATTGCAAATGTTTAAAGACTGCTGAGAAACCTTGTTACCATGGCAGCATTCAGATTCTAGCAGGTCTTAGGTTCATCTGCACTGCGCATAGAGTACACAAAAGCACATGGTCATGTTTAGTGGTAGTAGGTTTTCTTAGGGAATTTAATGGTTCTCTCTCTGACAGCATTTGTTTATAGCAGGAGAAACGTGGCTTAAATTAGTTGTAATTTAAATCTGTAGATGCTAGTAACACAGACCTGTAATAACTTCCTGTTTGTTTAATGCAGACCATAGTATTTAACGATAAATTTGCTCTAAGGAGCTTTCCTTTCTCAAGGCAGATGTGCCATCATGGACTGTTTCTGTCCTCTAGGTGAAGCACAAATCTGTGTAGTAATCACCTCTTGTTAATTGTCTTTTGCAAAACAGACCCTTTGCAAGGCCAGGATTTAACAAGGTACTCATCTGGGGTCTCTTGTCTTCATATTTCTTGTAAGTTTTCTCGTTTGGAAAACACCCTAAAGGCAGTGCACCGAAGAGGCTGACAGGAAATGTTTGAAAGAGGGCTCTTTGCAATAATGATGTGGGCTAGCACAGAGTATGAAGGAACAGGAGACAAGCAGAAGTTGGGTTTTAAGGAGGGTTAATTCTGGAGTGAGGAAAGTATAAAGTGTTTTCAGTGTTTGATATTGCCCTTTACTTGAGCTGGTCCTTGGGGTATGTACTGTCCACAAGTTGCCTTTTGGTCACTATGCCTTATGATTTCTGTAACGTGTTTATTGTCCAGGCTCTAGAAAAGAAAGTCAGCTTTTGACATTTTGTTTTTAGTTCTTTCTGAGGGCCTCAAATCAATTTTTTAGAGGTTAAGAAAGAAATCTCTCAAGTTCCAAGACCAGGTGTTTGAAAGTGATGCCTGTGTCTCTAGTGGGAGATGAAATTTCTCTTTGAGAAATTTAAAACATGATGTTGGGAAAAGTGCAGCTAAGCAACTATTTTAACTCTGTTAATGGACACTAATAACTATGACAAGCAGTGTGAAAAGGGCATATTTGGCATTTCTGTTTCTCATTTTGCTCAGAAGAACTGAGTGAGCAACTGTAAACCAATTTAATACTAAATTTAGAATTCTGTAAAAACAAGGCAAAAAAAGGCCAAAAAATATGGTATAGTAGATGACAGCAAGAGAATTTGTGATGGACGCTGTAGTACAAGTTCTTTAATGTTCACTTTTTCCTCAAGGGATTTCCTATAAAGTGATACCACATATTAGCTGTGCATAATGCTTGCAAAGTCCTTCCTCTTAGGCTTCTCTTTTTTGTATCATTTTAGGCCTTCATTTTTAAAATTCAGGGCATGTTTATTACTTATCTGTCAGGTTGCTTTTGTAGAAATACTATTGTGGAATGAATTTATTGGTTTTCTGAAAGTTTCAGGTGTCTAATTTTTCTTGTAGCCCACCCTTACTACATTGCCTTGTATATGGGGTTTTTTTTTCAAATGCTTGTGTGTTTGGAATCATTCCTTTATTGCACTGGATAGTCCTGAAGAATTCAGGTGGGATTTGGGTGCATAACCAGCCATTGTGGTTGTCAGCACATACCCCAGTCATCTGAAGGAGTTGGTGTCTAGAGCAAAATCTTACTCCTTTGCTGCAGAGAGACTTGGAGGGTTTTCTTGTAACTTTTCTGACAAGAGAGGGTTGGAAGAGGTGCCAAGTGATTGATCTTGTTGCAAGGTTGCATGGTTATGAATATTAGTTGCGTCAATTTAAAACCTAAACTTCATACCCATCAAGTCCATTATGCTTTGAAAATTGTATGGACTGTACTGTGTCTCAGTCCTCAGGAGATCATTCAGTGCTGTGGAATCCTGATCTTTTGTTAAACAGAGAGCATAATTTGCCTTGTATTGCTCACGTATTCCTCTGCGGGGCTCCACTGATCTCTGGCACTGTGGCACCAGCAGTCAATAGTATGACCTAGATGAAGTAGAGTTGTCTCTGGGTTTCTTATGTCCTAACTGTGGAGACATTTGAGAATAATAATCGCAGGCTTGGGGGAGAAAAAACATGCTGTCAAAACTTGGATTTTCCCAAAGAAAGAATGCAATACTACAGCAATGGTCATCACAGTGAGGAGGCTGTGTAGAGCATTGGTTTGCTGTGCTGGTTGCAGGCAATGTATGGTATGCTGCACCTACCTGCCTCTGAGGAAGTGCAGAATGGACAAGGGAGTTCTAGCAAAAGATTCAGCCTTTCTTGTACTAAAAACTGATGCACAGGAAAAAAGGAGATTGCTCAAATGCTGAATATGGACTTAAAGTATAAGCTGAGAAATAAAGGAAAGCTTCAGAAAGAATTTGATACAAATGTAATACTTAGGTATCCCCTCTTTTAGAAATTAATGCAGGGATCTGTTGCAATTTTTTTTTAACTTGTCATCATGTTTTTCCTTTTGTTCTCTTGTTTTTGCAGGCTGGGTTTGGCTATGGATTGCCAATTTCTCGTCTGTATGCAAGGTACTTTCAAGGTGACCTTAAACTCTACTCAATGGAAGGCGTGGGTTCAGATGCTGTTATTTATTTGAAGGTATGAATTTGACCCTTTTATAAACTAGTAATGCAGTGCAAGTTGTTTGTAGCAGGCTATTTTCACTCTTCAGCTTGTTTTCAAATTCCTTTTTGCTATCTTTGACACTTTAACCTACATCAGTTACATAAAATCCTAGGATCCAAGGTTATATATATTAATCTGGCACTAATACTAGTTAGTTTACTTAGATGTTTTTTCAGTCCCTGAGTTGGATTGTTGCATTTTGTTAATCTGTCATAAGTGATGAATCTTCCAAGAACTGTGATAAGAGATAATTTTGGTTAATGCTTTTTGATTCGAAGTTTTGGCCACAATAGAAATGAGAAGCCTATTGGCCAACTCCCGACTAGTAAGTATGTTCTATTCTATGCAGTTCTTGATGCAATAGACTGTATTGATCCTGTTGTCATTTTTTGGGAGAGCCCAGGCTACTCAGGAGCTAAAGGCTGACACTGCTTGAATTCCATGAGGGAGTTTAAAAGAACAGAGTGTATAGCTCATGTAGGTTATTGGCTTAGCCCTGTCACTGTGCCTTGCTGTATGTAGCAAGTTCTAATGGGTTTCATCCTCTGCATGTGTGTGTGGAGGAAAAAGGTCTGGCCTTTCTCAGAAGAAAAAGGTGGGCCAGGGGACTGAACTGGGTCAGCCCCCACAGATCAGTGTGCTGGCAGAGCCCAAGTGCATTCAGGAAGGGAAATATTTGAGGAACTGTCTGCTCTGTGTCAGTGACAAATCTCACAAAAATGTCTTTGACCAAAAATCTTTTTCTTGCTGTCTCAGAAGACACCACTCTGTGGAAAGAAGGGAAATATTTTTCAATGCTATTACTTTCTTTTAACTTTGACTAGGATTTTGAGGATACCTAGAGCTACTGGTCACAGCTCAAGAGTTTTCAAAGTAGTGCTGTGATGTGTAACACTGGGATAATTGCAACACTTGTTTGGTACAGAAGTTTTAACTGTAGAACTCCCCAGAGTATCACCTAGCTCTTGTATCTCCAGTGATACCTAACCATTGCTTTTGTTTTTCTATAGGCCCTTTCAAGTGAATCATTTGAAAGACTTCCTGTTTTTAATAAGTCAGCATGGCGGCACTACAAGACCACACCTGAAGCAGATGACTGGAGCAATCCTAGCAGTGAACCAAGGGATGCTTCTAAATACAAAGCTAATCGATAATTTGCCACCTTTTGTCTCTGTTGGAGATGACCTCTGCATTCAGTATAAAGTCTCTGCTTTGTTCCAAAATCCTTCAAACCACAGTAGCTAATTACTTCCAAACAAAGACCTAATCAGGGCATTGAAAAATACTCAGAACAAAGTGATGATTGGGACTTAAAGGAAGGCACTGAGCACGTTTGGTGTGTGAATCCTGTGTACTTCACCAGAATATGCTTGGTTGCTTCAGTCAGGCATTGACAAAAGGGATCGCACGGTGATTGCACGTAGGAATACAATGTTGTAACAAAAAGATACTATTGGAAGTAGCCAATTCTTATTCCAATGTAAGGATTGGTAAAATGTGCAGAATCCCTTTAAGTGGTGAATAGTATCTTGCACAGCAATATGGTATAAGAGAAAAATTCTAATGTAGTTAAATGTGTGCTTCGAAAATCCACCGTTTGCAGCATTTTGTATTGCACAGTGTCACCCCTAAGAGAAAATCCCTTTGAGCTCTTCAGATCTTATCTCTAATGAATTTATAAATGCATAGTTCTAAAAAGGCTTGTGCAGCTTTAAACTGATGCTTTCTCCAAATTCCCAAACCCACTTGTCATGTGCATACAAAAGTTGTGTTGTTATAAGACGGTAGGACTTCCACTTCTTGGTATGCACCTTAATGATTTTCTTGACACAGAAATGCATTTCTGTGCATTTTTCCTTGTTTTGAGGAAAACTCCTAAGTAGTTAGATCATCTCTCCATACAAGAAATTCTGTCAATACAGGGGCAGGGGGTAATTCAATTTCCTATTTGCCTATCATTTTAGGGGAATTGGGGAGGGGAGAGAAGTGCTGAGAGGCCAGACAGCCGGTCATACAAATGAATTTGCCTTAAAGAGTGTTGGTTGCTTGAAACCTGTAAATAGTTTGCGAAGTTATTTATACATTCAATGTCTGACTACACTCTGGTAATCTGAATTTGTAGTGTATATAAAGATGTTGTACACCAGCTTTTGGAACGTGTCATTGGTCTAAGTACATGAAACTGGAAATACAGTAGAAATGGGAGGGACAAAATATGGCCGGTACTTGGTTTAAGTTAAAAAATATCAAAGATGAAAAAAATCCAAGTATTTTCCCCCTAAATTTATCGTAAGGGTCATTTCTGACTATTAGAAAACTGTTCATCTCAAAGTCTTTGCCAAATGCTGTTTCTGATACTATGGCCTTTCAGAAAAACCTGTGAAATTTAGAAGTTCTGGTGATACATTAGCTGTGGCAATAAAGTAGATGAGTTGTAAGCAGCTCTGATGCACCCTCAATTTCTCTTAGGTGTTTTGATATTTTTTGGGAAGATAATAGAGATTTTAGCATGGAAAAATGAAACTTGTTTACTAAAATTGTGGGGGAACTGTCCCTTTTGTCCTCCCAATATTTATTTTTATAAAGAACTGATTTATTAGGGAAATGCTGAGAAACTCCTAGGTATTTTAAAAAAAGAAAAAGAATCTTAGTTTGACTTAACAAAATAGTACTTTGCACTTCATAGCACATTTCATTGAAGGATTATAAAGTGCTTTGAGCAATAAACTCCATAGAGCCCCATTTCTGAGGAGTCGGAAGTTCTTGCCTTGCCTGTTGCAGTGAGTTCCAGAACTCGTGTGAGCAGTGGATGAGCTCCCAGGGCTGAGGTCCCGTGGGTGTTCCCACACACAGGGACTGGGATCAGGCCCGTGGGAGCACCGGCTCCTTGTCTCTGTGGGTTGCTGCCCTTCCCTGCGGATCAGGTGGCACCAGGGCTGAAGGCTCTCCCTGCTGGTCAGCTGGGCAGTGCTGCCCTCAGAGCCCCCTCAGAGCCCCCTCTGCCAGCAGGCAGGAAGAGGGAGTGGGCTGATGGGGCCATCCCGTTCCCAAAATGGACTCGTTTGGCCCTGGCCAGAGGATCTTGGCAGGGCACGGTGAGGGTGTGACACGTGTGGCCTGCAGAGCAGCAACTTCCCAGCGCTGCAGGCACTGCTGCAGAGAAGGCAGATTGCTATTCAAGCCATACAGCTGTGCTGCTGGGGTGAAACTGGGGGAATGGTTGGACTGAAACACTGGTTGCAAGTCACAGCTACTAAAGTTTAGTCACTTACCTTCTGCCCCTACCTGTAACTTCGTACTGGTTTTTAAATTATTTCAAGTTGCGTATGTTTTCTAGTAATTGCAGAGGAGAGTTTGCGTAAAGATAGAAATTTGCGATGAAACTAATATTTTCTCAGTTGCATGTGGGCAGTTTTTTCTAGAACATTACCCAAAACATTCCAAGGAATAAGGCAGTTTGCATAAGAAACTCGAGTTTCAGCTTTTGTTAGAAATTGTATTTTGAAGTAGTAAATCCTGACCTGGTACTTGGTTTTGGCTGTCTCCTTAAACATGACAAGGAGAGGGAACAGAAAGAAAAGGAAGGATGCAGGCATATTGGACTTGTTCTCATGAAGTGAATGTAAGCCATGGGAGCCGTGGGATGTAAACCATGGAAACTGTGAACAACAGCTGAAGATACCGTGGAGGACATTGTGGTGTATTAGTGATGTCACTTCTTGATCCACAAAAACAACTGGCTGGCTTTCAGGACTGGAGTGCTCCAGTACTTGAAAACTGAACTCCCCTGAAATGACACCCATTTCCAAGAACCCTGAGCTTGTACAAACACCTCAAAGCAGCAGGGTAGAGCACAAGGAATGCATTTTCTTTCCCTTCCTCAAGGTCTCTACGTGGGCGTTACGATGAATATGAGTGAGAAGCAACTTTTCTTCTCTCCAGCCTTGTCTGGGCCACCTGTGCTTTAGTGGCAATCCCAGGTGTGCTCCACTGTTCTCCACTCATTGTCCTCATGCCATGTTTCTGCATAGGGGTATTAGTCTGAAAACTCTCTTAGGAAGCAGCAGCCCTTCAATTAGGAGAGAGTTTTTCAATGGCCGTGCCTGAAAAGTGAGCACGGGTGGGTTTTTAATATGGCTGGTTTAACTACAGATACTAATTTTTTTCAGTTACTTCTACCTTTGATTGGAATCTCTTATAGCTATGTTTCAATATCTTGGGGCTGTTAATTCCAAACTTTCTGATGATACAAAAATATATTTCCATTTTATGAATTTCAGAGTTATGGCCTGCTGATGTCATTGCAACCTGCTTGTCTTGACTAACAGGACACATAAATACAAAAAAATGTTTTCAGTGAAAATGTTCCTTATCTGTTGCGTTTAGTGATTAACAGAACAAGAGATGTTTCCTCCTTGATTCTTCCTGAGAATTTACAAACAACTTCTGTATGTCATAGTGTAACAAATAGTTTACTTTTTTGTCCATTGTGCATTTTTTCTGGTGTATGTGTCTTGAATGTAATTTTATTAATCCCCTGCCTAGTTTATATTAATAGATACAGAAGTCTCTCGAAATCATGTTCATATTTGTGCTCCCTGCTCTTCTAGGCTTTGTTTTGAGGCAACAAGGGGTCTTTCAGAGTCCGCATTTGATGAGAAATATTCAGAAGATACCAAAATGCTTCTTTTGCAACTCAGGTGCAGTCCTTGCTTGTGTAATTGGCTGTGATAACCTAGGAGAGCACAGAGAAAGTCTTTGTCCTGCTGCAGTCTGTGCTACCTCTTGGGCAGTGTTTAAAGCAGGTCCATTGGCACATGCTTAAAAAAGATGGCTATTAATTGGAAAACTCAGGCTACTTTTTGGCTACGTAAGGCTACATTTGCTGCTGCAACTGAGTAGCACTTTCTCCAAGAAGTGAGCAAGAGTGATCTTTAGTGCAATCTCCTGTTCACCTCCACCCAGACATAGTATTTAGGGTGGTATCTTGACCTCGTTGACAAGGAAGAAGTTTTCTCCCTCCTCACCTTTAATAGGCACCTCTAGATCCTTACGTGTGAGATGCTGCAAAAGTGGTCAAGATTCATGAAAATAATTCTGTAGAAAACAGCCTAAATGTTTACTGTTAGTATTTATCTTGAGGATAACCATGTCCCATTGTGCAGTGTTCCCTTTCCTTGCGTGTTTCCAGGTTGCTGTGGTTTCTAGTAGCTCTTCCTTGCTTCTTCCTGGCATACACAGGAATCCTGTCTATGGATTAACATATATAAATGTGTTTTTGCTGAAGTTAAGAGAATATGATGGCACACGATGGAACAATGTGTTACTGACTTCAGAGGTTGAGTTTGTTCACAAATGAGGAACATAGCTATAAATTGTGTAGTGACTTCAGGGCTGAGTCTTGCAAATACTTGCACAAGTAAACTGTGTGTGAGAGGAATGCCACTTAAATGAATCTGTTCTCAGGATCAGGACTCAGGCTGTTGATAATAATCTGAAACAATGAAGATTTCTGTAATTGAAGTGGCTTTCTAATTAAAAATAAATAAGAAAATTTAAAGTTCATGTGCTTTAATTGCAGTATTATGTTGCCTTAAAAGTCCTCAAAAATCAGCATAGAGAACTTGTTTGCTTCTTAAATCTGAAGGGGTTTTCATGTAGTACTAGAAGGATTGATGAGTGTATGATAATTCTGACACTGTCTTCCTAGTGTCAATTGCTTTATTGAATTTTTCCTTTGAATTGAAAACTGCCAAGAAGTGTTGGACACGGTCCTTTGAAATCCATGGCCTCTGCAGATTACATCAGGCAGAGGCAGTTTCCAAACAGTGCCCTCGATGCTCTCGGCTCTGCAGCAGGGATTGTCCTCAGGGACCTGCAGGCTGGCTCACCTCACATGGAAGGTGTGCTGACCCTGCATTGGGGGCGTGATGGGTTTGTCATGTGGGTGGAAACGAAGTCCCTTTGTTCCCAAGGTCAGGTATGGGACAGCTCTTCCTGGTGAGCTGCTCTGTGTTGCACTGGGCGTCCATGAGGGAAAGTGGTCTCATGGTGCCTTTCCTCTGAGGTGGCATCATTTGAATCTCCTAAACCTCTGATGGAAAAGTGAGAAGGTAATTTTTCATGAGATTACTTGGAGATGTTTTAAATTTATTTTTGAATCTTCTGTAACTTGTCTTGGAAATGTTTCTAGTCCAATGCTCGTGTATTTGACTTGTATATACTCTTATTTTCCTTTTTCTTTCCGTGGTTGACAAATAAAATGATGTAAAAGCTACATGTTGACATTTTTAAGGGACTAGTTTGGTTTCACACAATATGGAGCTTAATTTGTGATTTGGCAGTCCAAGGTTGATTTCTCACATGCCTACAGAGGGGCACCCTCAGAGAGCTGCACTTGGGAGCTCAAAGAGTAATTTTAACATATGAGCAGCTTTTCGGTTTGGGTTTTTTTTCTGCTATATAAACCTCCCTAAAGCTAATTCTCAGATTATTCTTGACAGCCAAAATATCTGTTAGAAACAGATATATAACACCCAAGGCTTCTACCTTGAAATTTCTTCAGCTTTCCATGAAGTTTTATATGCATTCATAAGTTATTTGAGAAAATGAAAAAAACTCCAAAGTTTCTTACCAAGCAATTCCAGAGCAGGAAAATGCCTGGGGACCTGTCTTGGTTGGCTCGTTAGCTTTCTTATTAAGTAACAAATGAGGCTCCAGATGGCCAGAATTTTGCTAGAACTGAGATAATTTTCTTTCAGATGAAGAATTTATTTTAAAACTTCAGCTGAGAAGAAATCTGTGTGTTGTACTTTCTCACTGCTTACCATTTGCCATGATGGGGTATTCACAGGAGCTGAGTAGTTAATTAAGTAACTCAAAATTGCAAAATGTGTCAGCATGTACTGCATATTTGACAGTAGCTGCATGTAGAAGATAAAGCAAACAGTTGCAGCAGCAGTATAATGAAGATTTATGGCTTTAGGACACAGGCATATGTGGGAGAACAATTTGTAATAAGGGATCAGTTTCTTGTTATACAATTCATACCTTTTTTAGATGGCTGTAGACTTAGTACTTCAGTTCGTTGTTTTCAGTGGAAAGAAGTCTTGCGGCAGACAGTTTTTAAATGAAGTGAGACATATAAAACATGTCAGGCGTGCTTGATAGGAAAAAATAAACTTTTTTTTATTGTCAGATCAGTTTATATTCATGATCTAAATCAGAGGCTGTTTTTACTTTAAGCTTTTGTACCATCTTCTCTGGTAATTACATGGAGTGTAGTAAATAATGCCTGCTGTGTGTTGTCTCAAGAGCATCAGCCATTTAGAAATCACGTCACAGCAATCACAAAGTCCTTTTCCATCCTAGTGACTTGCTTAGTTTTTTTATTTCTTTGGCTCCAGCTACTCCCCTCATGTGTCTCCTAGTCCAAAGGCAGCAGGCACGTCACTGTGCTTCTACCAGTCTGCAGCTGGAGCCAGCATTTGAACACTGTAAACCGATTTTCTGTTTTGATCTGCCACTGTGGATTCTTTTCCTGAAATTAATAAATGTGCAGGTACCTGCAAATACACTGATTTAAAAGATAATTTTCAGAAGAAAGCTTCAGTTCTACCCATTTTCAAGGTCACATGTTGACTGTTTTGGTATTGGGAAGCTTTCAGAGGTGTTTCATTAACGTGGTTGTGGAAGCTGATGCTGCACGTTGTGCCATGAGAGCTGTCCTGGCATACTTGGGGTTGTGGGTGTGCATGGCTGCCCCTGAGCACCTCCCTTCCCTGATCCACTTGGCTCTTCATCCTTTGGTTAATAAATCTCTTTGTTAGACATGGAATGCTTGCTACGGGGTCCTTGGGGTGGTGGAGGACCCACACTCGAGGCGTGGTCAGGTTTGCTCTCAGGTAGAGGAAGCTGGCTCTGTGTGCGCCAGGTGCGAGGCACGGCTGTGTGGGAGTTCCTGTCCTTGTTGCACTAAAGGTTCTGCTTTCCCCCCAGGGAAAGAATTCTTTCCTTCTCGGTTTTCAGATCCAGGTGTCCCTGCAGTGAGTGGGTGTCTGTGGTCAGGGTGATGCAGCACTGGAAAACTGCCTGTGTAAAACAGCTGGGTCCTGCATGTTATAATGGACAAGGCTGCCACTTACAAGCTATTTCACCAATAGCCATTTGTGATGGGTGAAGAGGTTGGAGTTATGCTTTACTCTGGTCTTCTGAAATGTGTTTTGTCTTGCTGTTAGTGCTCATGTGCATAATTAATCTCTTAACTTTTGGGTTCTTGGTAAACAGTTGGGTAAAACATGCAAGAAGGTATCTTGGGTAGTTCTCTGTGGGTGCAATTTCATTCAGGTCAGAATGGCTGGAGTCAGTTCTGATGGCATGGTACCACCACCACTCATTGCATAAGGGCTGGGTTTTAATTAGCTCCTGTGTCATTTAGCTCTACGTTCTTAATGACAACTTGATTTGACTTCCCAAAGTGGAAGTTGAAAGGTGTCAGAATAGAGGTGTTTGACCTCACAGCATTATTTTTTCTTCCATTTCTTTAAAAGATACAGACTGTGAGCTTGCTGGTGTTTTCTAACAATTCATGTTCTCTCTGTGGCTGTGATACAAGTTTGTGCTGTGGGGTGATATGAAGGAAAGGTCCTCTTGAGGAGGAAAAAGGAAATTAAAACAAGCCACCCAAGATTTGTGATGCTGTTCGGATTATGTTTTATTTGGAACCAGCTGTTCTGGGGGCATTTTGTTATTTCTTACAGAGGATATGGCTTTATGCAGTTTTGTTTGCATGTGAACAATATGAATATTTTAAATGTTAGGTTTGTTCTTTTCTGGAATAAATGCACTCATTTGAGAGGCCTTTTAGATAACCAAGGGGGGATGAGTGGAACAAATGAAAATTTTCCCTAAGGGATAGTTTCCCATTTTGTTTTGGCATTTGGCTTTTAATGACGTACCATAGAAGTGCAAGCTCAGGACACTGGTAAAAAAGAAGCTCATTAACTTTTAAACTGATGATATAAACTATCTTAAGTATGGCCAAGTAGCAAAGTAACTGGATCCCTACTGGTTAATATGTTAGTTTTGAAATGAAAAAGCTGGAGCCCAGCGTGGTGTGTAGAACATGAAAATAACATCCCCTGTTGGTATTCAGAGCCGGTCACTTGTAAAGAGCAGGTTATGATTAATCTGCTCTTACTAAGCAGATGATGCCTTTGCAGTTCACAGTCCCTTTATTTTATGGAAAACCGGTGTTAGTTTGTAGAGAAATATGACTAGAGAATCACAGGAATAGGGTAAAAAAAGTACCACAACATGCTGAAGAGGACATAATTTATTCTATCAAAGCTGTTTCTAGAATTTGAAATATGTGTGAGACTTGATGTGTACATGCAGCCTGGTCAGTGCCACCAGGGAGGATTTTCCCTTTGAGTGTTCCTGCTGTCACGTGCTTAGGCACAGAAATAATTGTTTTGAGATAATGGAACATTTTCATCTTGATTAATCCAGTTAAAGCATTTAAAAAAATCATTTATTGTGTTTGTGTGAAAGGCAGAACTGCCTCACCTGGCTCAGAACTTGCAGTTCCCTGTTCCTTGTTGAAGCAGAGATTGATGCTGTTGGAGAGTGTCTCTAAAAGGGGATGGAGATACCAGGTGTGAAAGAACTGTTTGAACTGGCCATGAATAACTGCAGGGGAATTCAGGTTTCATGTTTGAGGAACGGGTTGTAACATGGGAGCCTGCTGCATTCCGCAGGGAGATCGGCAAACGTGCTTGTCCTGGGAAGAACCTCAGTTGTTGCTGGAGTCCAGTCCCACATTCCCCAATTAGCACAGTGAAAGTGCATGTCCAAAGGCTTGCAGTTATTTTTATTTCAGTCTACATCTGTCTCCTCTCCCTCAAGCAGAGCCATGAGGCAGTGGCCTTTATTTCCATTTGGATTAGAAATGCTAATGCTGCCCTTCCTCACACCAGGAAAGGGCCTTCTCTTTGGAAAGGGCAGAAAATATCTGTGTGCGTGTGCTTGCGGGACACACTTTGTGTTTTGAGAGGAAAAGAATCTCTTGTCAAAATCCAATCAGAAGAGGAGTTCTTAAGGTAGTTTGGTGCTTGAAAGGATGTCCATACAAGAGGCAAAGCCCTTTTCTGAAGCCTTTTCAAAGCCTCCATTTCAAAGGCTCCATTTTCTGCCCCATTTTCAGCTGTTTTATGAGAAGGTTGCTGGTCTTCTGCACCAGACTCCAGAGAAACTGCTCTTCAGACTCCAGAGAAACTGCTTAATCACGTGCTATCACACAGGAGACTCTCCCTGGTTTCTTACCCTTTTACAAGCGAATTTACTGTGGCATCAAACCCTTCCTTCCTGCTGAGCTGACAGGCCCACTGCTGGTTCAGGGGCTGCCTTGCTCCTGAGCAGTTTGCCATGAACCAAAACGAGGGTCCCCTCTGGGCTGGGCTGCACAGTGTAAGCTCACTCACAGGGATGGTTCTTATGGATCTCCCAAGCTGGTACCAAGACACTGCTGAAAGCAGCCCCAAATCCATCTCAGGTAATAAATCTTGGGAGTGTTTTGGTGTGGACTCTGCCATTAAATAGTTTCTCTGCTATGCTCAATGACTTTGAAATTTGCTTTTTCTGTAAGTAAAAATAGCTTAGCTAGGAAGTCCTGAGCCTCCATTTGTTGGTTCATCTTCTCCCTGCCTGAGGCAGGACTGTTGAATAAATAATCTTTACAGCTGCTGCAGGTACTAACTTCTTACAGAAAGGACAAATGGGAGAGAGCAAAGCAGGAGTATTCAGACACCAGACTCGGCTCAAGGAAGAGTCAAGTCCAAGAGCCAGTGTCAGGATTTGTCCCCATGGCTCGTGTTTGCTGCTGCAGCTTTCTGTCTGGCACAGCCATACATCATCTTGGCACCCGTGAGAGCAACTCAGTTGCTGCTGGGGATGGTTTTCAGCAGTGGAACCAGAATGGCTGCAAAAGCACTGTCTCTTTCTTCCACTTTGAAGTAAGAATAGTGGCTCCTGATTCCACTGTGCTGGGACAGAGGATGAAGAAGGTCTCAGACTTGCTGGTGTCTAATGCTGCACCTTTCCAGCTGGGACAGCACTTCCCCACCTTCACCCACACTTTTCTGGCTGCAAGGTAAAGGCAAGGAGAGGTGATCCTGTCTGTGCAGAGAGCAGCAGAACTCAAGCAGCAGCATTTTGGGCATGTTGGCAGAGCTGCTCTCGTGGCTTTGTGGGGTACCAAGGATGGGGATAACAGGCACTGTGCCATCAGTGGGGTTTCCTCTGCAGGTTGTGTTCATGTGTCCAAAGATGCTGCAAAATGAAGGGAAGAGGCAGCTGTATCTGTCATACACTTTATTTTTCATGTAGAGCTTGGCTGATAAATAGGACTCAATTAAAGCAACACTTGTGAAAAGTAAAACCCAACCATGACTCAGAAGTGCAAAATTGCCTTTCATGTGTCCAGACACCACGAGGTTCTGGTTTGCTGGAGACAGCCCATGAATGTACCAGCAGGGCAAAGGCTTCAGCTTATTGATATCCTAAATGCAAACAAGACACCTGGTACAGAATATGGCTTTGTTGCTAGGTAGCCACCTGTGACCCTGAGAAACAGCTTCTGTTAAGAACAGGTCACTGGTGAGTTTTTCTCTAGCTCCCATTTACAAGTCATGGTGCTGTCTCCACTCAAACCACTGAGCAAGGGCTGCTGAACAGTAAGTGCTATGAAAGTAAAATTAACAAAAAACAGTAAAAGCCAAAACCAACAAATCCTTGCCCACCTCCATTGCATTTGGACATGGCTCATCTATCAACAGCACCAGTAGAAGCAGGCAGCTCCTGTGGTGGAGGAGTGGTTTGTGATGGGAAGACTTAAGACTTGCAAAGGATCAGAAAAACAAACAAGTGCATCCCAGGTATTAAATTACAGTAACAGGTTGCCTAAGGCTGAGAAAGGTCTTAATTGCATCATCCCATCAGGCGCACAGCTGGCGGCAGCTGAAGCAGCTGTGGCTGTCCCTTAGCACATTCCACCCTATTTCCTGCTCACCTGTTTTTGCAGCTCTGTGAAGGAACTAGCTTGACTCCAGAGGACAAAGTGTGGCATGAGATGCTGCATACTCAATCTTGTGGTAGTCTGAGAAGTGTCTGGCAAAATGTTCCCTAAGAAAAATCGGTTACCTCATAGTGGGGGAGGGAAGAAAGCTGTAGGGAGTGAGCAGAGTGTGGGGCTAATTTGGTGCCTGGTACCAAGGTCTGTAATTTACTTGCCCAGAGAGTATCTGGAAAGGAGTTTACCTGCCAACCAGTCACCCACCGAGGTAAGGACAGCAGCCTGGGGGGCACTGCTGCCAGCAAGCACAACTACCCCACATGCTCGGGCATCTTGGTCCCTCAGTTTTTTTCCAAGAGCGATGTGGAGCCCTCTCTCCCCCAGCGTTTCCTGTGCTGCCTGTGTAGGGAACCAGCCAGTGCTGACTGGCGCTGCCCCCAGCAGCCAGCGTGTCCTGGTGGGTTTGCAATTCCAGGCACCAGTGATTTTGGGGCTGCAGCCCCCTTCCCGGGCTGCCCGAGGCTGTGCCCAGCAGGCTGCCTGTGAGCCAGGGGGCAGTGGCAGCCTTTACCTGCTGGCCTGGCACCACAGCTGCTGCTGGGCTGGAGGGCCTCAAACATGCCCGTGTGCTGAGGCAGCTGTGCCAGGCAAGGCTGGGAGCCAAAAGGCACCAGTGGCACAGCCCCACCACAGCGCTGGGGGTTGGAGGTTTCCTGCAGCTGTGGGGCAGAGCAGCCCCAGGGCTGAGGAATCCTGCCAGCCCCTGCAGCCACCTCAGCAGGTGCCAGCTGAGGGGCTGAACATGGAGCCGGATGTCAGGCAGGACTGGCTTTGCCCAGTAGGAAGATCAGCACTGAGAGAACTTCACCCATGCTACCCTCTATGTTTCTGCTTGTGGCTGTATGGGTGTCATGGATGGAGAAAGAAAATAGTTGTGCCTAATCCTGTTCAAGAAGTTTCCTTTGGCTTTTTCCATTTTTTTTCTCTCCATATTAGTGTAGAGGAATAACCTTGGGATCCTTTGCAGGGGCAGTGTGTCTGTGAACACATCTTGTTTAGAGTTTGATGAGAAGTTTCTTTAAACTGGCTGGGAACCATGTGACAACAGCACTGTTTGCTTGTCATTTGCTGATACATAGCTGGGAGCAGCAGGTTTTCCTAGGAGGCCACATCCCGAGGCCCTGGGATCTTTTTAGAATTCACCAGTAAAAACCACCAGCATCTTCAAGCTGTCTTATTTCCTATACCACCCCATTCCAGCAAGGGCTGTCTTTTCATTTACTTTCTTGCCTTCAAAGTGCAAAGCCAGGGAGCAAACCAGAAGGGATCAGGCAGCTGTTCAGGCACTAGGAACGTGGAGAGCAATTTGATAAAGCAAAAAGCCCAACTCTTTACATACACCCCACACAGAGGCTTGATCAACAAGCAGCACTGAATATAGTAAATGGATTTCCACCAACTTGCCTGGAGAGCTCTTCATTTCAGTGCATGATTTGGGCTCTGGGACAGATGTTATTCAGAAGGGAAAAAACCCCAACTTTATTCCCTGTTTCTCAACATCTTTACTGCAGCAATGCCATTCCTTCACGTGCCAGAAGAGCTCAAGGTCAGCAGGGTACAACTGCATCTTCCTCCCTCTGCAGGCTGCAGCCAGCACTTCCCTGTGTGCTGGGTCCGGATCAGGAGCCAGCTGGGCTCCTCCTGCCAGCCCCTCTCAGTGCAGAGCTCCCACCGGCCTGGCCTGGAGCAGCAGCTGGAAAGCAGCAAGACAGGGGCAGGAACTTGCACATGGGTGTGTTTTTCTGTCAGTCCCTGGGGCTGTGTCGGGCAAGTGCTGCCGGCTGGGCCTCCAGCACCGTGAGGGAGTGGGGATGGGATAAGCTCTTCCTGAGATCTCCCTTGCTGTGCTCCAGTTCATTTTTGACATCTCCCAGAGCACGATCCCTGCTGTCAGAGATACCCCTGGTGTTCCTCACGCTTCTCCCCATCCAGTGGTTGAGTTCATAGCTTGTTCTTCTGTCTCATGGTTAAAAAAATATATATTTTATTTTTCATCCTCGTCTCCCTCGCTCATGCTGCTGAGGGAGGCAGAGGCAGCTTTTGGAGAAGAGGGAGGGGAGGTCTTATTGATGACCCAGGGTGGAGATGGAGAACGGGATGGAGAGCGGCCTCGCGTAGGACTGCTGTTTGGGCTCTGCCGGGGAGAAAAAGCCTGGAGCATTCGGCCGCTTCGTTCCTGGAACATCTGCTTCTGCAAAAGCAAAGTGAAAAGATGCTCTTTGAGTAGTGCACAGAGGGGAGGGCTGTGGGCAGGCAGGGGTTGCACTGTGCCTCTCACTGGGGAGCGAGCAGGGAGCCAGAGCCCTGGAGCATGGCTGGTTTGCCTCTGCCGTGCTCATGATGACCTGGTCCTTGCATGGTACCTTAGCTGCACCACCCCCAGCGTGGGAACACCATGTGTACTGACCTGAGCCATACAGGGGCGACTCCCTTTGTATTTTTTGTACGTGTTCGTCACACTCTTGTCTCAGAAG
This sequence comes from Edolisoma coerulescens, assembly GCA_013397115.1. Classification (NCBI taxonomy): domain Eukaryota; kingdom Metazoa; phylum Chordata; class Aves; order Passeriformes; family Campephagidae; genus Edolisoma; species Edolisoma coerulescens. The sequence goes on from VWZW01001748.1 coordinate 261,555, forward strand.
GTCAACATTCCTACTTTCCATGGCCTTTTCCTTCTAAAATGTTGGGAAGAACCACCATCTCCTCCTGAGCTTCCTGGCTTTCCCAGCTTTTATTCCTCCTTCCCTTCCCAAGGGAGACAGCCTGGTCCTTGCCAAATAGTGGCAGCCACTTCCCCAGCTCCCTGGAGCAGGCATGACCCAAACCCATAAATTGAGGGTGGGAATGTCAGAATCCGGGTGTCTGTTGAAAAGAGAAAACACTTGCAGGCTCTATGTTCTGCTTGGAGCTTTATTGTCACTTTTGCTTTGTAAAGCTGAGTGGAGGCCTGCCAGAGCTGGTGGAGTGGAAGAGACACCTCTGCAGCCAAGCAATCTGCTACACTAAGGCAAGTGCCTCTACTCATTAGCAGCAATGTGGCCTTGCGTCACGCTGGGTTACGGAAGATGTGGCATGTGCTGTGCAGCTGCTGCAGGCTTCACATGGAAAATGCCAAATCCGAGTGCCCTGCTGCTCCTCCTGGGGATGGGGAGCAAGAAGTCTCAGCCTTGGCTGAAGTACTGGCAGTCAGGTCACAGGCGATGCTTGGCTGAAAGGAAGATCCAGCCCCGACAAAGTTACGTTACCACTCGGGTCTGAGAGGAAAATACTTGTGCAGAATGTATGGGTTTGCCTGTTTGGGCAGCTGCAAACTTGATCTCAGCTAAGTTTTCATCTTGTTCCTATTCCCCTTCCCTTTGCAGTGACTCTAGTCTGTGCTGACCTTCCTCCCAGCCACAGAGCACCTGGCTGCCCATCCTGCTCTTTCTCCTCCTCTTTGAAACTCAGTATTCCCTGCCAGCAGAGAGGCAGAGGCTGGTTTCCCCCTCAGGTTTCTGAGTGTTTGCTAAATCCCAGGGCTTAAAAGTCAAACGCAAATACTGAACTTAGCTGTTGCTCTATGAACTCCCTCTCCTAATTTACATCTTTATCCCATTTGCCTTTATTGACTTAGTTTTAGAGCCTGGATGTTGCTGCAGTGCGGAATGGCAGAACAGTTCCTGCCTGGAGCTACACTTACCAAGGCTCTCGTGCATAAAACCCCATGGTGTATAACCTGCCCCTGCACTACTGCTAGGTCCAAATTAGTAGAGACTTCCTAAAATCTCAAGCGTTAGCAGATGGTGGTTGCTCCTGATAAATGGTGCCAGGAAGCATTCGGAGGGGGGAGGATTTCTGCAGCTGAGAGCTGCAAGGATGGCACCAGGGCTGGCAAAGCCCCAGAGCCTGTCTGCAATTCAGTGGTAGGGGTACAAAATTTCTCTGTAGATCACAGAAATGTGAGGTTCTGTGAGCTTGTTTCACCCTCTCACTGAAGATAATCCCCAACAAAAAAACCCCGTATGTTTGATATGAAATATCTTTTTCCTAGCCAATCAAAATCCTTTGACTTCCTTCTGTCACTTCAGACAACTCAGTGGCACAGTAGTGCTTCATGGTGCTGTGGTACCAGTGCTGCAGGACATCCAAGTGTTCCAGCTTGGCTTGGCCTGCACCATCCCATGTGGCAGGGGATATTTGACTGTACCTTAGTAACAGAGGCCAGGGATGGAAAGGGGAATCCCACCTTCCTGCTAAGTCCCTCAGCCAGGCTGTAGGACACCTGCTTCCTAAGTCTTCAGTGAAGAGTTTGTTGCTTGAACAAGCTGATGCACCCACACCTTCAGCAGGGCAAGTGCCCGGCCCCTCCGCGTTGCCTCCTGCATTAGTGCTGGAACCACCAGGCTGCTGGCTCAAACCACAGCTCTGCAGGAGGAGGAGGTGGTGTCATTCACCTGCCTTCCAGCACCTCCTGCTCTCCAGCTGTGCCCTAGCAGGGTCAGTAAGCCATGCCTTTTGCAGGCAAGGAGCTCCTTGGGCCGTTGGGTGCTGAAGAAATAGAACAAGTGTTAATGGCTTCCTTGGAGTGCTGGACGGTTAGACAAGGCTGGATGCACTGTGGACCTTTACCAGAGGTAGGGAAATCATTTCAAAGCCTTGATTCAAGCAAGTTCAGGTACACCCAACCAGTTTAGGGTTTGTTTTTGGCAAACTTGCTACTGGGAAAAAATATTTTGCCTGTTTCTGAATTTTATTGCCTGTATGTTGAAACCCCTTTGCTTTACAAAATAAGGGCCAGCTGGGTGTTAGAGAAGGCTTCTGCTTTTGAGCTGATTGTTCTAAGGCCATTTTAGGTCCAGGCTGCAGGCAGGTGGTGTGACCTAAACACCATCCCCATGTTCTAGTTGCAATCTGTCTTACCTGAGCCCCTGCTGATGTCTGAGGTGATGCAGCTGTTTGGAAGGCAACCTTCCCTGAGTGCCCCTGTGTGCTGAGCAGGGGGAAGCCAGCCCCTTGAAGGGACACCTCATCTGAAGGGACATTTCTGAGGGAGACTGGCACAGAAACCCTGCCCTGTGACCTGTGCCTTCTCTCCACTGACCTCAGCTGTAGGTGCCTGCTTGTACATGTCTGAGAGGAAGTGGAATGGACATCTGCACCCTGGAGCGGTGTCTCTGCCATTAGGCCCTGCGTGCCAGGCCATGTGGTGGTCCTGTCTCACATCACAGAAAAGTTTCATGCCACATTGATCATTGTTTCTGATCCCTCTGTGACTCTTGCAGAAAACATACACACAGGGGATTGCACAGGTGAGGAAAATTGCCAATGAATTATAGACATCTAGACATTTGAAAACTGACATTTTGACCTCTTTCACAAATGGGTATTTTTTTTGTGGGTTACATGGCCCTTACTTTTAGAAAATTGATGCTAGCATAAAGTATATTATAATAATTATTTATGAAATAATAATAGCATATTAATGGCATGCAAATTACTGATCTAGGAATCCAGCATGCCCATAATGATTCCTGTACTTTTAATGTCAACATTAAAAGCAACATCTAACTAACAGTGATAAGGCAAATTAACATTAATAACAGTTTTGACACTAATAGTAAGTTATCATTATTTTAAAAGTCTTTCCTGTTGCCAAGGCTCAAACTGATTTTAAAAAAGCTACACCACCTCTCAGCTTGCTGTCACTGATGCTTTTCCTACAACACTGTGAAGAGATTTCACTCCTCTTGTTCTTAGCAAAGGTCCCTGTGATTGCACCAGACTTCCTACTCTGTGGTCAAACACTTACTCAGGAAACAAGAGTTTCTAGATTCTAAAAGACCTTTGCAGAGCACCTTTTCCTTAATTGAATTTGGTAAAATGTTTTATGAGCAAAGGTTTTTTAAAATGCCATTAGTGTGCAGAGTTGAGTGGGTAGAGCCAGGAAATGAGATTAGTGCTTTTGAAATCTTTTCCTTTCTCTGCACAGCTAAACTCATCTCACCTCCTGTGGATTTCATGTGCTCTGTTAGCATCAGCTTTAGTTATTCAGCACCTATGGCCACAGGACCATCTCACATGGGGAACACACACCAAGCTCTATGGGCAACAACTCACAGAGGAAGCTTCATGTGGATGTGGACAATGCAGGTAAACCTGGGCATTTCATCAGAAGAGTTACCTTCTTGCCCTCCCCAAGGAACATGACAGCGTCCGTGAACAAACTGTTAAATAAGCTCATTGTTCCTGTGGCTGGGGCCTGGGTTGTTGAGTGATCACTGCCTTTGCATGGACAGAAGTACTTGTAAGATGACATAGTCTCTGTTCTGAAGCTTTCACAGCCTAATTTTAGGTTTGTCTCAACTGAGTGGTAATCAACATGGCAAGTCAGTGCAAAGATGAGAACTCCAGTAACAGGCAGGTACTGCATGACTTGGTGGCACTGAGTTGTGACACAGCACTGATGTGAGCTACTTAATTCACAAAAGCTCTGTGACTCTTCCTACGTGTTTGTTTACAAACAAAAGCTCTGCTGAGTTCCTTCCAACAAAAGGAAACTCTTTTTCACTCAGAGTTTGCAACCAGAGCGATGTGTCTGAGATGGTTCCTGCACTGGAGGGTCTGGGCTTTCATCCCAACACAGATAAATTCGACATTCAAATTAAGCTTTGTTACTGGTTTCAATGTAGCAAAGCAACATCATACAAGACAACAAAGCTTCTTGAGGTCTGGCAAGCTATCAGAACTGACAGATGGGGGGGCCAGGACTCTTTTGGGGCTCTGAAGTGCCACCAGCTCACCACTCAGTGCATGAGTTTGGTTTGAGAAGGTTTCTCCCCAGAAAGATGCTGTTGCAGATTCTCAACTGCCTTTCCAAGGCAGGTGGGGACCTTGAGTAAATGGGTCTGTGAAGCCAGCACATACCAAGGAGAGCTTTGCAAGTGTTTCCACCTGAGCCTTCCCTGCTGTCAGTTAGAGGAGCCTGAACTTGACACGTAAAATAATTTCTTAGAACTCTATAGCAGTAGTTTTTGAAGTTAGAAAATTATAATCTTCTGCTGAATACCGAGCATGAAGAGAACTACTGAAAACCGTTTCAATGGTCCTGTTTTCCCTCACTACCTCCAGTGTATACCCCTGATGTCAAAGTGGTTGCATTTAATGCTAATGGGGCCAATAGACTGTATTGGCCTGTTTGCTCGTGTGGTGCTGTGATGCAGCTCTGCTGAATGCAGTATCATGTTCAGCATCACACCTTCACAAAATACAGATATTATCCCAAACAAGCAACAGCCAGAAGCAGCAAATCCTTCTGTTGCAGTATTGGTATGCATTAATGGCTTCAGCATCCAGGTTTGCCATTATCCTGCCGTGCTGGCTTTCAAAACTAAGACTGCAGCAAAAGCATCTGCTCTCGACCTGTGTTAGAGAGAAGAAATCAAAACACTCAGACTTCCTGGGATGGCAGAATACCTACCCAAGCTCCATCAGGTCCAAACAGCTCTAAAAAGTTGCCAATAAATTCCCTGGACTTTTCTTCCCATTTCTGAATGAGGTCATGGCTCTTCTCTTCCACCTTGTAAACAAATTCTTTTGACTTTTCCTCCACATTCTTGACTTTTTCTTTCATTTTGTCCACTTGGTTTTGAAAGCGATATTTCTTCTCCTGTTTTAAAAGTGTGGTCAGAGATTAATAAAAAACTTGGAAATAATCAGCCACAAACAGCTGAGAAGAATAAAAAAAAATTGCACTAATGCATCCTAACACATATGGCCTTGATTAGCTATTCCCACATTATTTTTATAAATGCAAGTTTAATGTTTGTGGAATGAAGTGCAGAAGGTACATATTGAAAAGACTTCTTGTGTGACTATTGTGTTTAATCTACTACATGAATCTTTCTGTATTTTCAAGCTGAATGCACTTTGAAAATTACATTAATCTTGTGAAGGATACGAGTGAGAAATTAATAGCTCAAATTTAACAGTAGGCAAAAGGCAATTCTCCCTCTGTTTCCTAGCAAATGCTGCTGACTTGCCAGTCTAGCTGTTAACTTGGACCAAAACATCACTTTGGGTGGATTTCTGCAGAGCAGAAGGAAAACTCTCATCAACTCTGAGCCTGGCTAATACAGGAGCTTCTGGCTGCAACACAGATGTGTGTAGGCCAGTGGCTTGTGGCCAGTAAACTTTACAGAAAAGAGAGCAACTCCTAATTGCTAAGTTACACAGAAAAGGAGAGACACAGAAGATAATATTACAGAGTTCCTGGCAAAAGCTTCTGAAATACTTCAGGATTAAAGGGCCTTTGTCTTGAAATGCTTGTGTGCTCCACAAATTTTTGGTACAAGCAGATAAGCAAGGCTGTGCTCTTGAAGGTGTGGTGGTCTGTGTAGAAGCACAGATCACTATTGGCTTTTAATTCTCTATTACCTCCATTTAATGGCCACTTGAATTTAATGGCCACTTTGAATTACTTTAAAAATAAGCACCGAAGTGGGGTTTATTCTAGCTCACAAATCACAAAAAGAACTGTCTTTGCAGGCCACAAGCACAAACAAAACCCCCAAGGTCCAAGGAAACCCAACTCACTCTGCATCTAAAAGATGATCACCCTTCCTTAAATGAGGAAACCAGTGCTCTTCTGCCTTGTGAAATCATGGGGATTTAATTTTGAAACACAAACAGTCTCTGGTGCAAATCAGTATTTCTGCATTTAAATTACTGTAAGCTAAACAAGCAGACGTCAGGAGGTTCTTCAGGAGACATCAGTGTCTGAGATGGGGGGAAGCTTAACTAATGCAACAATATCTTAACCTCACAGCTGCTAAAGAATAAAATTGAGAACCTCCAAGGCATCCAGCATGCCTTATTTTAATGGATATTTGCAATAGTGATCCTTCTGGGTGGAGTACTTACAAGCAGGACTTTTTAAAGGTGTAGAAGACTTTAAAAAAAAAAGCACAGTGAAATAAATATTTATGCCCTGTGATCTGGGGTTTATCTGCGAGACTTCAAAATAAGAAACAGATAAACTAAACTCTAATGAAATGACACAATTCAGTCCTTCACAAGGGGGTTTCCAAGCTCCAGGGAGGGAGGTGAGAAATCCTGCTGTGAGCCATCTCAGTCACAAGGGAGATTTCAGTTATGTGGGTTATCGTGAGGTTTTAAGACTTGAAACAGAAAATGAAGGAAGGTAAAGTCTAATTTCTATAAAGTGTTTACTTCTCATTGGAGGGGCAGGTCTGCATGTGGAAGATGCATAATCTGAGCCATCCTTTCACATGGCACTCTTGCCACTGTGGCTTCTGAGCACTACAGCAGCATCATTTATGCACCAGCTTCCTAGCATACCTCCTTGTCTTCTGAAAACTATTTTAGCTTCCCCTAGCAATCTCACTGCTCTGTGATTGGTTTTGTTAGGGGTTTTTCGGGGCTTTTGTTTTGTTGTTTTTTTTAATCCTATCACATTTTAGAGAAACTCTGGATCTCAAAATCCATGCTCTCTGCGCTGCCTTCTTGGAATAGGAATAAAGAAAGAAATTGTGTGTTGGGTGAGTGGTTGAGCAGCCTCTGGTGGGAGGGTGGGCTCCTTCCTAGTGTGTTATTGTCACCTACAGCTCAAGGACGAAGGGGGAGCAGCAGCTTTGTTAAAAGTGCAAGATGGAAATGAAGCTGCTAATTAATAGGAGCAATTAAAACTACCCTCAGCTTACCAGTTTCTTTTAAATTAAGTTCTTTCCAGTGATATTAAAAGCAGCAGGCGGAAGATATAATTTCTTAACCTTTTCTTTACATTCAGGATGCTAGGAGAGAGTGTTTGAGGAGCAAAGGCGGATCAATGTACTCACATTTATAAAACTGACATTCAGCTCTTTGGCGGTGTAGCCTCGCTGCAGGTTGCGCCGGGCGTACACGTCGTAGTCCCTGACGATCCGTGTGATGATATCCGACGTGGAGATACCTTCGGTTCTCTGCGTAGGCACAAACATTCCTGAGCAAAGTGGGAAAAGAAAGCCTGCTGATAAAGCTTGGCAGGACCAGGCACTGCGGCAGGTAGCCGAGGATGAACACAAAAATGCCTGAGCAAAGGTAAAAGGCTCGTAATTCTGTCTTATTCCTAATTCTCTCCTGTTGTTTCTGTGTGTTTGGGGAAAGCAAGGTTGCTATACTATTCATTTTTTCTCAAGTCTTTAGAAAGACTAAAAATTGCCCTCTGTACAGTGTCAGCTGTGATGTGGAAGTTATTAGACTGGCAGGGGCTCCCAAGGCAGGAAGGCCAAGCTTCACAGCTGTGGCAATTCACTGAGCAGTTCTTTCCATAAGCATAGCCCTTATTTAATGTTATATAAAGGAGTGGGGAGATTTGCTGCTCTCCTTTATTTCCACTCCTGTGCTGCACCACCTGACAGTCTTTGTTCTGCTGAGTAGAATAGACCAGTGTCTGGCCTTGACCAAAGCCAGGAAAAAGATGCATTACAGTAACTGGAAAACACCCTGGAGGTTCCAGTAGTTTGTAACAGGAAGGTGAAGCGTAATGGTAGTGTTTCATGTCCACCCAGCCATGTCAGTGGCTGCATAACCATCCTCCCTGCTCTGACAAATCAGTCCCCAAGAAAACTGGCCATTTATCAATACTGCTTTTATTTTCCTCAACACAACTGAGATATATGTCGCTTTCAAATTGCTCCTCACCAAGGCAGGAGCACCTGAACTGTTAATGCAATTCACAAATGCAATAGTAGCAGAATGCTGGCACACATTGGTTTAGTACTTATTTAGGGCTACAAAAAAATTACTACAGTAACTTACATGTAATTGCAACATGAAGCTGCTGATGAAAGAGAGAGAGAGAGACAGAGAGAGGGAGAGAGACAGAGAAGACTGGAAATGGTTTGGGAAAAAAAAGCAGTGTTTTGTGTCTTAAAACGGTGTTATAGCTCCTGGCAAATTAATCCTCACATGTTCACTTGAAATAAGCAGGCATTGGTAGCTAATTTTACAGGGTTAGAAAAAGACTCAGAGAAGTAATCAAGAAGCTTAGCAGCCTCTTGTGACTAAATGCTATGTGATATTTTTTCTTTCTGATCTCTAATTAATACCCTGCTAAAAAAATAGATTACTTTAATCATGAGCAGACATGTTTCCCTGATCGTTGCTTTTCAGGCTTGCAGCAGTCACTCAGGAAACTATTTTTGGAAGCAGTGAAACCCACTTTGAGCCAGAAACCTTCATAGACAGGAGTTACAAGAATACATGACCAAAATCCAAACCCCACCTTTGTTAAGCTGAAAGTGGAACTGTAGGTGAACATTACCCTTAGTCACTGACTTTGCTTTCATATGCTTCATGTGTTGGACTGATCCATGTTTTCCAAGTTAATTGTTCACAGATGTGCAGAGGTTTAGTCAGTGAACTGTTACCCAGCTCACCGTTGCCCATTCGCCCTCATACCCACTGAAGGCAGTGGGGAATTGGGAGCCCATGAGAATCTACCCAAGGAGCTCCATGGTTCCCATCTGCTTTTCTACTCTCCAACAGTCTGATGTGGGATAATGGGAATACTAGAACTAAGGAAAAATGTGCAAATGCATCAACAGCAGTGGTCTATTTAAAACAAAACCCCTAGGAGAAAAGGGGAAATTCATTATTGTAATAATGCTGCTCTGGAGCATTAGGGACTATTACAGCACTAGATCTCAAAACTCATCACAAATAAGTTAAAATTTTTCCCAGTTTATATGCAGCAAAATTCAGCCATACAAGACTCAAGATGCTATCTCGTGGTGACAGACACAACAGACCACAACTCCCTGAAGCTGCAAGTCCATACTCTCTTCTGCAAAGTTTGAGTTTTCCATTGGGTCGTGTGTGCACCGCGCCCATGCCCAACGAGAGCAGAGAAGGGTGTGCCAGGTTTGGGCATTCTCACACCCAGTCTGGTAATGATCCAGTGACACCAAGAGCTCCTGTCATGTTGTCCTGTGCACTCAGCACCTTACAGAAGAAAAGCAAAATAGCTGCCTGTCTGGCATGTGAGCAGTAGGTCCCTTGGTGAGCCACTCTTACCAGAGGGAGCTTTTTCCACTGCCTACTGAAGGAAGCTGGCGTTGGCTCTGAAACCATAGAACAGTCGTTCCCAAAGGAAGGCTGTGAGTCTGATACCAGAGGGAGGTTCTCAAGTGGAAAAAGATCAAGAACTGCTGCTATATAAAGCTTATTCCTTCAGCTCAGGTCAATACCTGGTCTATAGCTGTCACTGAATAGCTTGGGAAGGTCACTTTGCATGACATATTACCACCAGGCAGATTGCTCTGGAATTTTTTCAAGCCTCCAATACACATGTTTATGCAGAACAGAAAGAGGCTGGATTTGCCAGGATTCAAAGCAGCATCTCCAGGGAGGAGGAGAAGAAGGATGTAATTTGTTCCTCCTCCTGCACTGTTCACTGCGTTAGGATAGCTACTGCGGGCAAACAGTGGCTTAACGTTACCTCCTCAAATTTAATTCATCTTCCTTGAACAAAAGAGATACAAACTCCTAATGAGTTCAGCATCTTCATGTTCAATGTAATATGGTAGTCAACCAAACTGCTAAATAGTCATGGCAAATTAATTAGTCTGATACTGATTCAAGCCCTCCACCAGTGTAATGAAAAGGACCCTCAGTGCAAGTGGATCCTAATGGCTCCTGAAGGTTGCCTTTGCTTGCCCATATTCAGGTCTGGGATGTGTCAAGGAGCCATCAGGTTGTGGTTATCAAAAACTGACTGAAGTTGGCTGGGCTGCTGTGGGAACTGAACTCATTTTCATCCATTCAAAAGCCTCAGTCATGCACCACAAAAATTGTTTTAAAAACCCAGATGGGACTATTTCGTGCTAGATCTGAATGGTTTCCTTGGGGTTATGGCAGGAATTCACCCAAGGATGTCCTCTGAGGTTTTTTCAAAGTGAATCTTTCTGCTCAAGTCAGCAGTACCTACCATTAGGGTGTAAGACAATGTGATATTATCTTTACTGCTTCTCTCCCAGCAGTTGTGGTCAAAAGACAGTAAATGAATTTGAGCTGAGGCTGAAAAGGAAGGTGCTAAAAATGTAAAGTTGCCCTTACCTGCCTCCTTTATGTGTTTGTATACATCATCCGATCCAGCGGAAGAGTATGGGATGTCATCATGTGCTACGAAGTCAATCTGCCAGTGAACAGAAGAATAATCACATCCCACCATCACTAAATTTTGGTTCACTGGGGGATTGTTATGGAGACTTATCTCTTTTCTTGACTTCAGCTAACTTGCTTTTGACATTCTCATCCTAAAGTCATCACCTAGTATATTGTACTAGATTTGGGCCTGCAACTGCTGTGTTGTATGATCAACTATGAAAAAACAGAAACCTTCTCTCCAAAAACACTGCCACTACCACATCACTCTGACTGGCTCAGTGTGATATGCAGTACAAAACCCAAGACACACGCTCCTGCTTTTATTCCTACTGCAAAAGCAAGTGGTGAAGCCTTGGCTTTCAAAACCAAGGAGGCAGGATAATTGATTTTGGATCCTTAGGGCTGTGCACACATACATGTATACCTTGCACTGTCATGCTGTCATTTTGTCACCCTGATGTGACACTAAAATACATCCTAGTTAATTATGCTTTTGTTAAGATTCATATATGTTGCAAGGCAATCAATAGTACGTAAAACACTACCCTGCCTTTTAGAGGGCACGTAGTATTTTTACATATCACGCCTGTTGCCATTAATAAGAAACATGCCTTTAATTCAGGACTTCAGTCACTAGGTGACAGCTTTCCTGGTTCACCATCTCCTTTTCTGAAAGTCAATTTATCAGTAATTTTTTCAGTGTTATTTAACCCTTCAAAAATCCCAATAGAGAAATCATCTCAGCATATTGAGAAAAAAAGGCAAAATAAATATAACATTTTCCGACAGAGATGGAGGCAAGGAATGCTATGTACCTAATTTCAGTGACTGGAATTAACTGAATTAAGTAATTTGCTCCACCTAATAGAATTTCAGACTTGATTATTCTCAACTGTCAGTCTACAAAGGGGAAGGGAGAGATAAGGGGAGAAATGTACCTTATGTTTTTCAAGGAACTCAGGTGTCAGGGTCCAGGGTGCATCTCTGATGACCTCATCCACATAACGACAGTGTCTGAGGGCTTCATATCGCTCTGTTTCATTCATCACAGTGAAGCCTTTGAATTTATGAGTTAAATCATCGCTGCAAACTAAAATATAGACGTATGAGCAAAATGGCTTCACATTCAGTAAAATTAGCACGACCAGGAGTTGATTACTCGTAGATAAATCCACTAAGCACTTAATTATTAGCTTAGCGATTTTTGGGCTGTTCCAGGGCATCTAAGAGTTCTGCTTGGGGTTGGCAGATACAACTGTGTAACAATGAGAGAACCTTCTCTTTCTGGAGCTGCAGCCAGAGGCCAAGTAGGATATTGCAGGACATCTCAGTTGGTATCTTTTAGATGCTGAGGTAAACCAATCCCACTCTAAGTGGGGATTTCATGAGCTGTGATATTTCAGGGGTGATGGCCAATGCTTTGAAATCAATCAAAGAACACAGCATGGAAAATCACAGAGTGCTCACTAACTTCAGGTATCACAAAATGGTCGAGGTAGGAAGACCACTCAACATCACCTAATCCAAACCCCCTCCTTCCAGTAGAGTCAACTACATGTTGCTCAGGGCCATGTCCAGTTGAGTTTCCAAAGATGGAGACCCCTCAGCCTCTCTGGGCCTCCTCTTCCTGCTTTTTATTTTTATGTAAACAATACTCTAAAAGGTGAATTTGCCAACAAAGCTCAAAATCACAGTGGGATAGTTTCTCATTAAATAAACCCGGATGGAAAATAAGTCATAGAAAACTTTATAGGAATCTGTCTTTGATCTTAGCTTTGAGTTCAGCAGGTTTCACAGAAAGAGAAGTACAGCTTGTGCCATGTTCAAACGGGAAGTTGCAGAAGGAAGCCCCAAGGAAAGGACTGGGAGGAGCTATATGTGCTAGTGAAATGAGCAGAGTTAAAGGTCCAGAAATCCTGCATCTTTCACTCTGGATGTACCAATACTTTGTCACATTGACATGTGGCAGCAGTTGGCCTGTGCCTGAGGAGACACTGGAGGGCGGCTCTTTCCTGCCTAGTTGGCTGTGCAAGCCCTACTCTCATGAAGCCTCATAAATGTGCAGTTTGGTTCCATTTTCCTTGCACTTCCAGGGTTGAGATATTCCTCACAGAATAACAGAACAAATTTTAAAATGAGGGGCAGCAACACCCAGATTACCAGAGAACTGTAAAAGTTAGGTATTATCTTTCAACCCACATAATGTTGTGTAAAAACCGGTGACCTTCTCCACAACCGTCTCTGTCCAACATTATAGCTACAATAGTCATTCGACACCCCACATGGAATAATGTGATACCCATTTATAGCTGGGTTGCCAGTTGTTGTCCTTCATCACAGGTCAAACCTGTGCCTTTGGATCTCACTTGTCTGTAAACGTACTTGACAAATGATAAATGCAACATTACTACTGCTGCAGTGAAGTGTGAGGGTAGCTCTACAGCTGCTGCTTCTTTCTAATTTGAAAACATCAACCTATCAGGCAAGGCGCTGGTAAAGATGCAGTCTTTTTTTGATATCTGAAATGGATGTTCTTGCCATGATGGTCATTAAGGACTTTTAAAGTAGGAAAAATGTAGAAAGGCTTAGATAGCCCTGAAGCTTGTGCAAAATTCAAAGTCACATAATAACATACATATGAATTTCAGCAAGCAAAATGCTACTCTATCCTATTATGTCAGTTTTGATGCCTGCTGACAAGAAATTAAATGGTGATCAAAGCATTTTCAGTAGAAAGATCCCTTCAGAGATTGTATTTGTATTTATTTACAGCCTTTATGACATCTTTAGGATACCCTCTCCCCGAAGAAAAGGTCAACCAAAATTATTGGAAAATAATAATTTTTGCTTGAATTCTGAAGAAAGGTTTGATTTTCTTTTCCGATTACTATTTGTTCATGTACAATGCAGACACAGTATCTTTCTTTGTACTTCTTTTGAATCTGTCATCCTGCTCAAATGACTGATTTGGGAAGGTATAAATGTCTATTTTAAAAAGAAAAGTGATCTTAGGTCCAAGTAATTGTCTTCACAACAAGAAACAGAAGGGGTTGGTTGTGATGCCCACAAAGACATATGACACCGGTGCTTTTGCAGCACAAATTGCATGTGGGTGTGGGAAGGTGCCCATTTTTTAAACATGCTAACACACAGTGCCTTGCTGGGAGAAGGTGCTGATGAGTGCTGGCTGCTTTGTCCTTCACTCCAAAAATAAGGGCAAAGTGAAGCTATGCCATGAATTTCAAAGGAGCCAGGCTTTTGCCCCAAAGCTCCTTCCTTTATCTAGGGCAACCTCTAATCCTTTAAAAACTACAACAAAATGTACATAACTTGCATTTCTTTTAAACCTCACAGTCTTGCACCTCCACTTGCTTCTTCTGCAAGTTGTCTGGCTCAGCAGGAAACCAGAGAATCCTTTATGTTTCCTTCCTAACAAAGCGACTTGTCCTTTACCTCATGGGAAGCGCCATGGGAACTGCCACAATTCATAAACTTGAGTAAAACCAAAAAATGTGTTTATAATAAGATTTTGTTTTTCCTCTGTGTTGGGTCTTTTTCCCCCCCTTTCAAGTGTTTGGGACAAATATGCAAAACAATGCACCTAATAGTGTCTGAAGGTTGCATTCACGTTCACTGTAAAGCATTTGAGCAGCTGAATGAAGGTTGCTGTGAAAAGTTTCTGCAAGGAATATCTCAACCCTGGAGGGGCAAGGAAAATGGAACCAAACTGCACATTTATGAGGCTTCATGAGAGTAGGGCTTGCACAGCCAACTAGGCAGGAAAGAGCAACCCTCCAGTGACTCCCCTGGCACAGGCCAACTGCTGAACAGCTGGTAGCCAGGCACACAGCGAGAAAAGAAGATATTCATAGAAAAAAAAAATTAAAAAAGTAACCTGCCCGGGGACACCTGTGGACTGAAATTACATTCCACTCATGACCTACATTTGGGTCTTCAGTGACAATGGGCCAGACTTAGCTTGTGTGATGATGCTGAAGGCTGGGTCTGGACCTGGCAGGCAGAGGTCATGGGCTGTGCCTGGCTGGTGAAGGGACCCATGAGCCAGAAATAAATCATGGTTGTTCTCATTCACTCATCTCCATCTTTGAACAATTTTGAGCAAATAACTGAAAAAGGTAAATTATTCATATGGAGCTATTTTAAGCTCAGAGCCATGCGGGCACCTGCTTTAACAAGAATGGGAATTGTGCCTGTGCTGCTGAGGGCAGAATTTGACTTTTACTTTAATTGATGCAATTGTAAGATGTAATTCAAGGCAAACCACCTATAGAAAGCCCCTGAGTGAAAGTAGCATTCAAGTCATAGTGTATAAACAGCTGGGGGTGGGAGCACAGCAATAACTCTCTGATAGTGAAGCACAGAAGCAAAAATCCAGCGCAATAAATAACTCTGATCTTACCTCCTACTAATAAGTAGCTATTTGGGAATAGAGTTTTGGCTTGCATAAGAGCTCTAGCATGGCCAGCGTGGAAGAGGTCAAATATCCCATCTGCATACACTCTGACAGGTCTGTCAACTGTGGAGAAAGAAACACAACAGTGATTTTTCAGACCCCAAACAAGTTGCACTTAATTCTACTGGTTGGCTTTTTGTTCCCAGATCAGATGATTGCGGAGATTTACCGCAGTTCTGATATTCAAAAGCACCACAGGTGAACCTGCAGTGTTTGATACTGCACATTCCTTGTTCTTCGTATTCTCTGCGGTTTTCTCTCAGACTTACCCTATTTATTATCATCCATCATCCCCAAATTCTAATTTAGCAAAAATGTCATCTTCCTGCCTCATTCGGAGTTCCACCATATGTCTTGTTCTTTTCTCTCTGCCTTTCTAATCAGTTATGCCTTATGGATTTCTTCCCATCATCTCCCTTTCCCTCCCCTCTTGCCTTGACTTGCTTTTTTCCACAGCTTACTGCTGTAAAAATTTATTGCATACCTCTTCTGTGTAAACCTTTCACTTCCCTTTTTTCAGACTTTTCCCAAGTTCTTCTCTCTAATGAGAGCCTATAATTTCTTTTTCTCCTGCTATCACCTTTATAACCCTTTCTGTACAGCACCTTCAGCAGCAGCCTCCAAATTGAAAAAGGACTTGCTTTCTCAAATGACATGCTTTGCCACCTCCGAGCAAAAGCACAGGGGAGAAGAAAGCAACAGAGCTCCAGCCTCCATGGATTGTGTTTCAGTGACAGCAGAGAGATGTCTCTGCAGTCAGGACATCCAAGGGTCCATGGGAGAACACTGTTCCTTGCAGAGCTGACTGGAAAGCTGCAGCTTGCTCCTATAATGCGTACCTACTTTAAAAGCTTATTTTAAATAAATAAAATAAGTAAACAAGGGCTTTTTAATAACCTCTCAAAACATAGCGGGTGTTGAAGGATGCATTTGGGACTTCATGTGAAGTCATCCTGCTTCCCCAGCCCAATCACAGATGCTCGGATAAAGAAATTGGCAAATAACCTTTAAGGCCACTGAAGGCCTGATGCAATCAACAGGAACATCAGTGAAAGAAGAGTTTTCCAGCATATAGAGGCAGTATGAGATGAGAATCCAGAAGGTAGCTACTACATAACACAATTTCCAGGCTAGCTGGAGTGGGCTGGCAAGCCAACTCCAACCAACATCCACAAAAACATCAAACTCTAACTTGAAATGTTTTCTCTTGTCGTTTCTCTAATAGAACATAATGGCTCTGTAGTTGCTGTTTTCTTCTCCATTACCTGATAGCACCAGACATCAGGCTTTTGCTTTTGAGTAGAAGGCACAAATAGGCATTAATTGATGTTTGCATGGCAGAATCAGTGCTTTGGGAATGCCCAGGATCCTGTGGATGTAGCTCTCTCCACATACCTGGTGTTCCCAAGCGGGCTTGTGCAATGGTTAACTTCTCATGGGGGGCTTGGCACTGACAGCTTGTTTCATCTGCAAATGGAGCAGGTGCCGTCAGAGTCTGGAAGGAGGGAAAACCACAAAGAAAAGTAAATTTATTTTCACCACCAAGTAGTCATAAAAGAACCATTTAATTGTGGCAGAATGCTGTAACCAGACTTCATGCTGGTTTGCTCTCTGGGGATTTTTGCTTTTCAGTCACCCCGAGCATGCACAATTCACACAAGGTAAAATGGTGAGGAAAATAAAGCTTTTCAAACATGTCCTGTAACTGAATTCTTTGTCTCTGTTAGAGAAGCTTGGTCACCTTTGAGGGGGGTGAAGGCACACAATTTTTCTGTTTGCAGAACAAAGTCAGGTTGGATGGTATGGGCAGCTTAACCCTTCTCAGTGACTCCAAAGGCCCAAGATGAAAAATATATTTTGTTACCTGTAAGTAACAGCTGGAAAAACTAACTGGGACTTAGAAAGCTGCAAATGAGCCACCTCTTAACAAGCACCCTTTCCTGCCACTGGCATCTGTACAGATAATTGCGAGTAGAAGTTGTTTTGTCGCGGTTTTAATCAGAATTTCCTATAATTTTGAGAAACCATTCAAAATAAAGGGAAGAATGCAACCTTAAGTCCCATTTAACAAGAGTTGACTGAGCTGCGACTCCTTTTTGTCTGACACATTCTGTAATAGTACTAAAATACTCTAACTGTGATCAGAGCACCACAAGGTTACTTGCTCTGAGGAGCTTATAACCTAAAGATATATGAGAGAGTGAGGATGTGTGAAGACTGACGTGGCATTATCTGTTAGGAAACTTGATTAATGAAATTGTATTTTCTGCCCATGTCTATGTAGGAAGTTATCAGTCATCAGACCCTCAGATATTTATTATCTGCCATATGGTCTGATATGAAAAAAACACGCTTCTACAGCTTTTGGCTTGAAATCTTTATGAAAACATAGCTGAGTTTTGGTTTGCTTTGTTTTTCAGATGAAGTGGTGGTTGAGAAAAGCTGAAGGAAATCTGTCACTTTGTCTCCACCATGATTTAACTGGGAGCTCATGGCTGTGCAGCTGTGGCTCGGTTGGGTTTTGAGAGTGACCATTTGACGTACAGTTGTCACACCAGTTTGAATACCCATGGGTGGTTGTAACAGAATCTCTTTTTGCCTTTACACTGTTTTTTCAGATTTTTGATGCTGAATGATTAATCACTGAGCATTTAGCATTCTTTAGCATCCCTGAGACACTTTAGGGCATGTCATGCCTAATTGCTGCTGATTTGTTGCATGGAAAGCTCAGAGGACAGTAGGAAAACAACAACAAAGACTTAAAGATTCATATCCAGTTCTTTCTGCCGATTTGCTATTCATTTTTGTTTACCGAAAGTAATTCAATTTTATGTAGGTTTCTTTTTTTTTCTTTCCATTTTTCTTTCTTTTTTTATTTTCCCATACTCTCAAATGTTAAAGGAAATCATCATCATTAGCATCTTCATGATGAAAATCACAGCATCTCTGCACAGACAAGGTTAAAAATGGAGAAACTATGACCAAGCCCAAGTTTTTGTCTGGGTTTCATGGATGGGAACTGTTCATCAGGCCACCCACGCTGCACAGTGTAAAACATTACACATAATCACACAGTGCCAGCTCTTTCCTTTATTTTCTAAATACTGTCTTTTTGCTTCTGGCTTTGCTATTGCTGGGTGCTAATCTGTCTTTTTATCTTCAAGCAAGGTCAAGTTACACGGCAGCCCATACAGCCTGGTTCCTGCTGAGATAAAGAGGAAGGCAGAAATGTTAAAACAATAATGGCTATGGTCTGAGGCCTGCAACTGGTAATCAGCTCCTAGCTTGGCAGAGGTTGTTTCCTTGGAGGTTATTTGAAGAAAATAGGCCTGGTCTGCAGGAAGATATCTCTTTTTCCCCCCAGGCAAACACAGTGGTGCTTTTCATCTGTGTAACCACCTTTGCAACACTGAGATTTTTCTTTCAGTCTCTCCTCAATGGAGAACAACCTCTATTAGCTTCCCATCAGTCCAGCTTTTATAAATGTTCATCATTAAAGCTCACTTTACAGATCAGGGCTTAGAACCAGACCTGTCAATATTCCCTTTACTCTCTGATCTCTCAGTTACTGGATATGAAAACACACCAAATGCAATAGATTAAAATCAGCCATATTCTATCAAAGCCATATAGAGAAATGGATAAACACCATGTGCTGACAGATCAAAGGAAATCTTTGGCAGTAGCTTCCAAATGACTACTCACTACTATTTTATCTGTCCTAGAAAAATTATCGTTAAGCTTAACAAAAACATCTTATGAGTAAAATGAGACCATTTGGTTTGTATATAAGCCTGTAAGATAAAATATTTCAAGAAATTACTAAAACCCAGAAATAATTTATCAAACTTTATCAGTTTGTAAATAATTGCGTGTATTCTTTCCAGTTTCTTGACAGTAATAACTAGAATCGTGAGAAGACAGCAAGTAATTTATATAGCAGCTTTTTCATTTTGGTTAATCCATTAAAGTACTTTTGGAAGTCTGCTGTAGTTTTGCCAATAATCAGATGGTTAGACAAAGACTTTGTACTTCTGTCTTTCTCTGACAGATTTGTCCCTTCATCTCTGCCTTCCTTATATCCTAGGCATTTACATTTTGCAATTAGTCAAGCAAGTGAAATTAGCCTTGTATTTTGGACCAAGGTAAAATGTCCTGAGACCTGCAACATCCTGTAGTAACATGTGAGAGAAAGCTTATTACATGTCACAAACAGAGAAGTCATTGTAATATTAGGACTTCTTAATGATATTTACTTCAGAAGATGATAAAAAGCTCTTGCAATAAGAGTCCTGTATACTGGAAATGAAGACACAGTGTTCAGTAAAGTGAAGGTATGTGAAACCATCATATTTAGTAACCCTTGTATATTACAGCTGTTCATTCTATGAGAAGCTTAAGTAATGTCTTGCTTTCTAGGAAATTTGCAAAAGAACTGAATGACGTTCAATAAACTTCAGGACATTAAAAGATGGAAGGGAGATAATGGGGGCTTTCCCAGCAAGCACCTCACAGCTCCATTTGCACCAGCAACGTCTTTGGAACCCACGGCTCTCTCTATTTGGTGAGACAAATAGAGCCCAGAGGAGAGGGCACAGTGGGGTTGGCAGCCCTGAGCTGGTTCTGGGGCCAGGACACTTCATGAAGAAACCCTACATGACAGCTAGAAGCAGCTTGTTTTCAGGTGTATCTTGATGCTGCCTTTTTACTACCACTCTTCACAGTCTCTTAGCCTACTGTGGCCATTTAACTTAGCTCCTAGGCATAAGACAACCACTCGTGCTTGTGCTTCTAATGATTAAAAGGGAAGTTGTTGGTGATTTGTAGAGACAGAGGAGTCCTACCACTGAAATAAGAGGTCAAGAACACCTTGACCCAAACAGGTAAATTTATGAGCATTTAAGTTGTAATTGAACCTTACTGGTGGTTGTCTCCTGGTAAACTTTTCACAAACAATTCTAATATTAATGCCAGAATCAAAAGAAGTCTAGCCTGTTCTCCCCCAGTTCTGCTGACTCAGGGAGGTGGATGTAAACTAAAAATATGGCAAACTAACCTTTTAAGAACAATAACTTCAGCATACTGTTTGCAAGCATTTAAAATTATCTTAGTTGCTTTCTGGGCTTTATCTTCAATCAAATACACTTTGCTTATCATTAGTATTAAGTCAGTAATGATTAAGTGCAAAGTGCAATTAGAAATGGAAGATACTGCAGAAGAAAAGCAGCTTCCACTGCCTTTTCAAGAAGCACAATGATGTATATATGTAGAGATTCACAGATTATGAAACTAGAACAACTATTATGTGATCTAGTCTAATATTTGCAAAAGGCCAAATAATTTTGAGACAAGATTCCTGCACGACAGCCATGACTTTTGACTGAACTGGAACACATTATTTAGAAAACAAAATCATCCTACAGGTAGGATGGGCCCCAAGTCAAGCAGAGTTCAAGTGAAGGAGTTGCCGATGAAGCACCTCAACCTCCATGAACACCAGCTGGAAGCGAAATGCGGCAACTTACCCACTTAAGCCTGGTCCCCTGGTACAGCTGGAAGGAGCACTGCATGCCAGTGATCCAGGCAGGACTCACTGAAAGACTAACAAACTGCAGCTGGGGCACTGTGCAGCCCGTGAGCCTGGATATTCTCCTGTCCTGATGGCTACAGACAGGAAAGCTGCCAGATATCCCAGCACCGGGGAAGGATACGCAGCATTCCAGGATAAAGAAGCTTGTGGCTCCTTCAAAGGGGCACTGGTTGCCAATCGTCAGCTGCAGACACCATCGCAAAGAACCAAACTGGCTGTGGGGCATTTGCAACTCAATGCCCAGTGGCAAGTGCTTGCTGGCCCAGGAGTAATGCTGAAGGTTGGCCATGGTCAATGGACCAAAAATGTGTAACCACTGCTCTAATGCCACTCTGATCTGATCATTTACGAATCAATTCAGAAACTGGCGATAACATCAGCTCCTGTGTTTTGAATGTCAATTAAGCATTTCTTTTACTTGTACATTACTGTATAGAATCACAGAATCATTAAGGTTGGAAGAGAGCTTTAAGATCATCCAGTCCAACTGTCAACCCAGCACTACTGCTGCAGCCCCTAAACCACCAAACCACATCACCCAGCGCCAGATCCAGATGCCTCTTGAACACCTCTGAGGATGGTGACTCCACACCTCCCTGGGAAACCTATTCCAATGTCTGACCACCCTAAAATTTTTTTTCTAATATCTAATCTGAATCTCCTCTGTCTCAGCTTAAGGCCATTTCCTCTGGTCCTCTCACTGCAGACGCAGCAGAAGAGACCAGCTCTCACCCTCCTTTCAGGCAGTTGTAGAGAGCAATAAGCTTCCCCCTGAGCCTCCTCTTCTCAAGACCACACAAACCCAGCTCGCTCAGCCATTCCTCAAAGGACACACTCCAGACTCTTCATGACCCTTGCTGCCCTTCTCTGGATACACTCCAGCACCTCAGTATCTTTTTTGAAGTGAAAAAAGCCCAGAACTGGACACAGTGCTCAAGGAGCGGCCTCACCAGCACTGAGTAAGGGTGACAATCACTGCCCTGGTCCTGCTGGCCACACTTTTGCTGATCCAGGCCAGGTGCCATTTGCCTTCTTGGCCACCTGGGCACATGCTGGCTCAGGTTCAGCTGGGTGGTGACCCCAGGTTTCTTTCTGCTGGGCAGCTCTCAAGCGACTCCTCCCCCAGCCTGTAATGTTGCACGGGGTTGTTGTGACCCAAATGCAGGACATGGCACTTTCCCTATTGAGCTCCTGCAGTTGTCCTCAGCCCATCGATAAGTCTGTCCAGTCCTGTCTGTAGATCCTTCCTACCCTCAAGCAGATCAACGCTCCAACCCTACTTAGTGTCATCTGCAAATTCACATCAGCTATACACCTGATATATGGCTAAAAAAACCCAACTCTGCTTTAACACAGCCAAAGGTTAATCTTCTGAAAGCAACTCAGTTACACAGCTAAGCTATTGGGTGAATTTGGCCCAATAATCAGTCTCTACTTGTGCTTCTTTATAGAGATACTTTACATTTATAAATTATTTCATGTCAGATATAGGACAGCATTTTGTATAACCCAATACTCAGAAACAGAGCTATGAAGAAGCAAAATAAAAACCAAACCTTTTTTTCCTCCGGCACAGGAGACACGTACTCTGCAGTTCCTCAGCTGTCAGCAGAAAAACCCTGGGAAGATCTGTTTTCCCATAGGGAGTGCAATGGGCTTCTCTACAAGATCTCTGATTCATCCAGTGCCTTTCTCAAGAGGTTTTCACCTTATACCATCTGTTTATATGTGTGTAAAACAGGAAAGCAGATTACATGGAAACAAAGGACACAGTGGGATAGACAGTTCTGGCTGTACTGAATGTTTGTGCATGATTGTGGGTGTGTGGGTGTGTGGGTGTACACTACACGTATTCTCACCTGTGTAGTCAGTATTTGCCTCCTAATTCTGTATTTCTTCTGCTCCACATCCACGCATGTGCTAAGTTCTTTTTACATTTTATACATATGTTATATTATAATGTTGTCTATATTCCTAAGGAGGGAGCAGAAACAATCTATTTACAATGTTTTTCCACTCCTTTTTAAAGATATGATACAAACCTCTGTAGTACTGGCAACAGTACAGTTTAAGAAGTTGGTAATATTATCCTAATAAAAACTGTTTCTAAAATATCATCGCATTTGCAAGCACAGAATGCAATATATAGAATGTAATGTCTTCTCCCTGTGTTTATGTGTCATTTCTGACTCCTGAAAAAATATCTGCAGTTCTGTGTATCTGACAAATATGCATTACAACATGTTTTTGCAGAAACTGTAGCATTTCAGAACGTATATAAACTGCATGTCCTCTGATGCAATAAAGGGAAATCTAAGCAGATTTTTCATGTCTATGGGCAATTTTTTTTTAAGTGCAGCAAAAATTGCTGCATGTCTCCAAGCACAAACCTCACTTGTCATGATTTTATGGGTTTGTGCTATTATATAGTAGCCAACATCTACGAAAATGAAAATTAATCCAGAGCAAAACCTGAACTTCTAAAGGACCAAATAAATATTTAGTCAAATAAAGTAATTCTGGGTTCCTTAAATGTCAGGCCATTTACATATTTATTTATGCTTAGTTCCACACTGAAGTAAACAGATGGCAGACCCCCTGTCATAACATCACGTGAGAGAGAAACAGATGCATGGGACACTTTTTAACCACAATAAACCCCCCCCTACAGTAATCATTGGTTCCTCTGATTAAAATTGCATATACCTTCCAGTGATACAGAAAAGATGAATTTGGAGATCTATGAAAGGTCATGGAAATAAAATACTGAAATGATTCTAGAGGTTGCATCAGAACCTCTTAAAACATTCTTTGCAAATATGAAGGGATGAAAGTACAGGAATCCCAGGCATGCACACTTTCCTTGCAATTATTTCAGATCTTGTGTTTGAGTTCATTGCTTAACAGCAGCAACAAGGAAATTGTTTAAAGGAGTAGAGTGACTCTTTGAACCATTATACAGTTCCAGTGTGTGAAAAGACTAAAACATTCTCCTCTACTCTTCAATAAAATAAAAAACCAGTGTTTTCCAAATGTACTTGAATAATTTGAAAAAAAAAATTAACTCATGTACTCTAATTTCTTCTAAAAAAATCAAGAAAATAAACAAAATGGCTAAAGCAGCCGATACCTAAAATTATGTGAGATCTGTCATCTTCAGTTGTACCCAAGTCTCATTCTCCAAAGTATTGTAGATTCAGTGGCCCCAAGATACTTAATACCTAATTCCTATTGACCTGTAAAAGCCTGTAGCCTCTGAATCTCACAACACTACAGAAGTAAATCTGGGCTTTGGAGCAGTGCTGGGATTGCAAGGGTGAACCTCAAATAGCCCTGACACTTGCAGTGCCTTGGCAGAAGATGTTTTATCTGCCATATGGATAGACTTAACTATCCAGCTAGGCTGTCCTTGCAATGATGGAAAAAAGTCCCCAACAAACTACTTGGGTACTCTCACACAGGGTCCCAATGCCACTTCCTGTACAAGAAATGAGATCTGGCCACAGCTCCAGCTGCCTGAGAACAGACATCCAAGGGTAGTATGGATGCCACATAACCTCGAACAGCCCAGTATTTCTGGGATAGCACTCCCTAGGGCAGAGCAGCCATCACAAAAAGCACTTATCTGCTTCTTTACATCATCTTCAAGATAGATTCACTTTAAATTCATGAAAACTGCCCCTTAATTCCTCCTGCCTTGCCCTCTACCCCCAAATGTTCCCATGAGCACAGGCCAAACCAACCACATACCTGTCTACTCCTTCTCCTCCCCCGTAGTTCACCCCAGCTAATTCAGGTGGGTTTCTACTTATCTGGTTTCTTAAAGTAGGTACTGTGATGGAAATGTATGTTTCATTGCCCTGCATTCCCTTAACTTATCTAACCCTAAGTTAGGCTCTGACAGTTTTGAAAGTAAAACATTGGTTCCCAGGTCCCAAGAGTGCTTTACTTTCCCAGATGTTTTCACTGACGCCTGTACTGGATGACAGAGACACGAAATACAAAAAAAAGCAGCTCTCAGCGTGTTCAAGGGAAAGGTGAGACCAAGCAGTACATTCTGAAGTTTGTTTTCAAGTAAGTTTCAATGTGTATTTAGGTTTGCTTTATCTGCAGCACAGTCCTTATAAATTGCCATTGTTTTCTTTTCTGAAAGATGCCAAGTGGAATTGTCTTCATGAACAAAGTGTGTTGAAATGCCTGTTTGTTTCTTTCAGGGTGAGAATTGGTAATTCTCAAAGGACACACCAATCCTTCAAGGAGCTACACACATGTGGGACCCAAGTCAAACTCTTGATCCCAAGTGACATAAATAAATCATAAAAAAATAAGCAAATCATTTTACAAGGTTTAGTATTTCCTCTTTGGCATTTCCTGCTATGCAGGATTCCTGCATTTTTTAGTTAAAGTACGAGCTTGCCTTACTTAGGGACCTTTTCAGTACTGATGCACACAGGCAAACCCTAAGGGCACGATTCCCAGGCTGAGATCCACAGCCCCGCAGCACTCTGCAGCTTACTGAAAGTTATCCAGGGACAACTTCCATACCATGAATGTGTGGCATGATATGACCAGAGGTCATGTTTATCCCACTGAAAACAGTGAAGGTCCCCATGACCAAACCATGGGTATTCCGAGGCTTAAAAACATGAATGGGACTGCAGCAGATGAGAAAGAGGCCTAACACAGTAGTTTGGTCCAGATAAGAAAAGGGATAAATGCAAAAGGATACAAAAGAGGATTGGAGAAATGCTATTTGTGAGGGTTTTTTTCTTGACTACAAAACTCCTAAAATCACCACTATGGATAAAATCTGTGACTCTGATTGTTTTGTTTCTCTGTTGTGCATTGAGACCAAGATACATGGGTCCCTCAGAGAGACACTCTCCTGGCATTAAGATACATGGAAGCTGAGAACATAAAGACATCAAAGATTAAGTCAGACATGGAGCAGAGGAACTGACTGAGGCAACACAAACACTCATTAATGCTCCAGCTGGTAAAGAAAATGCACTGAGTGTCTTCAGAAAAAATTAATGGCAATTTATAATTACAACAGTACCAGGCACTGGAAAACATCAGGTTTCAATACACATTGAAACTTACCTGAGAACTGCCTTCAATGACCCGTTTTCCTGATCTTTGAAGGACACAGGTTCTTTAGTCCCAATGTGACAGTTCCTGACAAGCTAGCAGGCTTCACAGCCTAAAATCAGAAGTCTAATGGCAGATATCCATTAAAAATATTCACAGTTTTAAGGCTTTAAAGAAATCATTCCTGTTTTAATGAAAAGGACAACAGTTTCAGAAAAGAACCAACCCCTTTTCACCTTCTAAAATTTGAGGTGATTCTGAAGTCCCATTTCTCAAGAAAAACTGCTTCCTACAACTTAATTTAAGAACCTGAAAGCCCAGATAATTAATTTTAGAAATATGTGACAACCAATGAACAGCATTAAAAAGTCATCTGTAAATATCACAGACTTGCCATCAGTTATATCATTCTGAGGTACCAAAGCCATCCTGAGGTATCATCCTGAGGTCCAAATAATACTAAAATGTTAATTGAAACACCCTCTTTCCTTTACACTAATAATCTAAGTGACAAGGTTACTGTCCCACCACTGCACATGCTGCCTTCAAAGGATGGGATCAGACCAAGTACTGAAGATCTTAAAAGAGATCTGATAGGAACTTGATGTCCATGTTACGAGACCGTCTGTCAAGGGGTGATTCACTTTTAACTCTTCAGGACACCTGCCCTTAATTTTTCTCACTTCAGACATCGCCTGACTACACTTGTTTGCCTCACTCCCTCTGCTCTGAGTTCAGTGTATTGCATTATACTTCACCAGGCAACCTTTTTTTTAGCCTGAAGATAACACAGATCTGATAATTGATGAGGTATCACTTCATAAGGACACACTTTCCACAAATATTTATTCAAAATGTCTCCATTGTCCATTATTGGTACTCAGGAAGATCTAAAAACTCAAAATGAATTCGTTTCATTCATGTACTCTGTCACCTTAATTTCCATAGAAATTATACTGGAATGCATGCTACTGTAAATACTGGTATCATATTGTCACTTCTTTCTTTAAAATCTTTTAAAACGTCAGACTACACAGAGTAATACATTCAAACAGGTTGTTACATGTGAGCTTTTGACAGAGAAATCTTAGACAGCCTGTACGAATACACTGCAGTAACTACACCTGAGCTAACTTTCCCTATTAAAACAGCTCCAAAAGCTTTCCATTAACAAATTAACAGTCTTCTTTAAAGCTGAATCTAATTATAACATGAGCAAGAAGAAAACATTGATTTAGGTCAGCTCCAATGGCTGTTGCTATTTCTTGTCATATCAGAACAATGTCTCAGCTCTAGTGTTGAATTTAATTACTGAAGTGTGATGTTTAAATATGTTTTAATTAGCACTGTGACTGAATTCTGGTGTTCAACGATCAAATTTCCAGTACTAAACTGTTACATACATCATGCATTGTCACATCTTGACACTGCCTCCACAACTCTGTGATTGCATTTATGTATTGTTATTATTAACTTTCTACCACCTTGCCAATGGTGCATACCATGCTGGGGTAAGGAGAGCTCTTTCCTGGTGGGAATAATAACAGATTTAAATAAGAAGCAAGGAAACATCTGAAATATTTTAAGTGAGCACATGAAAAGAAAGACAGCTCTCAGGACCTGAATTCTTGGGGTACAGCAGTCTTGTAAAGTTGCCTACACGGTCTGAGGGAGTCTTTAAGCAAAGAACACCAGAGGAGTTATTTTAAGTACCACTCTCCCGGCCCTCCCTCATTCTCCTGTCCCCCAAAACCCAGCTCTCCGAGACTCTCTTCCTTACACATCCTGAATCGAACGGGCAACTCCTCACCGGACTCTTCAAGTTGAGAAAAGCGGCATTTGTCATTCCTGGGCGCAGTAACCCGGCCGAGAGCCGGCCCGCAGGGCAGCGCGGTGCCGGGGTCACTGAGGAGCCCCCGGGAGCTGCCATTCCCGGCGGGAGCGGCACCGGGAGAGGCTGGGACCGGCCATCGCTCCCCGCCGCCGGCTCCTTGGAGCGCGGACCGCTCCTCTGCATTCACTACTGGAAACAGGCAGCTTTTGAGATCGTAACACGGCTTTGCCACCACACGCCTCCCGCCGCCGCTCCCGCCACCCGCACACATGCGGCAACCGCGCCGGTGCCCGGGCGCGCCCTGACCCGTCGGGAGCGCGGGGGATCCGGGTTTCTAACGGGCGGACCAAGAATCCCGCCTGGCTGTCACCGCACTGCCCCGAGTTCCTGCACGGCACGGCACAGCCCACCTCAGACAGCCTTGGCTCGCCCTTTCCCCGGCGTTGCACAAAGGGACC
>VWZW01001748.1:289930-302155 GCA_013397115.1 Edolisoma coerulescens
GGGCGAGCCCCGCCCCGCGAGTCACAGGAGCCCGGAATGGGCCAGGCGGGAGGGGACCGCGGGGGTCACCGGCTCCGAGCTCCCGGCTCGAGCAGGGCCATCCCAGAGCACATGGCACAGGACTGCGTCCGGAAGATCCTTGAACATCTTCAGTGAGGGAGACTGCACAACTTGTCTGGGCAATCTGTGCCAGTGACCGGTCACCTGCACAGGAAAGAAGTTCTTCCTCATGTTCAGGTGGAACTTCCTGCGCATCAGTTTCTGCCCGTTGCCTTTTGTCCTAGGCTTGACAACCCTGAGAGGAGCCTCCAAAAGGCTGCATCCTCTTGGCACCCCCGTTTAGATATTTATACACATTAATGACCCCTCTCAGTTGTCTCTTGTAGAGGCTGAACAGGCCCAAATCCCTCAGCTTTTCCTCGTTAGAGAGATGCTCCAGTCCCTTAATCATATTTGTTGCCATCCACTGGACCCACTCCAGGATCTCCATGTCTCTCTTGTATTGAGGAGCCCAGAGCTGGACACAGCACTCCAGATACACTCATCTCACCGGGGCTCAGTGGAGGGGCAGGATCCCGTCCCTCAACCTGCTGGCAATGCTCCTCCTAACGCATCCCAGGATCCCACTGGCCCTCTTGGCCATAAGGGCACTGCTGGCTCGAACCCCGAGCACGGCAGGCGCGGTCAGTGCCGGAGCAGCGCGGGCGCTCGGGAGGCAGCGCCGCAGCAGGAGCCGCATCGGCGTGTCCGCCCCTACCTCGGGCGCGGCTGCACAGCCGGGCCGGGCGGCCTCGGTAGCCCCTCACAGCGACCCGCGGTGAGATTTGGCTGGTTCAGAAGCAGCCGAAGGCGGGGCGGTGCTGACCGGACAGCTCCCGCCGGCCGCGCCGCGGTCCCGGGGCAGCGCCTGCCGAGCGCCCGCACCGCTCGGGATGCCCGAGAGCGACAGCCCGCTCCCCTCCCCGGGGAGGAGCACGGCGCGGGGAGTACCAAATTCTTGGTGCTAAAGAAACGAAATTGCTTTTTAGTGAAAGCAATTCTAACAGTTTTGGCGAAAGCGTCGTTCTGTTCTGCCGAGAGATGGATACAAGGACATGGCTGTAATAGTAGCAGCTTTCTCTAAATGCAGAGAAATGCTTCTATCACAGGCAAATTCAGAGTTCCCAGGCCCTTCACAGGGAACCTGGCTGACACCTGCCCAGGAGCCATGACTACATCTTCGGCTGTGCTGTACAGCTGCTTCAACACACACAACTGTACCTTCTACACTGCTGAAGTGAAATTACCGTACTTCTCACTCTTAAATAGCATGAGAATATGACCAAGATAATATAAAGCCAAAAATTTTTAGAACAGAGAGGCTCCATTGGCTATTGTTAGCATTGATAGAATCAAAAAAGTGGATTGCAGTAGTACTTAGCTTCAGTGGGCACTGTCAGTGTTGGTTTTAAAAATCAGACTTCATTAAAGGACACGAGCATCTAAGGCCATTCAGACCCGTGAGGAGTTACAACAGAATTGTGCCTCAGAGTCTTTCCCCTTGAGACCTGAATTTCAAATGTCCTTCTCTTTCGCACATCTTCAAAAGAAACCAAGTGTAATACAAAAAATGTATGAGCTATGTCAAAGGGAAAGGGGTAGATAAGTAAATAAGAGGAGATGAGAAAGAAAGTACAAAGAAAAAAGAATGTGAAAAGAAAGAATGAGACAGCAGTCAAGAAAAAAGGAAAATACATGTCAAAAGAGGTGACTAAGGAAGAAAAACAGGTAGCCAAACTAAGTGAATCTCACAGCTGAATCTTTTCCTTTTAACTAAGTTCATTATCAGTGATTCTGCAAGAACTACTCACACATTATGGAAAGCATACTCAAGGGAAATGATTAAACCATGATTAATGCAGCACTCGGCCTGAAATTTGTAGCTCATTTTCCTAGGAAAAATATTTGCAGGAGTGTTATGCTGTTAGAAGAATATTTGGACAGCACAGATGAGCAGTGCTAGGACAGGAGCAGCCAGAGGTAGCAGGCAGCCCTTTTATAAACCCAACCACATAAGCCAGCTCTTCAGAGACCTGTGCTGGTGTCCTGAAGGAGTAACACCAGGTATGGACATATCCAGGGTCAGTGTCCAGCCCTCCCTAACCAGGCA
Organism: Edolisoma coerulescens; assembly: GCA_013397115.1. Lineage (NCBI taxonomy): Eukaryota > Metazoa > Chordata > Aves > Passeriformes > Campephagidae > Edolisoma > Edolisoma coerulescens. The sequence goes on from VWZW01001748.1 coordinate 292,080, forward strand.
GGTACATGGGAATAGAGAGGAAAGGGAAGTGGACTTTCTTGAAGTTGGATGATTGCCAATATACTGGAAATGTAAATTCCCTTGCCTTCCATTTCTTTTGAGTATGAAAGGCCAGATTTCATCTTTGCTTTCATGCTGAGAGAATGCTATTGACTCCAGGTGCATTTTGATTCATCTTCTCTACAGATAAGTTTTTCCATATACATGTAACATTACTGAATGATGTCTCTCTTGCGGTAGTGTTATCACCTATCTAAGCTGGGCCAGAATTTCAAAGTGGAAGTGGAATACTTTTTGTGCTGCTTATTTAATTTCCACCTCTGGTAAATACTTGATGTATTCTGTCCTTCTGTTTGAAGAGCATGAAAAAAAAAGTGTACCTCATTACAAGAGAGAGAGGAAGTTGAAATAATGGCAGAGAGAAGGATGTAGGGTCTGCCACGTCTGTCCGAATAGCATTCGTCTGATAATCTTAGTCAACATATTGGATATCTTGAATAAGGTATCCTAAACTGCATCTTCTTCTAGCTGTTGGGGCTAAATGAGCTTTCAAAAGGCTGGAATGTGTCTTCTTTACTCTCTAAAACAAATAAATACAAATAAGGTTTGATTGGAAAAGCTCAACAGATGGTCTTCTGTGAATCCTTACAAGTCAGCCAGCTTTAAAAAGAACAGCGGAGAAAGAGTCTTGGGTGGGGAGGTTCATGCATCTAATTTAGTTTCTGTTACCAATATCCTGTGCCAGGCTGATCATGGTCTCCTGGGCAGGCTCCTGCCGTTTCTTCACAAGTAACAGGGACACATCGCCATGGCCTTTAATGACAGAGCTCTTTGCAACAGCTGCTTGGGTTGAACAGACATCTGATGCATAAAAATCTTGTCCCAGGGTGTATAAATTACAGGCAAACAAGCCAGGAAACCATGATCCCAATCCTCCTAACACTAATTTCAAGGTCTGAATTGAATAGGCACCAAACAGGAAAAAAAAACCTCAGTTGTTAGGAAGGTTCCACTTGATACATTGTGGTTTGGGGCTTTTTTATACAGAACTTCAGATCTCAAACTACAACAATTAATTCTCAAAGTATAAAAAAGATAAAAAAGATAATAAGTTTAGATATTACATTTACGTCCTCTCATTTCTCAAACTGAAAGTATGATCCCTCTCTGAGCTTCATGGATCTCAAGCACCAGTTAGCAAAGCAGAAGTTGCATTTAAAATGGTCTTTGCCTGAGAGAGGCTGCAAAAGTCTCTGACTTATAATTGAGTCATAATGAAGAGAAGCAGACTCTCACATAATTTCTGTTCAAAAGTCATCAGGAAACTATGAAAAAAACTGTGTGGTTAAATAGTATTTGACTTCAAAGCCAAGCATCTACAAGAAAACAGAATAAATTATTGAATATTTAACTGATGAGCTTCAATGAATTTTGCTTCAATGGATATATTTTGGATACTGAAGGTTTTAACTGCAAGACTTCATAAGGTCAATTGCAAGACTCTGTAAGATGAAGGAATGGTTTATGTCTGGAGCAGACTTGTTAAAATGCTGTGTTTCTATGTATGTATCTATGTATGCATGAATCCCTGTATTTATGTATCTGTGTATCTATCAACGTCATGCTAATTCTAGACATGCTAGAATTAATAGTTTAAAATAGCAGGAAAAGATACCTTATTGCTGAGATGATCAATTGGTTAAATCATATATTTTTAGACTGAAATTAAAACCCCACAATGGCAGATATTTTTTCCCTCCTGTGTAGGTGGGAAAAAAAGGTAGAGAATGAAAGGTATGAATTAAACTACATCCTGTAGGTTTTCATCGCCTCCAACACCAATCACTGTGCTGCTTCCATGTAATGTTGGCTGATACTGTAGCTTTAATTAATTTTTAAGATGCAGTTCATCATTCCAGTGGAACACACAGTGCTTATAAACTATCCTCTTTTTGTCAGAATAGATAAAAAATATTTACTATTTATGAAATAGTCTTATAAAATGTATCCAGATTAAATCCACAAAGTTTTTCTATATGCAATGACAGTCCATAAATTATGAAAAGTAAAAACATGGGATTTGGTACAGCATGATTTTACGCCTTATTCTTCCACAATTCTGTAGTGAATATGTGATGTTTAATAAAATCTATGTTCTCAGGATACTTGTGTAGAATCAAATCAGTCAGTCTTTATGTAAGAGTTTAACTAAAAATGTCATGTTAATTCTGATATGGTTTACATGTAAATCATCTGAAATACACAAATTCTTGAAAATAGTGGCCTTTGGTGATGTCATTCATCTATGGTTGTAGCACTGTTTTGAATAAGTGGGGTCACCCACTTTGGGGCAGGTTCTTTGTGTTCTTGCTCTTTCATGAACTACTTTTATAAGCACTTCTGAAGAAAATGGTGAGAAATCACGGTTGGGTTTTGACCAAGAGGATATCTGTCTTCATTTAATTCTTCCAGAGTCAGAGAGATGGTCACTTAGTGTGGGCAATGTTAAGTCGGTCTGTCCTGTTATTAGATTGTCCTTGCTAATTTTAACAATCAAGCTTTTACTTAATGAGTAAAGGTTGTTAGGGAAAGTTGAGGGATTCTCAGCAGTGAGACTTTCCTGACAGATGCTCAGAGGCTGGGAAGCAGATTAGCTAACCTCTGTTGGTCCTTCCCTTCCCAGAACCCAAATGATCTATTTAATCCACTCAACACTGTTCACTCTTACCAGAAAGTTTTTGTGAATGTCTAATCTGAACCTCCCTTGCTGCAAACTACTGCCACTGCTTGCTTTTTCTACTGGACACAGAGAACAGATTTACTCTCCTTGGCTTCTGTATGACTACTGTGGTTAAGATTTTGAAACAATAGTTTGAGGATTTGGAGTAGAGAGCTGACATTCAGCAGGCAGGTTGGTACTTTTCTTACATGTCTCATGACCTTTCTAGACTAAACTTCCCCAGTTGCAATAATTTCTCATAGGTTACATGTTATAATCTTTTCACTATCCTCCCTGCTCTGTTTTGGGTTCTCTGTAGATTTCTTACAGAGTGGTGCAAGCACAGGACTACAGCTTCAACTTTACTGCTACCAAGAAATACAATGCTGAATGCTACAGTTCTCTCTACTTCATGTATCTCAGTATAAACTTTGCCTAAATGATTCATATTCTCTTCCCTCCTTCTTATTGTTATAGATAAAATATAATTTAAGAAAAATCTCTTTACTATTTACATTTAAACTGAGTTGTTATCCCTCCTATCCCTTTTTCTCTTCTTCTGGCTTTCCAGATAAGCACTCCAATCTCCTTAAATCCACACAAAGCTAAGACTACCTTTCTTGAACATATTTGTATTGCACTCACTTCTATCCATTTTCAATCTCTCTGGTGCCTTCCTTTTCCACCAGCTCAATTTCAAATTTCTTGGACTGATCATCAGTATTCTGTCACGCTATCTTTTCCAGGATTACAAGTCTCCAATACTTTTTTTTCTCTCCACTGTTCCTGTCAACCTTTATCTTTCCATTTGTCAATGTTTCATGCAAGCGCCTTCACAGCTTTTTTCCCATACTATTGCATTCCAAATGCAAACCTGCCAAGTGAAACATAAAAAAATCATACTGTAAACTGCATTTGAGTGATCGTTAGGGGTTCACAATAATATTTTGGGTACCAAAAACTTAATAACTGGAGAGTTTCATAATCTGGGTAAAGACATGCACTTTATTTAAAGCAAAACACCTTACTTTATGCACTGTAAAATGACTATCTGGTGGCTAGTTTAGCCTTTATTAGTTATTATCTGAATGCCTCTTCCGGTAACAGCTTCCTCCATTTCGCCTAAACTAAGGCAGATCAAGTACCAAATCTAACTGGAAAGACCTTTTCTCTCAGGTTCACAGTTACTTTCCTGCTAGTGTCCACAGGAAGAATCAAAAGCTGGACTTGAAAGGAATGAAAAATCTGTGACTTTCTAGTGTTGGAAAGCAAGATCAGATGCCACTGGAACACCAACACACAAGGAGACACCACCACCAGACCTGACCTGACTTGTGTTTCTACCTTGCCGGTGGTGATGAGGCAGGTCCAAAATCTTGTATGATGATCTGGACTGTCGGCTGCCTGCCTGGGTCTGTGGGACGTAGCCCTGGCTGTCAAGTTCCCCCCGCCCTGCCATATCATGTCTCCTTGTCCTTAGGGAGCAGCTGCCCCTTGCTGCACCCTGACAGATAGATCAGGCCTTCCTGAGCTGTGGGACCCCCCTTCCAGTGGGGCCTGGCCCATGGCTGTGTGGGATCTTCTCCTGCAATTCCTCCTGTGCCATCAGCCTGACTGGGCTTTGGTGTCCTCATTGTACTGGCCCCCTGTCCAGCCCCAGCTCCTGAGTGAACCTCCTCCCAGAACCCACCTGGCAGCCCCTTGGGACTGGTCTGTAGGGTTCCTGCCACCCTCTAGTTCCATCTGCTGTGGCCCCTTCCCAGGTCATTGTCCCTGCCCTGGTTGAGTGTCCATAAAGTTATCCACTGACAACACACACCAACTAAACTCCCTCCCCCGTCTGAGCTCTCAGGTGTGAGGACACACCTTGTTTGTGGGGAATGGGAGTTGCTGCCAAGGCTGTGAGGGCACTGACAGCCCTGAACAAGCCTCACCTGGGTCCCCTGCCCTCTGCTCATGGGCTCTGAGTTCTGGCCAGTGCTGTTGGTCCTTGCTGGAGCTGAGATGTAGGAGTGGTGGTCTCCATCCAGCTCAGCCACAGCCATGTCCCTGGCTCCCTAGCCTGAGCTGGAACCTGCCTTGTCCAATGGACTTGCCTGGTGATTCCCCAGTGGAAGTGTTCAAGGCCAGACTGTGACGGCTTTGAGCCATCTGGTCTAGCGGAAGGCGCCTCTGCCTGTGACACAAGGGTTGGAACTAGATGACCCTTAAGGTTCCTTCAAACCCAGACCATTCTACAACTTGCCTGATGATCACTGGGCTGCGTCTGACCCAGGTTACCATCACCAGACCTGACCCTGAGTTGTATTTGTGGTTTGTTTTGAGACCAGTCTCATCACCATGGACTTGTCCTGTCTGATCCTGACTCCCATCTCTGGGCTGCCCTGCTCACAGTCCTTCCCTAGCACCAGTCCAGCAACAGAGTTGTCAAGATTACAACAAGACTTTGCAGCATCTCATGATGCTGTCCTCCTTTCTGCCAAAGGGATGTGAAATAGCGAATGCTGAGAGTATGCACCCATGGAAGCACATTTGATCTTCAGCCAGGTCTTGAAATGTAACAGCCTCTCTGCAATAATGTTCTGCTTATACATTAATTGTTCATTTTGGTGCAACTGTAAAGAGAGAGCACTGAAAGTAGTTAAAACAGAGACTTTCATGCTGTGGCAATAACTGTATGCTCTTGAATACCATTGGCATCACACTTAATTCTTAGACATTATAATTATGTGAGGGCTCATTTTCTGTGAGTTTGCTCTCACTTGTCTTCCCTATTTAATGTATATTATAATATTTTGTACTTTTCTTCTAGGCTTGAATAGGAATATTGTATCAGGCAAGCAGGTGATGAGATTCTGCTCTCTGTTCCAGTTAGCATAATTCCACCAATTCTGGTCCAGTTACTAGAATTTGCTGTAATTTAACTGCAATCAGAATTGAATTGTGTTTGTTTAAGAAAGAAAAGAAGTATCTCTGAGTGTTCATTCCATAGACTTTTTCTGTCGTAACAGAAAAAAGGGTGTGTTCTTTTTTCTATTTCACGTTTTTATTTCAGAGCCTTAACATCCTAATAACAACTTTATTCACTTCATCTTGATGTTAGCAAGTAACTGAGGTAGGAAATTAAAAAGAGCTGTGCAGTGTACAAAAGGCATTTAGAGGCCTGGTAAGCAAGGAATTTACCCTTTTAAATAAATGTCTGCATTATCATTATTGATAAACAAAAGGAGAAGCATCTATTTTTTCATACTTGTCAGTTAACTAAATGTGAAGAGTTTTGAAAGCAAAGACATCTTGTAAAGTAAAAATTTGATCTTTTAATTAATATTTTAATTTATGAAATCTGAGCTTTTTTTTGAGTTTAGTCCCCTGAAAAGTTAAATAATTCATGTTGAAATGCCACATGAATAGCACTATTTAGTAAGCAGCTGCAGAAGTGGTCAGAGCTGGATGAAATTAGAAGGAAAAGCTTGAAGTTAATTTAGTGATAATGTGCATTAATTCAGACCAATGTAATGATTAAAAGTAAGATAATTAAATACTCCATGTTTGTAGGAAACATACACATAGAACATACACTCTCATGTCTTGAGCATGCACACACACACAATTCTCCACAATGACAGTCTGTACTTAACAACAATATAATGTTTAAGCATTTTGAGGTAGACAGAGTACAGGTGAATTTGCTATGTTGCTGTCATTCATGATCTACTGGCACTGTTTTCATACCATCACTCTTAGTTTTAACAGATTTTTTTCCATCATCAAAACCATTACCAACCATAAGCTTAATGTGTAACGTCTGAATCTGAGAGTTTTAACGTTTTGTCCTACCACTTTTGCAGCACATCAAGCACACTCTAGTCATTAAAAGGAAGACAAAAATAATCCTAATACAGTAATTATTTTGTCCATTTAACTTAGTTTTGGTACTATACCCCATTTGTATTTCCTATGTTAATGTAAACTACTGTTTATATTATCTTGGAACGCTTGCAATGAGTTTACAGTATTTACTATTAATAACTTGCATACTTGAATTACAGCTTTAAGAAAACATAACAGAAAATACATCTTTGTCACCTTTTGTTGAAATCTGGGAGTTTCCTGAGCTCCTTCTTCTGTATTGTGTTTTTGGCTGCCTACCATCTTTGTTACTGTGCTTGTCTTGCACTTTTCTCTGCAGCTATCACACTTGTCTTGAGGGAAACTTGTTGGCTCTGAACCACCAGCAGAATTCCCACTTCTTGTTCTTAAAAGACAATTGAGCAGAGGTCATGCCAAGTTGTTCTTGTATGATTGTCCAAAGGGAGGTTAAAGATCAGCTCAAAAGTAATCTGCTGTGATAAAGCCTTTAGCAAAGGAAGTCCCAAATCTTGCTGGGTTATTTTTCCTTCTCGAAGCAAAGCCCATCTGTTGCTCTCCCCATCTTTTTTTTTTTTTCCCCCTGCAGCATTTAAGTATGCTTGTTATGCTGTGCTGTGGGAAACAGATGCATTCTTGTTACGGCCAGAAATGAATGTCAGGATTGAACTAGTATCCATGAAAAAGTCTTTTGTTTGATCTGCGCTGTCCCACAGTGGAGCAATGGCAACAACTTCAGTTTGGGAAATTAACTGTATCACTGTGTACCGGCTCAAACCACAGCATCACCTGAATGACAAACATGCCACTGTTCATGTGACAGCTGACAAAGAGTATTGTTTAATTTTAATCAAAAGCATTAAAATCCAGTCAATTAAAAAATCCAAAGCATGCGAAGGCTAGGTATATGTGAAATGCAGCGGCACTCTATTTTTATTCAAACTGAAGAATTTAGAGATATTGTTATTTTATAAATGTTTATGTATTGTAGCTTAAAAATTGAGTAACTTCTGATTTTGAATCCCACATCATGCTTGGTGATGTGATCTCACTTTGTGCATGTGTTTATAAAAAGAAGTAAAGCAAACAGTTTAGGCACACTGCTGTGAAGGAGAGGCTGTCTGTAGGTGTTGTGGTTTAACCTGGCAGGCAGCTAAACAGCACACAGCCACTCGCTCACTCTCCCACCTGCCCTCTGAGGGGATGTGGGAGAGAATTGGGGAAAAAAACCCAAAGTAAAATATGGGGGTTGAGACAAAACTGGTTTAATAGGAGAGAAAAGGAAGAGAAAAGAAGAACAACAATAATTAGAATATGCAAAGTAAGTGATTGCTCACCACCCACTGACTGATGCTCAGACAGTTCCTAAGCAGTGGCCTCTTGCCAGTTTCCCTCCAATATATATACTGGGCACAACACCTTATGGTATGGAACATCAGCTGGGGTCAGCTGTCCTGGCTGTGTCCCCTCCCAGCTCCTTGTGCCCTGCAGCCTCCTCGCTGGCGCGGTGGGGTGAGAAGCTGAAAAGCCCTTGACTTAGTGTAAACACTGCTCAGCAACAAACAAAACATCAGTGTTATCAGCATTATTACTCTCAGAATCCAAAACACAGCACAGTTACTAGGAAGAAAATTAACTAGATCCCAGTGGAAACCAGGACAGTAGCTCAGAGAGGCATTCTTCCTGTGGCTATCAGTGTTTCCAAGGATGCGGGTTTGCTAAGCTGGCCTATTAACTATGAACTGCTGAGAGGGGGGTCTCATTCTCCCTGGGAATGGGCATTCAGGCTGTCAGGGTGTCCAGCCTCTTTCGGCACCAGGGAGCTGCAATAGGTGGCTGGGGTCATTCTTCTGCTTCCACCTAAGACTAGGTCCAGCAGAGGGATAATGTTGTACTAGCACCTGGGTATGTAAGTTGGGAGGACTGGGAGGTTTTTTATTTCTCTCTTACCAATGCAATGAGTCCTGGTGGAGAAGGAAGGAAAATAATTTTCATTTTCAGAACCATATAAATTTTCTCCTCTAGACAGTGGAAAACAATCAGTATATTCAGGCCAAATAATACTAGTTCACATTTCTGCAACAGCATATCAGCCCTAAGGAGAGAACCCTGTGGTGCCACCTGCCTTTCCAAGAAGCTGGAGTCAGGGCCTGCATATTTTCATGAGCAGTAAATGCTTCTCCACAAAATTCTGCAAATGAAAGTGGTAGGTTTTTTGCATAATGACTGGCCAGCACGGATGTTTTTGGACAAAGTATTAAGGTTAATCTGTGGTGAAACAGCATGAACCCCATCAGTTTCCCTGGGTTTCTGACTGCACACATACATCTAAATCCTTTTAGATTTAGGACTTGTAAAACTTCAGTTGTCTTAACTGAAGCTTTTAAAAACTTTTCCTATCTATGCTTGAAACTGAAATATTTCCTTTTCTGGACACAGTTCTTGCTCCTCAGCTGGAGGCTGTTGTGTAAGTAGTCTTGACACATTTGAGTGAAGTTATCTCGGTAGCATCAAAATGAAGAGAACATACCCCACCTCCTCACCCTGACCAAGTCAGGGGTATGAAACGACAAAGGTCTGACAGGTCTTTTCTCAGAGCCTTCCACATGGCCTCTTGAGATACCAAGAAATCCAGTCTGAATCTTTTTTTTTTTTCATTTTTAGCAAAGAAGAAAATAAAAAGGAGTTTGGAAAATAGGAGGGCATCCAATATTATATATATTAAAAACTATATGTGCATATAACTACGCAAAATATATTTATATTTTATATATATACATACACGCACACGTATATATATACAAAAATCCCGTATTTTGTCACTAAGCTGGCCAGGCACTACCTGCCTCTGAAAGACTCTAGGGAGTCATTTACTGAAAGAGTTCCTGAAACTCGTGACAGAGAATAATACCTACTTTAAATATGCAAAGAGAAGACCATGGCTCCTACATATGTTAGTCTTGTTCGACCTTCAGTGGTTACATGCCGATGGAAACCGTGCGGGAAAGGCCCATTTTTCCCAGCAGGAACTGACTGACCGCTGACAACGTTGTTGCAGGTGATCCTTCATCCTCACGCCTGGCTCCAGCTTTTATCCAACCGGCATCAACCACCGCCTCCTCCCAGCTCAGGAGATGTATTTTATACGTGACATTTAGACATGATATATTTACGACAAGGCATTTAAACACGGCTTTGCCCCAACTGCGGTACCGGACCGGTACGGGCCGTGGGCCCCTGCAGCAGATGGAGCCCTGCTCAGATCCTTCAGACACGACTCGCGGGATACCGCGGGCCCTGGCGCCGAACGAGCGCCTGCAAAGCCGCGGCCGCAGCAGCGGGCCCAGCGCAGGCCTGGGTCGCGGCCCGGCGGTGCAGGCCTCTCGCAGGAAGCGGCTCCGCCCGGCTCCGAGCCCCGCTCCGGCTCCGGGCCCCGCGGGGGCGGGAGGCGGCCGGACCGGCCGGGCCCTTCCTGTGGGCCGCTCTCCCC
>VWZW01001748.1:302316-427316 GCA_013397115.1 Edolisoma coerulescens
CCCTGGGGACAGCGGCGGGCGCGGGCAGTCCCGGCTGCGGCTGAAAACGCGCTTGTCCCAGAGGAGCGCACTGCCTGAGGCGCCGGCGTACAGTAGAGGCGAAGAATTGACAGAAGATAAACGCGGCCAAAGCGGTCCATCTTTGCGCTTCTCCCCCATGGGGCAGCAGGCAGTGTAAATGCCTCTTTTACCCCAGCCCTGAGCAATACAAATCCGGACTTGTCTCAGCTACACTGCCTAGGTGCAGCTCTGTTCACAAGTTGATGCCCTCCTGCCACCGGGAGGAGACTGCCCTGCTCCTCTGGCCACCTGGCCAGCCTTGGGTCTCCTCTGCCTGCACGGGGTATTCAGCTCCTCACACTGAACCCGCAGCCTTGTCCCTGGGCTGTGTGTTTGCTTTTGTAAGTTGATTGGGTCCATTTGTTCACTGTGGTCAGATAGATGTTCCTGCCCCAAATTAAGAGAAAGAAAAAGGTCAGGTGAAGTAGAAAGCACCTTGCCGGGCAGAGCATGTGGAAGGGCAGGAAGTGGAAGAGGAAATGGGGTGCCAGCTGTCAACAAATTACTAATTTGTCTCAATCTGGTCACACTCAAACGTTGTGGAACCGCCTAAAAACATTGCTGCTTTGTAGCAGTGTAGGCCTTCTCTAAGTCTGGTATTCCTGAGTTGTCATGGAGACATGCAAAATAAAAGGAGCTGGAAATTCCCAAGGAAGGAGGGGGGCGATCCCTTACAGGGAAAGGTTGATGAGATTTGAGAAGTGCTTTGGAAGTCTAGGTGGTAGCTTCATGCTGAATGTGAGCTGGCATGAGAGGGCTGTCTGATCTCCCTGTCAGGCCATGCCTTCGGTATCATTCCAGAGCTGGCTGAGGAAGAGCCATCTGTGACTGTGCTTTTAGCCAAGTAGGTTTTGGTTTTAAGCAAAACTTCAGTCATCTATTAATGCATCACTGAACGCTTAAGTACCAAAGATAAAAACAGCTCATTGCTAAACTCATTTCTCTTGTTTTTAATTAATTACAGCTATGAATGAGTCTGGAAATTTTGCAGCATCACGTTCTAGACGTGAGAGGAAGAATAGAAGAGGCCAGCAAGAAGCACTTGAACGTCTGAAAAAAGCCAAAGCTGGGGAAAAATTAAAATATGAGGTGAAAATTCCTCATCTTTTCTTCTTGATTAAAAATGAATGTGAGCTGAGATGCTTAATCACCATTTATAGATATGTAAAAGTTATGGGAAACAAAAATAAGCCTTTCAGATCAGCTTTCATGTTTTCAGTGGTGTATGTTTTTCACAATATAGCTGTAGTTTTTAACTGCTTTCTAGTATAATTTATTTGTTTCTTTCTGCTTTCAAAACTAACCCAGTTTTATTAACTGCAAGTCAAACATGCTTGCCATTGTTAGAGAACTATGCCACAGGGAAGGACCAATTTTTAAAATCACATAATTAATGTTATGATAGGAAGTACTTTTTTTTTAACTTCAAATGATTTTAAACTTTAATTTCAGAGCTTTACGTGACTGAAGTCCATTAATATTGGTATGCTGGGTTTCCACAAAGAGACCAAAATTTAAGTGGTGGAACTGAAATCTGGCAGTGTAACATTGATACTGTAACATTGTCCAATCATGATGCCAACAGGAAGTGACTTCCTCATTGAGGTGAATAAATGTAAAGAAACCAGAAGTCCGTAGATCATCAACATGCAAATTTTCTCTGAGCACTCTGCTTGGGTACATCAAATCCCTTTCATTGAGCTCAGATTGGTGTTTGAGAGTAGAGCCAAGGCCAGAAGTCGCCACTGCTAGCTTTTTTTATTTTTCTAAATTTTTTTTGGTAGTATGAAATGAGCAATAAAGCAAGTAATTTTCAAATGAAATCTCTGCCAGTGCTTCAGTAGATTTTGAGTTTCAGTGTACTGTGATAGTTTTAAAAATTGATAACTTGTCTTTTATCACTGCCAAAGAAGAAACTTAATGAATAACTGTGCTTACTAGTTGTGTACAATGTAGCAGTGTAGGAACCCTACATGCATTCTTGGGAACTTTTATATTCTAACTGATGATCTGTAGTATTAATGGTATGGAAACTGTTAATTCTCAGTATACCTTAACTGTAGGTTGAGGAGTTCACAGGTGTTTATGATGAAATCGATGAGGATGAATACTCCAAGATGGTCAGAGACCGTCAGGATGATGACTGGATTGTTGATGATGGTAAGTTAAGATTCATTTGGAGAATTTTATTTATTTTGGTTCTAGCGTTACAGTGCAATTAGGCTTCATAATGTTCATAGTTTGAGGTAAGTTATTGTTAGTACATTCTTAAAATTTGTTTTAGGAGACAAGAGAAAGGCAGTCTTTTAATGAAAATTAATCTTTGCATTATTCTCATAGTAGTCTGTTAGTCTGGTAATGAAAATATTTTTCCATGAAGACCTGTTCTTGAAATTTTATTTCTGGTTATCAGTGTTACAATTCTACTAAAAAATGTGCTGTTATCGATAATTTCTAATGAAACATGTGAGAATGTTCTTAGTCTAACAGAAGATACAGCTGAGAGTGCTGTAGTTTTTAATACTTGCTTCTGTAACTTTTGCTCTTTATTAAAGGGGGAAAAGTGTTTAAAATTGTAAAAAAATCAGGAATATTAGGACAGAACTTAAACTGCAATTTTTTAACAATTTGTTTTTCTACAGATGGGATAGGTTATGTAGAAGATGGAAGGGAAATCTTTGATGAAGATCTGGATGATGATGCTCTTAGTTCCAATAAGAAAGGTAACTTGCATGTGACTACAGGGTCTTTTAAAAGGTACCCAAAATGGGCAACTTCCTGCCATCAGTATGTGTGGTAAATATGGCCAAATGACAGATTACTTGAAGCTCTGTCATTCTGTGCCTGTGGATTTTGTTCAGCCCCCGTGCTGCAGAGGATGGAGGTTCACAAATTGAGGTCACATCGCTGGGGCACTTCTGCTCGCAGTCTTCTGTGGAATGGGGGCTCTCTTCTAGAACAAATGCATCTTGGAGGGGTCTTAGCTTTCAAAGCCAGTGCCTAAAAGATGTGTGGTCTCTTGACCACTAAAATACTTGCATGCTTATAAGAATCTGGGATCATATGATTTTCCCAGCTTTTTTATGGAATCTGGTTGCCAACTGAGAAACTGAGTCTGATGTTGAGACTCCAAGCCTAGTGCCAAACTCCTGGATGCTCTTTTTTTTTTCCACTGGAGATGCTTCCATGTAAAGTATCTTTGTCCTTTTTCTGGAATATGCAGAAGGCATCTCTGACATGACTAGGAAAGACAGGGTGCTGAGAGGGTTTTTCATTTTTTGTGTGTGCATGACAGCCGCTACAAAGTGGAAAGGTAATGAGGCTTCATTTCAGCCAGCAGTGCAGAGGTGGAAGAAGTAGACTACCTTGGCTATCTATCCCTGCTAATAACTGGACCTGTAAACATTGAACTTTTCTTATGTAAAATTCACAATTTTAAATTTTTTGTTTCTGTAGGAAAAGGTGGCAAAACATCCACAATTGATAAAAAGAGCGTGAAAAAATCTGTGGTGTCAAAGCCAAACACAATTAAGTCTATGTTTATAGCCAGTGCTGGGAAGAAAAACACAGATGTAAGTATTTACATTTTTGAATTTAAATATTTCTGACTTGTTCACAGTGTTTTAGTGGGAGTGGAGTAAACCAAGGGCTCATTTTAGTTTCTTGTGTCTAGCGAGACAAACTTCTATTACAATCTCTTGGGTATGGAGCATTTCTGAAAACGTTGTGTGTGTTTTGTGGAAACCCTTTAGTGATTTGCTGCTGTTCTCCTGATTGGGTTTGCACATAGAACTGAGAACTGTTTGGCTGATCTTTCCTTACAGAAAACTGTGGACCTGTCCAAGGATGATTTACTTGGGGATATTCTTCAAGACATTAGTGCTGAAGTAAGTATGCTAATAAAGGTATGTTGGAAACAACCTTAATCCGTTAATTTTTCTTGTCATGGAACATCCCAAGAAAATACAGGTTTTTGTGAAGCTAGACACTCCAAGACTGATTTCACCCATAGTACATCTCATTGAGAGATTCCACATGTATATGCAGTCTGCCTGTTGTCTGCACCGTGCAGATCTCTGCATTGCTTGGTAAGGCACTGCCGCTATGACCTGATTACAGATGGTTTGTATTAAGATGATGTGGAGCCTGTGCTAATGCAGCCTTCAAGGTGTTGGTCACCTTGGAGCAAAAGAGGACTTGGCTGCCTCTGAATCATGTATATCTGTCACCACACCTCAGCCAGGGTTCTGTAGGACATCTCCATCTGGTGTGTTTGGGTTCTCGGGAGGAGCTGAGGGAGCAGTGTTTCAGCAGGTCATGTAGCCTGAACTTCTGTCTGCCTCCTGCTTCCCACGATTTGCTGCAGAGAACCAGGTTAACACTGCCTTGGAGGCAGGAGTGCAGGAGGGCTGCTGTGACAGGGTTGGATTATCTCAAATACCTAATGCCCTTAGCAAAATTTTTTAAAACCAAAAGGATTGCTCACATTAAATGTTGAAACTGCTGTAGTAGTGGTGAGATACTGAGGTGGAATATGTTGAACCATAATAACCTTAACATGTTTTTTCAGGGCAGTAAAGGGTATAGGCTGTCCCAATGTAAAGTTATTCTCTTAGTTTTGTGCTCTTATTATTTACTCCTCCCACATCTGGTTGAGGCTATATACCCCCCCATGACTATAAACCCCCCTGAAATCATTAAACAAATGCCTTTTAATGCTGCCAAATTTTGTGGAACACTGATTAGGGAGAATAATATTAATAATTACATTATAGCTTCTATTTACTTAAATACTAGTTATCTATTCACTTTTTTGTTTTGTTGTTTGTTTTGTAAAATTTCTTTTGTTATTAGCTGTCGATAAGATAAAACATAAAATATCTGTACATGTAAATAAGTTAAAATGTGTTTTCCTCTAGTGTAACAGTGCTGAAAGTGCACTTCTGCCTTTCTTGAGGCATGTATGTTCAGTACTACTGCTTCAGCAGACATGAAGAACATAGCACAAGTTATTCCGATACTTGTGCAATAAAGGCACGGTTAGTTATTGAAATTCCCACTGTTTGAAAACTGTTTCACTTGCTGATGGCAGTTTTTCTCAGATTGTTTCCTCCCCAAAAAATCTAGTGTCTGTCTTCGTGGGCTGATTGCTCAGATAACATTATTTTATGGGGCTGAATTTTGTATCAGGAGGTGTGTTTTTTTGGTCAACCAAAAATATTGGTGGCCCTCTTTCTCTTTGATGGAAAATGTTACTAACCAAGGCAAAAGGAAACACTAAACAATTCTCCCTTTTGTCACTTTCTCTGTTCTTTCAATATTCAGACAGTTCAAGTAAGTCCACCACCAATTATAATGCTGAAAAGGAAGAGATCTGCTGGAGTACCACTCAATCCTTTCTCTGTGCACTCCCAAACTTCTAAGGTAAAGGGGAAAAGAAAAATGTTCTCATTAACAATAAGCACTAATCTGTGTTTTTGTTGATTTGAATAGTGTTGACTTTTATTTCTCCTCCTGGAAATTAACTTTCTCCTTGGCTTCCATAGCAGTGTTGCAGTGTAACTTCATGCATTTTTCTACATCGCCTTTCGTGTGAACACATAAACAGTACAATTAGTTTTGTATCTTTAGTATAGTAGGACTTTGTAGCTGTTACATTTGACAGATGAAACTGTTGGTACAATGTTAGGTACATCACATGAAGGTGAGTTTCTGCTTTGTCTCTTTTCCAAAGAGTAGAAAAGACCCTTGTGGCAAGGAGAGGAGAATGGGAGGTGAAATAAGCAGGAGCGTGGAAAAGGATAAGAAACCAATCATTTGCAGAAATGGAAAACGAATGGAAAATTGAAGCTATGGATAGAAGTTTACCCTAGTGGAAGATTTTGGAGCGAAAGGAGGGATGGGCTGCTAAGGATGGAGGGCTAGCATTTTGTTAAGAGTTCTGGTAAATGGGAAGGACTTTATAGCTGGAAATACAGTGAGGTGTTTGGTAATGGTCTGTAGCAGGAAAATGAAGTAGTGTAGATACATGTGATTTGTGAAACCTTGTGTGACATCAACTCTTACATTGAAAATAATCACCAGTGCTACTCATCTTAACAGTTGTGTTCAAAGCTAGAAGCAACTGGAAAAAAAAGGGGAGATGTAGTAACAGAGGATCATGTTGCAAAATATGTGGAACTTTTCCTCTAGCCCTGGTTACTAGTTCTGCAAAAAGCAAGTGAAAGGTTTTGTTGGTTTTTTTTTTTTTTCTTCTTTGCTCTTACAAGATTTTTTTTTTAACGCATGGTGGAAATGTTTTTCAGGTAATCACCCCTATATCAAAGAAAGCTCCTGCTCATGTCAGAAAGGAAACTCTTCCTCCAGCTTCATTTCATCCTAAACATCCCAGTTATACAGCAAAATCTGTCAGAGTCTCTGAAAATGAGGACGCCAAGCATATGCAAAAACCTGTGGAAAATGAGGGAATAGTGAAAGCAGTAGGAGAGAAAGCTACGAAAGGTATCGAAAGTAGATCAAAACCCAGTTCTGGAAACTCTTTAAATATGGCATAGTAATGTTAAAACACTTGTTAAATGATACTAGCTTAGCTTAAATGCGATACTTTGTTTCTGTATTAATACTGTATATTGTGTTCATGCTTTATAGTGTGCTATCTCTGCATACTGCTATAGTATGCAGCGTGTCATTTTAATGGTTCAGGCCTTTAGTTCTACCTGCAGCACTTCCCGATGATGATCAGGGAATGATGGACTTTGATGAGGAGGACTTTGATGAACCTATGGAAGCAGAGCATGTGGAAACTATACCTGAGACAGCTGAAAGCTTGAAAAGAGACAACGAAATTGAAAAGAAAGAGACAGAGCAGCTGGAATCAGAGAAGAAAGAGACATCTGTCTTGTAAGAATCTCTTTTTCTTCTTTTTTTTCTTCCACTAAGAAGGCTTTCAATTTCCATAAACCGTAGATTTATCTTCATATTTGTCTTTGCCAAAGGGATAATTGTAACACAGACAGAATGGCGATAATGCTGTGCAATGCTTTTTTTTTTTGTAGTTAGATTAAGAGTAGTAACATGCTGACAGCTACCTAATTGGAAAATATTTGATGTTTTTGGGATTTAGTGTGTGTGACAACGTGTATTTCAGCACACTGAGGTGACTCAGTGTGGGTGTTGAATAGTGAACTTTCATGTCAGTAAGCAAAAACAAGGGATTGCAAAGGGTGCTTATTCTGAATGTGAAGGTATTTCGTAATAGATGTAGGTAAAAGTTTTCATGCTAAAAGTAATGGTGAACAGCTATGCCTTTGGAAATAGGAAAACAGAGATTTGTCCTGGTTTTTTTTTTTTAATTGTTTGGAAAATCTTGAAACATATGTTTCCATAACAAAATATTTCAAACTGTAAAATATTTGAATGATGAAGAAGACCTAAACATCTAATGGCTGAAAAGGTAGTTTTGTTGAAATAATCTGTTGTTCCCACTGAGCAACGTGTATAGATGGATGGATATATTTGTTATGTAAAGACTTGAATGAACAAGGCTGAAATACCAGGTGACTGGTTTTTAAAGCCTGTTTGTGGTGTGTCAAGAACCATACTTATATGTAGGTTTCTGTCTTTGTCACTCCATCCTTCTTTTCCGACGAAACCTGAGGAAACCCAACTGTTGGGAATGTTGCTTGGTAGTGGAAAGAAAAAAAGGTGTGAGAATATAGGCCTGGAAAAAAGCAAAATGCTGATTATAGCAAAGGCACAATTTTATTTGTTTTTTTATTCTTCTGCAAAACCTGCAGAAGTTGTTCTCTCCCAGGTCTCTCATGCTGGGACAGCATTGATGAGGATGAAGCTGATCTAGTTGCAGCAGAAGTTCAGCTGGACCCCAATCTCCTTCCACTTGTGAATGGGGAAAGTGATGATCAAGTCTTAAGATTTTATTGGCTGGATGCTTATGAAGATCAGTTCAGCCAGCCAGGTAACTGTTCAGTTAAAGGCAGAAAATGCCTTTTTTTGTTGGGATTTTCAGACTTGACTAAATTACATACAGATACCCTGTGTCTCTGTGCTCTAAGACGTTCATCTCTTGTTTTTCTGTACCTCTGTCTGCAGGGCAGGGCACTGAGACTGGGAGGAGAATGTCATCTCTTGGCTTAGTATAGAAGTAGGGAAGTAAAAGGGACCTACTAACACTGTTCAGTGTTGGTGACCCATTGTCCTTCTTAAAATTTTATACACTCCAGGAGCAAGCTGAAGTTGTTAATTTCTTGCTCAGTGGTGCAACAACTGAGCATGCTTTCTTGTTTTTGGAAAAGTGACTTAAAATTCATGTGCCTGAGTAGAAAGTCTGTACAATAGCAGTTGCGTGATTTTATACAAAGGAAGGGTATGTCTGTCAAGGGAGGAAGGTGGTTGAAAAATACAAGGTTTGTCTTGTATTTCTTATCCCCTAATTCAGACTATCTAAACTGTGAAGATTGTCTTTGAATTAAGATTGGTAAGATACCGTGTGCAGTTGACGTGTGAATCGTAGCTCTCATAGTCTTCAAATTGCATCATTCTGATCTCAGCTCTGACAAAACAATTTGTGTTCACATCTGTTCTGAGCACTTCCCATCCCTCCCCTCATTTCATCAGCAGCTTTAGGATCTTGGGTTTCTGATTTGTGCTTCATGTGTGTTTACCAGAAGGTTCTTTCTCATGTTGTTGGAGGTTTTTCTGGGTTGAAGCTGTAAGCATTGAGTCAGATACATTTCTTTGTTAACACCTTTTGTTGTGAGTTGGGATGCCAAACTTAAATATGAGATTGTGATGGGCTGAACAGCTTGGTGATGGGAGTGGTAATAATCATACATATCTTGATGAAATCAATGGCTCTAATATAAAATTGCTACTTTTAAAGAACCCGCTATTGTTATTTTTCCTTTTTTTTGTCTTTTAAGTCAGTGATTGCTGAATGGAACATAATTATGAAAGGATTTCTGTTCCTCGCATGCAAGGAGTGTTCTTTTCTCATTATGACTTTTTCAGGATTGAATAATAAAGACTGCACCTGTTTTCAATTAGTAATGTAGAAGGGAAAATTTTGATATTGCTTTTTGTTTAACATGTTCATGATCTTTGTTTATGCCTCATTTGCTGTGATGTCAAATGCATTGCCTGAAGAGTAAATACTATAGCATAATCATAAGACTCTTTCAAACTTAATGATTTTTTTGAGGCTTACTTTTCATAATTCCCTTTATGGTCTTAGGCAGAGAACTCAAGAATTGTGATCCTATTAACATTTTAAAGAAATAACGAATAAAACCTTTTTTTTTCCCCTCTGCAAGGCATTTTCCCTGTGTGGTGACTTTGCTTACCTTTTGGTTCATTTGGTAGCATGACCTTTCTTTTCACAGACTTTGATTTATAAGCTTTATTTGTATTTTTTCTTTCTTTATTCTTTCCTTAGTCTTGCAGGGGATAGGGTCTGATATCTCTCTGTTGTTTTTCTTTTTGGTTTTGCATGAAATGTCTCTGAAGACTCTTTGAAGTTAGTTCTGCTTTTACTGTCTGTGGGGGTGGTGGTGTGTGTCAGTGTTCAACTGGATGATCTCGAAAGGTTCCTTCCATTCTAAATTAACCTGATTCTGTGAAGTCTGGTTATTAAGACCACTTATTTGTCCGTGCTAGAGTTGATTGAAGTTTGTCTTTGCAATCTAGGCAGCTTTTTACCCTGTCTTTGACTGGCTTGGATATCCTTTCTACCTCACCTGCTTATATGTACTCCTCTGACAGATTAACTACTCCATGCTCTTAATATTGCCAGCTGTTCAAGCAATCAGGTACTGTTTTGTGGTCTCTCTCACAGTTTCATCTTTCTGTATGATACAAACCTATCTGAGGTTTTTTTTTTTATCCCTTAACAAAAAAGTAAAAGATTGCTGGGGACAAGAACTTCATCTTCCCTGTCACTTAGATCTGCAATTGGAGCTCTTTCTCGATACTTCTATTCAAACTGTCTAAATCTTCAAGATTGCCTCTGTATTAAAATTTCTTAAGATACTTTGTGCAGCTGAAACTTGTATCCTTGTTCTTATTATCTTCAAAACCGCAGCATTCTCTGTCCTTGACAAAAGTAGTCTTGTTCACATCTATTGCAAGCACTCAGAAAATGATTTTTCGTAGCCTGTCACTTTGACTCTGTCATCCATCTTAGTGCATCTTTGCTGATTTATCTTTGATCTAATGGAGTAAGAAAGGTGCCTTTACGTCTGATAGATCTCCTGGCAAAGATAAATTATAACTCTTAACCAAGGACTTGTTTGTGCACTTCCAGGCCAAGGAGAAATGCAGATTCCAAAATCTTCTATGCATGAAACATTGTTTCTGAGACAGTGTCAGGGCAGATATTTCTGTTTTCATCAATTGTAGTATGCTGTGGGAGGAGTGTCTTCCATGTAATCAAATTCCAAATTATTTGGAGCTTGAAGGGAACCTGGTGAAGCCAAGTTTCTGTGCTGTACTTGGATGGTTTTTCTACTTGTAATTTACAAACTGTATGTGACAGTCAGGTGGCTTGGTGCTCGGTTATTTTTAAGTTTGACATAATTTGATGAGCAGTTTGCAGCATTTTGTGCTATTGCCAAGTTCTCTGGGCTCAGAGGTGTGCATGTACTGTAATGACATTGTCCACAGTGAAGTCAGTTGCCACTAGTCTTGCTCTGTATAATCTTTCTGAATGTCTCCCTTGGTTACAACTGCTGTCTTGGCATCCAAGATTCCTAGCAATGTCATGCATCTTTTGGTGTCCTCATTTGTTAAAAATAGTCACTTGAAAGCTGATCAGCTTCTCGTTGTTGTCTTCAGAATGTATTTCTACAGGTTTTATTGGTAATAGGGTCTTGATCTCATGGTACTTAAGTCTAGGGAAAAGGAGTTAATTGTACTGGTCTAGCTGAAGAGTGAAAAACTGTAGATAACACGTGTTAGAGGACTGATTGACAGCACAGGCGTTCTGATAATCTTCAGCTTTCACTGACATCTCTCTCCTTTTCCCTCTCTCCAGGGATTATCAAACTAATATAGGCAGCAGTGGAATATCAGAACAGAATTTTGAGACTGGCTGTATAATACCTTTTTGAATTTTACATACCAGGTGTTATTATAGCAATGGAGGTAGAGACATGAAGAATGATCCAGGTGTCTGTTTGTAAAGCTGGTGTTTAAAACAATTTAGGATGTGCTTATACATTGGAAAGATTTGTTGTTCAAGGACCTAAACCAGAAATGGTTGTGTTTCACTGCAAGAATACATTACAAGCTGCTTTAAGGAACATTAGGTATGATTAATTTTAAAATTGCATATTGAATTCTTTGCCCTTCTCCCTTAGGTGTGGTATTTTTGTTTGGCAAAGTTTGGATTGAATCTGCAACCGCCTATGTCAGCTGTTGTGTGACAGTGAAAAATATTGAGAGAACTGTTTATCTGCTGCCACGTGAAACAGTAAGTGTGACTTTAAGCACGTCAAACATAAGTACCTTTCATTCTGCTTATGGCAGGTTGTGAGTTCTAGCAGTGTGTTTATGGAAGCTGTTGGAAGCCACCGTTGTCTGATGTAGGTGGTAAAGTTAAAAACAATGTGTACACAACATACCACATGTGAGCTGCAGAGCAGAGCACTGTGACTTCCCCTGACCCTAACTAACAACTGCAGACAAATTTTTACGCTTTGACTTGCTGTTTAGCAAATAAAGTGGTCCTGAAGTATTACTAGAAAACTTACTGCTTTTTAAACATTCTGTTCAAGTAATATTTTCTCAATTTGCGATTTCTTGGCTGATTGCATTTTAGTTTTTCTTAATAAAAGAGATACATGATTCATAATAGCAAAGTAAAATTCAACTTATTGTCACATCTGCTGGCATTTTTGTTAATTTGTAAAACCTCACTTCTGTTTTTGAGGAAATCGACCTATCTACTGGCAAAGAGACAGAGACTCCAGTAACTATAATGAGTGTTTTCAAGGAATTTAATGACAGCATTTCACCAAAGTACAAGATCATGAAGTTCAAATCCAAGGTTTGTTTGCAGGCATCCTATTTGGTAATTTTCTGTTGTTCTGGTTTGTAGAGTGGGAAACATTGCCCAGTGAGGGAGGTAAGGCCAAAATGCAAATATATAACTCCTGACCTGTGTAAATGTACCTGCTTGTGAAAACCATCCAAAATACATATATTCCTTTAAGAATGGTGAATCTGCAACATGAAATTTTAACAATGCTTTTGAAAATACTCATTCATTAGCTTCTTTAAAACTGGGTTGAGTGTCAGACTGGCTTGCTGAGCTGTTTTTGAGAATGCAGGACAGATAGAAGTTCTGATACTTAAAACCTTAGTATCAGCTGATACTGTCAGAGTTTAAAATGAAAGATTTTGTTGTCCAGCAGATAAGTCAATAGTCTGGGATTAGACTGTCTTTGCATTTGAACAGATATCTTACTGAACTTTATCTCTTGGCATGTCTCATCCTTCTTCTCACCCCTGCAGATTTATCTTTTTAGAGTGCATGCTGTTCAGAGCATGAGTTGTCATAGTGTGGCTATGCAGGAGGTAACGAGGACTGTCATTCAGTCTTGAAAGCTGTTCTGTGCTTAGAGTCATGGGCAGTAGCCTTAAAAGTGTTCTTTTGCTGTGCTCTGTTTGCTTAATGAAAATAATGTTGGAAAAACAAAATATTGCTATAATGGAAACTTTGCACATAAATTAATATAATACTTGTCATGAGTCTGCAGGAAAAGAGCTGATACTGCTGATGGTGTTGCAGATTGGGACTGAATTATGCTAGTATGAGAGCTTTATTGTCCACTTCACATAGAGAATTAGTCTTTTACAGGGAATGGCAGAGGTAGGAAGCTTGGGTGGGGAAACACGGCTAACATTCAAGTTAGGGGAAAAATCTGTTCTGACTGAAGTGCTCAGAAACATTTATGTTTCTTGAAGTAACATGTCATTAGTCTGGCAAAGCTGATTTTCGTTAGTTGTAACTTTCCCCATCCTGGCGATCTTGAGATTTCACAGAATTTGTTCCTGAATAGTTAATCAGTAAGTGAGATGACAAGTAAAAATGCAGGAAGAATGGAA
Organism: Edolisoma coerulescens; assembly: GCA_013397115.1. NCBI lineage: Eukaryota > Metazoa > Chordata > Aves > Passeriformes > Campephagidae > Edolisoma > Edolisoma coerulescens. The sequence goes on from VWZW01001748.1 coordinate 315,499, forward strand.
ATTAACAATCTGTAAATGAAGGAAAATAAAAATAGTTTGTGTGGTAATTCAGGTTGGGAAGATCCTCAGGAGGTCATCTCATCCAAAGCTAGCTAGAGCAATTCTGAAGGTTTAAGTTTTTAAAATGAAAATGTGAGTAGTGTTTCTCAAATAGCAAAGTCATGCAAGACATGACATCTGTTCAGCAACTTGTAGCTTAGTGCGTTACTTACAGAGTTCAGGGAAAATGGATGTGACATTGCTACTTTGTAAAACCTTTTTTTTTTCCTCTAGCTTATTTTCTCTCTCAAAACTGATGTAAATTTAGGTTTTTCAGTTTTCTCTGTTATTTCTCTTATATAGTTGATTGTAACATAATTACACGTAGGATCAGAAAGGAGTGAATTTAACAATAGATAAAAAACAAGTTGCTGATAGCTCACTGTTCAAAGATCCTTTCAGGAATGAGGGAGAGAACAGAAAGGAAAACAATTCTTCATTAAAAGAGAGGATGCAAACTTGTACTCTAGAAACAGAAGGGAGGGAGAAAGGTCTCCAAAAAGATGTAGATCTGCTAACAGAATCTTGGGAAACCTCCATCTTTTCCATGATCTGCCAAGTAAGAATAGTGTGCATGAGGTAATAGAGTTATGTAGTTTAACCTTCAAAGATGGCTTTTAAAAATCAAGGTAAAGCCTGTTGAATTTTTACTGAGCTTACACAGAACTCAGGGCAAAAGACCCAACAGTCTTGTCTGGATACATGGCTACAGTACATGTGGGGTCCTTGGGTGTAACACAGGAGTAGGAAAGTAGGAGCACTAAGACACTGTTGAGATTTTTTTTTTTTCCTTGAATATTGTAACACTTGGTCACCTTCATGAGGAAAGATTAACTCAAGTGACTACAGGTACAAAAGATGGCAATTAGAAGGATGAGACAAAAGGAGAATCAGTTGTACCAGAGATAACTATGAAAGAGCTTTAATTTTTTTTTAGCTAGTGAAGTGAAGAATAATGATAAGACCTGTTTGCTCTCTAGAAACGTTAAAAGGGGGTGGAGCAGCAAGAGAGCTATTTAAAGGACAGTTTTAGCAAAAGAGTGAATTTGTAATTTTTAATTCATGAATAAATTAGGCAGGATAGTTGGTGCTGGGAAGCTCTGAAATAACCTACCAGAATTGTTTCTGAACAGTAAGAATTCAAATTATGTTGACTTCTTCAGTAAACTGAGTTTTATTAAAAGGATAAAAGCTATCCAGCTTTATTTTGCTTGTGTAATTTTCTGCTACTTTTGATAGTTGCTGCATTCTGGGAGGGTTTAATGAGAACTGGAGGTAGTAGGAAGGTATGGCAATAGTGATATGGGGGGTAAGAGAAAAGACAGGATAGTAGAGCAGGGCTGTTAATGGGGTCTTTTGAGGATTATTCAGAGAAAGTGTTACAGTAACTCAGATATTCCAGATCACACAAAATTGACTGTGCAGGAGTGGCACCCAATCTGGCCAGGTTTACGCCTCTGCAGCAGGGAGGCTTTGTGCTCCCTGCAAGATAATTGTGGAAGTAATGGGGTTGTCCCATTACTGCACCCTCCTTTTCTTCTGTTCCTCCCTGAGATAACTGAATTTGCCTGGTTGTATACTCTAGTCTGTTTTTCATAAGGAGTCATCTACCTCCTTTCACTGTACTCATACCACCAGAGACAAGGGCTGTTACACAGCCCTTGCATCTGTGTGTCCATAGGGGTGTGCAGGGCTCTTGCACTGAAATAGTTTGTGGCACTCACCTAGACAAATGCTCCAAAAAAGTGATCTCTACACAGTTGTGACTCTATGTGGTAAAGAGCTAACGGGCTTTAGGAGATCTCCCCTGCTCTGTGATGTGCAGCCAGTGGTTCAATACTGTGTTGTTAAGGCTTGGTGTTTTGAAAGATTTCAAACTAATGGCTGTGTTGCTCAGGTGAGACTTGTGAGCAATGCATTCAGAGTAACATGAAGTCTCAGTGTTTGCACAGTACTGTGAAACTGAAAACCACTCTTCTTCCATCATTAGCTGGAAATCAGGAAAGTTACTGACATCCCTGCCATGCACCCCGAGTTCTTTCATTTTGTGATGATATGGAGACACTGAGACAGGTTGTTCTCTGTGCATCTTGGCCTTGCCAGCACCCAACTTTGTGCCTGTGAACACACTTAAGCCATATCATTTCCTGCTGCACCTGCTGCTAATTGTAGCTTCAATGGGTTGCACTGCTGCCAAGTTAGCAAGTCTTCACAAATCAATTTGAAAGCAGCCTTACTCCACTTAGGAACTTAGCAGCTAATCACTGCTGCTCATTTCTGCTCTCTGAAGGGCCACTTGAAGGGCAGATTACTCTGCAGCAAAGCATTCATTCACTGAGTTATGACCAGACGCTGGTGTAATTGAGCTGAGCTCTGTGGAATAACGCAGATGAATCACTACAGCAGACTATTTTTATACTATGTTCATCTTGCGTTTGCAACAAGAACTTGTTTGAAGCCTGAGAGGGTTTTTTTTAAATTAAAAAAAAGAGGAGCGGGAGTACCAGTGATCTGTGCTAAAAGCAGTGCATTGCCATCTATTATGTTACAGCTCTGATCTGCTCCTGTGAGGTGCTGCTGTGGCTCAGCAGTTCAGATCTACATTTGCATGGCAATTTGCAGTGCTGATCTGGCTTCATAGTGGTGCTCTTGTACCAAGTTATGTTACACTTCTGTTTCCATGAAGCTGTTGATGCCACAGTAGTTTCTGGATTTGTCTGCTTCCTATTTACAGCAGAGGCCCCTCTCCTACTGAGGCTTTGCAGCCTTACAGCTACAGTAGTACATGAAGTAACAAGCTTAACTGCTTGTTGTAGCACCCTGAGGGAACTATTGCTGATGTTATTAATTTAAGGAAAAAAACCCAGCCATCCAACCCCAAATAACTTTTAAGTTTGCCTAACAGTGCATGTATTTTGTTAATTTGTAAATTTTATTCCCATTTATGGTGATTTTGCTTTTTCTTATTAAACTTTCTCTAATGGCATATTACGCTGAGTCTTGTGTATAAAGTGGTAAATGTAGTGCATTGTCCAGTGAGAAATGTGATTTTTAATTTAAGATGCCTCTAAGGAAGTCCTGTAGTAAAGTAATGTGCTAGCATAGTTATGGCATAACATAATAACAATAGTATATAGCAGTGGTGCAGATGGTTTGTAAAAACTACAGGGCAGGATACACTTATGACAGGGTAGAGCATGGCATTTCAGCAGGTGCCAGAGCACTGTTGCACAGGATATTGTAATTATTGGGAAAATGAAGGTAGTTATTCTTAGAAACTAATAAGCTCTGTGTGTTGTAGAAAATTGTTATTGTTCTTGAAGAAAGCAGAAGTGATACTTAACTTTCAATAAAGTTGTCCTGAACTTCAGACTTCTTTAACTGTCTTCGTTAGAGATACATAAACAAACTTCACTACTTTCTAGTAAAACCCAAGTCACTTAAAATGAAAAATATAGTAGTGTCACAGAAATGATCTGCTGTAAGCATGTGATAAAAGCTGGCAGATGGTTGGGAAATCATCTCTCTTGGGTTCCTCTCTGAAGTGCTGGTACACAAAGTGTGCAGTGCAGAAGGAGGAGCTGTGTGCAGTTACAGGGATACAATCTGGCTGGGATCACAGACAGTGGTGGGACAGGATGTGGTTAAGACAGGCTGGGATAGCAAGGAGGGGGAAGCCCTTTTGTGTATGGGGGCAATGGGAATGCATGGAGCCCTGCCTGAAGGTGGGCAAAGAGCTGGTCAGGATTAGAGGATGGACTAATGGAGAGGACATCATGGTGGAGAAAGGAAAGCCAAAGCCCACCTGGAGTTGGATCTGGTGAGGGACACAGAGACCAGTAGGAAAGGCTTCTACAGGTACAGGCAGACTAGGAGAAAAGTGCTGCTGAAAGGGACAGGAGATGTGGTGACAGAGGTCATGGAAGAAGCTGCGATACCACGTGTCTTCTTTGCCTTGGTCTTTACTGCTTAGTCCAGCCTTGAGCAATCTCTGATGCCCAGGAGACCAGAAAGCAAGCCTGAAGCACAGAAGACTTGTCCTCAGAGGAGGAAGATCAGGTTAGGGCACATTTAAACCAATTGGACAGATACAGGCGCGTGGGATCAGATGGGATGCACTCCTGACTGTGGAGGGAGCTGGCCAATGTCAGAAGGTGCTTGGGAGTGTTTGGTGTGGATTCACAGAGGAGAAATGATGCTTCACCAAGCTGATAGCCTTCTGGGAAGAGATGGACTGGTTTGGTGGACAAGAGGAGAGCAGTGACTGTTGTTTCTCTTGACTTTAGTAAGGCTGTCAGTGCTGCCTACCATAGCGTCCTCACAGACAAACTGATGAAGTGGGGGCTAGCGAAGTGAGTAGTGGGGTGGACTGAAAACCATCTGCCCTACTGGGCTCAAAGTGTTGTGATCACCGGTACAAAATCCAGGTGGAGGCCAGTCCCTAGAGGTGCACCCCAAGGGTCAATACTGGATCCAGTCCTGCGTAGCATCTGTGTTAAGAATTTGGGTGATGGCATAGAGCACACACTCAGCAAGCCTGCAGGCAGTACAAAACCAGGAGAGGCTGATATACCAGATGGATGTGCTGTTTTGACAGGCTGGATATATCTTATGACCTACAGAAATCCCAACAAATTAAAAAAAAAAGGAAATGGTCCTGTGTGAAGACTGGAATAACCTCAGGCACTAGTAGATGACGGTGGCTGACTGGGTGGAAAGCAGCTTTGGAGGGAAGGACCTGTTCATCTTGGTACACATGAGGCTGGACAAGAGCCAACAATGTACCCTTGGGGAAAAGACTGCCATGGGCATTACCAGCAAGTGTCAGGAGTTGGTCTTTTCCCCTCTGCAGCCCTGGTGAGCACCTGTGGAGTGCTCTGCTCAGCTGAGCTCCCCTGTGTGAGGAATAATGTGTGCTAGTGGAACAAATCTGGAATAGGACCACAAAGATAATTACAGGGCCTGGAGCATCTGTCATGTGTGGAGAGGCTGAGAAATCTGGGACTGCTCAGCCTGCAGGAGAGAAGGTCCCGGGTGAGGGATTGGCGGTACAAATCTTTTAATTGTTTATAAACATTTGATGAGCATGAGTGAAGATTACTCTGGCAGACTTTTCTTGTTGGTGCTCAGTGGAGGACAAGAGCAATAGATACCATTTGAAACACATGAAATTTATCAGAACATAAGCCACTGCCTTACTGTCAGGGAGATCAAGCACTGGCACAGGTTGCCCAGAGAGGCTGTGGAGTCTCCATCCTTGGGGATATTCAAATCTGGCTGGAGAGAGCCCTGAACAACCCACTGTGATTGACCCAGCTCTGAGCAGGCAGCTGGACTAGACAATCCCTGGAGATCCCTTTCCATCTCAGCCATTTTGGGATTTTGCAGTGGCCTGCAGCCACCAATTCTCATGAGTATGTCTGAAACCTATGAATTTAAAGAATGCTTCTGAGTTTGCCTAACTACCAGGTGGTTTTGTTGGTAGTGGTTAGTATACTTGAAAGTCAATTCTGTAGAAACTCTTCATGCTAAAAAAATGTATGGAGATTAAAAACAGGCACTAAAATATTCTTACTGTGTTCAGCCAGTTATAATGAGTTGCAGAATTGGTAATATATGATCACGCCCATGATATTTGAAATGTGTGTTTTGCCTGGCCTTTTTTCTTTAGCTTTCTTATGGGACAGAATGAATATTCAATTGGGAGATACTGAAAATATAATACCTTTGTTTTATATAGAAAGTGGAAAAATACTATGCTTTTGAGATTCCAGATGTGCCAGCAAAATCTGAATACCTAGAAGTTAAGTATTCGGTGAGTATAATTAATCTGACAAAATACCATAGCTTGCTTTCTTATCTAATTAAGTTTACAACGTGAGCAGTTTCTGTATTAAAGTTGAACATTTTTGTTGTCATGGCTGATGTATCCAGTATGGATGAAGAACTTTAATTTCATTGTGTTTTTATATTACTGTCCTGATTTTTAAGAGGAGCCTGTAGTGTGATTTCCTCAGTTACTGTAAGGTATTATGGGTTAGGGCTTTGCTTATGGAGAATGACGATGATTTCAGTACTGTGTAGTTTTGTTAAGGTGCTGTCTGAATATGGTGTGTCAAACTTGAAGACTTCTGTGGGGTGAAATGACTCAGTGCCCTCTGTTACTTGTTAGGCTGAATGCCCTCGGCTTCCCCAAGATCTGAAGGGACAAACATTTTCACATGTGTTTGGAACTAACACCTCGAGCCTGGAACTTCTCTTGATGAGTCAGAAGATCAAAGGACCCTGCTGGCTGGAAATAAAAAATCCACGTATGGTGGTTTGCATGTGAAATACCTGCTTACTAGGAAACATGTATAGTTATAGATTGGGGGGAGAAGGGGAAATTTAATTTGTACGGATGAATTATCATCATTTTTGTACATTAACCTTGCAACTTATTGGTTTAATTTTCATTATCCAGTACAAATTGTAAATTATTCTTCTTTTTTTGGAGTGACAGCTATCCATATAAAGTTGTGCACTGTACAGATGAGATTATAACTTTTAATGGCTGTGAGAGGGAGCTGTGCAGTGCCCAGCAGCAGCTGTTCTTTGATGCATACCCTAATGCCATGGATACTGAGCTAAACTTACTTGACTTGAAAGTGACTCATCTTTCTGCTCTTGATCACTTAAGATTTGGGTTTTTTTCTGCAAATACATATTTTTAAGAACAAACTGCTGCTAGATGGGGGTTTTTTGTCTGCAAATTAGGTTTTTATTAATTTTTTCCTGACACTTGGAAAAGTTTGTGGTGTGGAGCTGTTTTAGTTTTAAATCCTTTCTGCCTCGTGAGTAGCATGCAGCACTTACAGGTGGTTTTGCTGCTTTATTTTATCTTGGTAAGAGCCCTTTCTTCATTGTGTGCTGCATATTCCCATGAACAGAGGGATGGTGATCATACTGGACAAAAGCTACAAAAGCTATTACTGCAGTCTCCTTGGGGCACTTTCAGTGTAGAATTGACTATATGAGCACTGACACCAGGGATGTTCTCCTCTTCAGCAGCTCAGTCACTGACAGAGCTGGTACCAGTAAGGATGACTCTAGGTAAAGCTGCCTGAAGTACTTTTTGGGTTATGCAGACCTTGATCCAAATCTTCTCTTTCTTATTTGCTGTTAAATTGGTCCTATTCCTGCTGACTGGGAAGTCAGGGCCCAGGGAATTACCACAAATTGTGTCTTGGACTATCCCACCAGGGCAAAACATTAAAAGGATGTGCTCTGCGTAGCAGTGCCATCAGAGAAGCCTTGTCTGTGGTTCCCAGAAGAATGGAGGTTTGTGTTGTTTCCTCAGAGCCTTCAAATCAGCCAGTCAGCTGGTGTAAAGTGGAGGCTGTGGCCATGAAACCTGGCTTGGTGAATGTGGTTAAAGATCTTTCTCCTCCTCCTCCTCTGGTAGTCTTGTCCTTCAGCATGAAAACCATTCAGAACCCAAAGACTCACCAGAATGAGGTAAGTAATCTGCTCTCATTTTGGTTTGGTTTTGTTCTTTGGCATATACTAAAAATTTTTTAAGGCTTGAAAGAGCCTCATAAAACATTTTTAGATATATTTACTGTTGAAAAAAGTTTCTCTGATCTGAGCTTTTCAAAGAAATTTTTACTGGGGTCTCACTTTGGGTTAGGGGGCCTGATTGGTGAGAATGTGTACTGTGACAGTGGATCCTATGTATGTTTTCAAGCCTTCTATTTTGTCTGTTGTGTTTCATAGTTATAAATGAGACTGCCTCAGAACAGCTGTTAATGGATTACTATTTATTTATTTATTTAGCTAGAGTTAATTGTAGGTCATAGGTAAAATGACCAGGCTTTTCTTCTAATAAAATTAATTTTAAAATGAGAATTTGGTCTTGATCTTAGAGCGCCTGCTATTCTGCTATAAGATCTTTCCTCAGGAAGGAGGAGAGATGTAGGTGGCCACTCTCAATTTTGGACTGCAGACCACAACGTGTACTTAGGCACCCTTTTTTTTTTTTAACATAACTCTCATTAACCTTGGAAGAGATTTAGTGTTCACAAATAGGATAGGATAGTTTTTTCTGGCTAATTGAATTGAAGAATAATAGGTTGCCAGATTTTTTCAAGCAGAATTATTCCTCTTGGTGAATTAAAATTTTTTTGGTGAAAGTATGGAAAATATGTGGTTTCTGGCCAAAGTAACGGGACATACACAAGATACCAACAGGACTCTGCTTGCCAAGATGCTTTAAAGCCTTTCTGCTTTGTTTTCTCTTGGGTTTTCCTGGCCAATGTCTGGGGAGCCAGGCCATCCTGCCAGCAAAGCAATCAAAAGGATCAGTAAAGCTACTGGCTTCCAAACAGTAAACCTCTTGGCTTCTCGGCAGTGTTGACTGCTTGCGTAGGGGCAGCCCTTCCCCAGACAAGGCTTCTCTGCCCTGAGCACATCTCCCCTGCACTCCATAGGGAATCCTTTAAATTGTGGGGTCTGGGTCAGACTCGGAACAAAAACTGATAAAAGTAGAAGTTTTCCAAAGTGAATTATTTTTTCTCTCAAATTTATAATCATTTATGAGCAAGTGCTATTTTATTTTCCTTGAGATCTATTGATAACTTTTTTCTTCTTTTTAACTATTTGTAGTTGGAATTAATTTAAGAAAGATGTGTTGTAGAAACAAGAGAAAAGAGATGGGGAAGCCTTTAAAAAAAAAAAAGGAGGGAAGAAATGAGTATGGATAGTAGTCATGCTTATGAAGTTGTGTGTTCTGTATCTCCTTGGTGTAGGTTGTGGCTGTTGCAGCTCTTGTTCATCAGAAATTTCCTTTGGATAAGGCTCCACCTCAACCTCCTTTTCAAACACATTTCTGTGGTATGTACTTGGAACAGTTTGAGTAGAAAAATAATTAATTCCGTGTTTTTTCTTTTTTTGTTCTGTTTTGGTTTTTTGGTTGTGAGTAGGTTTTTTTGGTTTTTTGTTTGTTTGTTTGTTTTTTGGGGTTTTTGTGGTTTTTAAAATTTTTTTAAAAAATTTCTTTCTGTCACTACAGCAACCATGGCCTAAAATAAACAACTGACAAAATTGCAACTCCCAGACAGCCTTTTCCCCCATTTTTAACTTCACTGGTTACTGACTTTTTATCGAAGACTTAATTAAAAAAATCTTAGTTTGAGACAATGCTAAGTACAGTTTCCTGTAATTTTTATTGGTTTTACTCCATCTTCCTCTGCCTATTAATTTAGACCATTTATTTACTGTCATGTCAGTTATTTTTCTGTTCAGTTCTTCTGAACAGAATTATTTATAAACAAGTTTTCTTAGGGAAAAGAAAGTCTTGCAGTAGTGTCATTGCGGTAATATCAGCTAAACCTTAAGATTCAAACCCTGACTGGAAGTGATGAAGTGTTGAATGCTTTTTGAGAGGAAGTTCTTCAGGAGCTGTGGCCCACAGTTTTAATGTCCAGTGATAACCTTAAATATGACTGATTCAGATTGTTTAATGCTTTAGTAATTACTTGGTTATCTTAAAGACAGTGTTCCCTTAAAGCTGGTGTTTTAGAGTAGAGGTCAGTTTTCTCAATTCACTTTGTTGTGAATGGGTGCTTATGGGGAGGGTACAATTAAGAACTTGTACGTAAGTGCAAATATCACTTTTTCCAGCTGTTTCCAAACCGAGCGATTGCATTTTTCCTTATGACTTCAAAGAAGCCGTTAAAAAGAAGGTAATTCCATTTTGTTACCCTTCTGATTGCAGTACCTTATAGAATATGAACTTTATGGTGCTTTTGGTAAGTTGTGAAGAGAAATAGTCAAAGGAATGGTATGATTATTTAATTAGTCTTCCACTCTGCAAACTTAAATCCAGGTATTTATTCTGTGTTGCTTGTAAAAAAGCAGTGTGTGCTCTGTGATTCAGTACTGCTGCTAATTGTGGTCTTAAAATAGACGAGGTGTTAGACAGGAGAGTTGGAAAGGTTTTGCAAAGAGGATAAAATCATGATTAATTCTCATTATACCTGACTGTGCACTCGTAGTAAACTGGGAGAATTTGTTTCTTCTTTTCTTGGAGAGTAAAGTCTGTCAAAATTTAGAAGATGTTCTTTCTAAAGGGTGATGGGAGAGCTGACAGAATAATAAAGTAACCTATTTTTGTTTTTCCTGTATTTCTGTGTGATCTTAAAGTCTGTGAGTGAAGGATGCATATGGAGCATTTTCCTGGTGTGCTTGATTCTTAGGAGGCTCTTAAAATATCACTAGACACCTGCATTCAAAAGCAGAATGGAAAAAAGCCTCTGAGAAAAGCTTTCCATGTCTATGGGAGTGAGAAAAAAACCCCGTGAATTACAGAAGGAAAAGCAGAACTCTGTGGTGCTTTGTTATTGTCTTGTAACTAGTAGGGGAGAAGAAATGCTTCCATTTAAAACTTATTGGGTCATTGAAATCAGGTGCTCTCTTGCTCCTCTTAGAATGCTAAAATAGAAATTGCTGCAACAGAGAGAACGCTGCTGGGATTTTTCCTTGCGAAGATTCACAAAATTGACCCAGACGTTGTTGTGGTGAGTAGTTCTGAGACTTTGAGAGTTAAATTAAAGCATGTTGTCAGTTGGTCAGCTTTGTTCTTTTTCTTTTGTCCCCTTATAGGCTTTTTAATGCTTGTCTTAGACTGCCTTATGAATTGAATTTGCTTATGAGACAGCAGGTATATTTTGATACAAAGATGATACGGAATTTTCCCTGACAGCATTTTATACATACTATTATTTCCCATAATAGCTAAAATAGGCAGTATTTTCACAATACCCGAAACAAGGTTCTTTTTCTTTACTCAGAAAGACAAAACACAACAAAAAACTCTGATGATTTTCTAGAAAAATGGGAACTCTTGGCATACTTAAGATTCTGTTGCAGTTCAGATGCTCGTATAATTTGTGTTTATTCTGTAAATCAAAATAACAAGCTATACAAATCCATGAGATCTGAGCAAAGTTTTGCAATATGCATTCTTACGTTTTTCTACTGTTTTAGCAGCTGAGGGTTTATTATAATGGCTCATTTTCTTTTTTTTTTGGTTATGTTTAATTAATGTACAGTTCTGACTTTCATGTCAGAAAAATTTTGAAGACAATTTGAAGTTGGTTTTAAGTCTGAGTTCGGTTACATACAACTTTTTATTCTTCTGTAGTTAAATACAAATAATTAAGTGATGGGAATACGCTGAAATGAGCAGTCAGTGCCTGGTGTTCTCAGCTCACTGCAGCTAGTATCCAGTGTTTGCCCTGTGGCCTAAGCTTCCTGGTGGCTATGGCAAGGAATCAGAAGAAACACTGCAGCCAGTGGTTTACAGTTGAAGATGCCAATAGCAGGGGTGTGAGAGCTCCTATCCTGGAAACAGCAGAGCTGTGTTAGTGCAGTTTAATTTGCACCTGGTTTAATTAGTGCTGTTGAAATGCTGCTGCCCATTTTAAGAAGCTGCTTCTATAGCACAGTCTTGCACTGCTCAGAGGTACCTGCTGGAGGGGACCTGCAGTTCCTGGTGACTGGCTCATGTTCCTCAGGGTAGCATTTTGCTTTCAGCTGAGGGTACAGACCAGTGTCATCAACGTACTTAGCGCTGTTTAAAATACTGCTGGAGTGCTTTGATATGTAAATATTGCTTGCAAGGTGTTCCTACTCAGATTTAACAGCTATTCCTGTTGTAGTATCAAAGCAAAAAAAACTTAAAGAGTATTTTGATGTCACTATTGTGACTTTCACAGATGGAGAGAAAAGGAATTACTCTTAGCTTAAGTTCATATGCTCTATGAAGAATATTCTGGATTTTTTAGAAAGCTTTAAATCCTAATCTCTGGTATCAAAGCATGAAGCTGTATTGTGTGTGCTATGAGCCAGTTACAGAGCTGATTTTGGTATTCTACTGAACAGCATTGTTAGTGTTAAGACTAATGAGTACTGTTGATGAACGTTCTCTTAGAAAGTGCTTTCTACAAGAGAGATAATGCCATCAATTAGTTGGAAAAAATCACAAAGGGCAAAGGAATACTGAGTGTGTGAAAGTAAGTATTTGAATTTGCATTTGTTGTAACCTTTTTTGTTATTTTTTCTGCTTCAAGGGTCATAATATTTATGGATTTGATCTGGAAGTGCTGCTTCAAAGAATTAATTTGTGCAAAGTCCCTCACTGGTCCAAGATAGGTCGACTGAGGAGGTCTAATATGCCAAAGCTTGGGGTAATAAGATTGCTTAAGTCTTAAGCCCCTTTATGTTGCTTGTGATTAAAAATGAATTAGTTTTTCCAAGGAATTGTAAATGTGACACTGATGTGTTTTGATTGTTGGTCATGCTGAATTTTGTGGGTCCCAGATCAGAAATTATGAGTGTTTATATGACTTTTATTACAGTAATAGGATAAACTGATTTTCAAGTTAGGCTAATTTAGTTTACTTATCTCAACTAGATGATAGTAATGACAGATTAATTGCAATAGTCTTTACTATAACAGTCTTTGCTGTAACTGTAAAATTAGAAAAAGCAATTTGGATTGATGGATGAATCATCTCATAGAGAGCTGCTAAGATAATAATTCTGTAGTTCTTATTACATATTTGTTCAGAGGACAATGTGTGAAGCTTGGAGTATTGAGGTGCTGAACATGGCTGTGTTCTTGCCCATTCCTGTGCTTCCTAGAGGCCAAGATGGGTATTTCTGTGTGGTTCTGTGACTTTTTCATCCTGCTTTTATTACAAAAAAGTATCCTTGGAGGAAAGACAAAATCCACACCCAGGTTCTTGTGGGGGCTATTCTAATGATTGAAGAAAAAAAAAGCATGATAGTTTAAGAGTTAAGATCTAACTAGTAGTGAGAGTTAACTATCTATTTCTTTATATCCACATACAGTGAAAGATACTGTGGGTTCCTTTAGGGCATAATTATAAGTCCTGGAGTATTAGTGGTATTTAATAGAGTACCCAAGTATTTAGTGATCAACTGACTTGACTGAGTCCTATAAACATATATCGTGGATAGATGTTTTTTATTAATGTTTGTATGTTTCATTTTGTTTGGGTTTTCTCTCCTTGTGTAATATGATGAAGGGTCGAGGTGGGTTTGCTGAAAGGAATGCTGCCTGCGGTCGAATGATCTGTGATGTAGAAATTTCTGCTAAAGAACTAATTCGCTGCAAAAGTTACCATTTGTCTGAACTGGTCCATCAGATTTTGAAAACAGAGAGGGTAACAATTCTACCAGAGGAAGTTCGAAATCTGTACAGGTATGTTGCTGACTGGGGGTTTTAATCCTCTGGAGAGCAGAGGAGCTGGTTCCCTGGCATAAAGTTTTACGTTTGCTTACTTGATTTGTCATGGGGATGCTGACTTGGCATACTGGGATTTGAAAAGTTAAATACTGTCTTAACATTACAAAATAATGTTTCAAGCTACTTGTGGTGGCTACTGGTGGCTTATTATGTGTGAGGCAAATTGATTCTTGGGAGCATTGGTGTAGACACACTAACAGGAGATGCAAGCCTGAGTTTTGGGGTGGTTTTTCGATTACAAGAGCTTGCTATAAAATTCAGCAATGGTGCGCTACAGATACCACGTGTTCCATACAGCACATAGGTCTAAACTACTAGAGAGTACAAAGGAGATTGATTTTACTTTGCTAGACCATGCCCCTTCTTTCCCCAGTGATTCTCCTTGCTTACTGTTCATGCTGGAAAACACCTGGACAGATGCCAAGTTCATTCTCCAGATCATGTGTGAGCTGAATGTTCTGCCACTGGCTCTTCAGATAACAAACATCTCTGGGAATGTCATGGTACATTTTTATTGCTTTCCACCCCCCTCCACTGTCCCCCGAAAACAGTTCCATGTTTTCTGTGTTTGATTTGCTGGGTTTAATTTCTAAACACTAATTTAGAATGCACAATGCTGTAAATTTTTTGCTGTGATGAGTGGGAGAGTTCAGTGTTCTAATCAAGTAATAATGTCAGACTTCCTTAAAAATACCACATTTGAGTTTTGTGCATGGTGATGATACAGAGTAGTAGTAATGCTAGGTGAACTTAAATAGTTGGAGGACATTGCTTAGTCTGTTTTGCTGTCAGGGTCTTCTGTGCTTTGGTTTGAGTTCTCTTTTTGCCCCCTCTTTAGTCAAGGACAATGATGGGCGGACGATCTGAACGTAACGAGTTCCTGCTGCTTCATGCCTTTCATGAGAAGGACTACATAGTGCCAGACAAACAAGTTTTCAAAAAGCCTCCACAGAAGTTGGTGGGTCCAGTTTTTCTCTTTCCAAGAGTTTTTATTAAAAAAAGGAAAAAACATTCTTCCATCTTTTGTGTGTTACTATTCTGTGGGAGCACAAAGAGCCCCAAATATAACTTAGATATAACTTAATGGTGCAGCATATGCTTAATTAAAACATTTTTTTGTGTGTGTGTGTAATTGATAAAGAATGGGAGAGTGTAACAGCTTTTCCATTGCATCACAGATCTGTAAAAACTCAGTTGTTCTGTTAGTTTAAAATTAAAATAAGCTTAGTACTTGTCTGTGTAGGGAAACAGTAAAGAAGATAATCTGTGTTGTTTAATATCTGCACTTAGTCATTTTGATGAACAGTATTTCAAGTATAATTTGTTATATGGATGAAATATCCAAAGATACTAAAAAAAATTCCTTGGTGCAATACCAGTGTAAATAATATTTATAGAAATATCCAGATGTTTGTTACTGAGAAAACTAAAATTTGAGAAGGTATTTGTATTTCACTATATTTTGCTTTTTAGTTTTAAATAAGTTCAACGGCAAACTTGAAAGCAACAAGTTCTGTTGATTGTATTGTTCATCAAAGTAGTGCTGGAATTCTAAATGATTCAGAATAGAATTGAACAGAGAGAACTGGGAGAAGAATTCTTACTACAACATAACAAATACCAGAATATTCTTTAGGACAGTAATAATATTTTTATTTGTTTTATTCAAGCCCAGCCATTCTGTTTCCAAAACCAACATTTTAATTGGGCAATCATACCACTTCTGGGTTATGACTTGATTTTTTTCATGGTGTAGACTTTTACAGCCAGCTGGAAAAGGCATTCTAGTGCCGTGTTGAATGATGACAATACTTTAAGGTCTTTGTAATCTCTTTTTAGCAGTTTTTCCTGTCAGAGTTGGTTTGAAGGCTGTTTTGACATGTAGAGAGCTTTAGTAAGGATCATGATGAAAACACCATGTTTTGCATATATTTTAAAAGGAATTCTGCACTGGCTCCCAAATTTGTATTTTACTTGCCAAAAATAACTCCTCTAACATTACAGAAATCTTAGAGACTAGATAATGACTATTTTAATGCCAAATGTAGGTGGATGAAGATGAAGATTTTGAAGATCAGAATAAATCAAAGATAGGGAAAAAGAAAGCAGCATATGCTGGGGGCTTAGTCTTGGATCCCAAAGTCGGTAAGATGTGGCAATTTTCTTTCTTCTATGAAGTTAGAGACAGGTAGGTTATATTAATGCAGAGAGATTGCAGTGGGGAATCTGTGTTTGTGTGGGTTTGGTGTTGCGGTTGTAAGGGGAATGTTGTTGCATACAATGAAATTCCCAACACTGATTGTGGAATTGCTTCTTTTAAGGAATTAGGACTGTATATCTATGTATGATTTTCTAATGGACACGTAAGTTTTCTTTCAGTTTCTCCTCTGTGTGGGGAAAACTGTACAAGTGTCCTATAGTAACACAGAAGCTATCTGTTCAACTCTGGTGAGTTAATGGGGTTGGATCGTTCCACTTCTGACAGATTTCTGTAAAGGGCAGTGGTGCACCTCAACAGCTGCTTGAAGGGATTTAGATTAGTGTATTATTGTCACTTAAATATTAATTTTGGAGTTGTGTGAAGTCCTTTGGGAGACGTGAGTAATTATGACTTTTGTTTTAAACTCTGTTTTAGGTTTTTATGACAAGTTTATTTTGCTTCTCGACTTCAACAGCTTGTACCCATCGATTATTCAGGAGTTCAACATCTGCTTTACCACAGTGCAGCGACTGTCATCAGAAGCACAGAAAAGGGCAGAGGTTTGTGTGCTTTAACTCGTGGCTTAAATTACACTCTTTTACCTTCAGAGTGTTTTCTGTGAATCAGCTCCTTAAGAAACTGTTCTTTTCTACTCTTCTTTTTTGTCCGCTTTCACACATAAAGTGTGATTCTTGTTTAAAGATGTACCATATTAAGTTTTGGGTTGGGACTTTTTTGAATATTTTGTCTGTCACCTTCCTTTCTGTAATACTCTCACAGAATCTTGCTAAGTTCTCTCCCATCTAATCTTGGTATCCTCATGGAGCAAGATTGTTACTGAGGCTTTGTGACCCTTTTCAGCCACACATCCTCCCTTAGCAATTTCCGAGCCCTTTTACTAGTTTCATCCTAACTTGATAGAGGCTTCCTGAAGTTAAGTTGCTACAGAATTCATGCAAATACACGTGAAGGAGGTAGGCAAAAGTCTCATGCTTTCTACAGGAAAGAATACGATTATGGGCCCAAGCCTTACTAGACATCAGGAAAACTGTTTGTGTCTTGAGAGGGTGATGTTGTGACTGTGTCAGCTGTGGGACCAGCTTCACAAAAATTCGTGCTGTTCAAACTGTATTAAACACAACTGAGAAACCTCCTGAAGGTACAGTTCCATGCACTGTTCCATAAGCAGCTGTGTTGGCTCTGGCTTATCCATGGCTGAAGATTCTCATTTCCTCAGCTGTGCTGAAATACTTGTTGGTGGAGCTGTATTGTAAACTGAAGCATTGAGCTCTTCAGGTCTAAAGGTTTAACCAGAGGCTTTTATTTTTAACTGGTATCAGCTCACAGGCTGGAATCAGTTAGTCCTGTAACAACTGAAATATCAACACAATAGCAGAAATGAGGAGACAAGTATGTGGAGTTCTGTCAGTAAGTTCCACCAAACTGTCTTTGGATTTTCACTGCTTTCTGAAATGTGCTTCAACCTGGAGCAGCTCATTTTGATTTCTCTCACTGTACGATGTTTAATCAGGCTTTGGTGTAATTTCTTGTTGCATTTCTCCCCAGACTGCTTTACTAAACTTGCCAGCCTCACAGTGTCTGTATTGCCCTTCCTTTGTACATTTCTGTCACTTTCATTGTGCTTGAAATGTCTTTCCATTTTTGCTGATCAACCATTTCTTCAGTCATGCTAAGAAGAATGTGTCCTTTCTGCTATGTTGTTTTGCTATAATCAAGAGTTGCTTGGGGTGTCGTTTTTGTTCTGTTGCTGTGGTCGATTTCCCTTTTATCAGTTGTATCATTCAAAGTATCAGTTCTACAGAGCATGTGCTCCTTTTGACAGGTCTGAACACCAAAAGTACTTATGTGATGATAAAAAAGGGATGGATTTTTCAGCATGGAAAGAATTGCTGTGTGTGTACTTTTCTTTATATTTTTGTATCTATCTATATGTACCTAAGAGTGAGAATGTGTGTGTGTGTTATTTATCTGGATTTATATATGTATGTATGTACATAAATATCTCACACACACACTCTAACAGAAAATAAAAATCTTCCTGCTACTGGTCCATGCCTTCTTTGTGTTTCTCCTACAGTGAAACAGACTTAGGCCCTGTCCCCCAGCAGGGGCAAAGTAATACAGCTAAACACTGCAAAAAACCCCTCCTGCTTGTTCTAAACTGTGCTTTGGGTGCTCCGCAGGAATTGGCATAAGCTGTGTAGTTTTGGTTTTTTTCCCCCAAGCTTTTCACTTAATGCATTAAAATCTAATCTTCAAGCAATAAAATGATAAGCGGTGATGATCATTTGACAGGTTGAAGAAGAGGAAGAAATTCCAGAGCTTCCAGACCCATCTCTGGAAATGGGAATTTTGCCTAAAGAAATCAGGAAGCTGGTGGAGAGAAGACGCCAAGTTAAGCAGTTAATGAAACAGCCAGATTTAAATCCTGACCTCTATTTACAGGTGTGTTTTACAGAACTCCGTTGATTTTTCCTCCCACTCCCGTTAAGTGTCCTGATCAGCCTTGTAGAATAGGGATGATTAGTAGTGAGCAGTGATTGTAATGTGCTTTATTTGTAGCCCATCACTGCTGCAGACTGTATAAAAAAGCTGTGAATGTAATTGCGAGCATTAAGTTCTGTTCTCTGATGGCTATGGTTGGATCATTTTTGATGGTTGTGTTTCTTTTCAGTATGATATCAGACAGAAAGCTTTGAAACTCACTGCTAACAGCATGTATGGCTGCCTGGGATTTTCCTACAGCAGATTCTATGCCAAGCCTTTGGCTGCTTTGGTGACACATAAAGGGAGAGAGGTAAGTCATTAAACAGGTTATACACACATGTAAAAAGGCTGAATTTAAGCCACCTGCCTTGTTTCATTGAACAGAAGAATGGTTTTGTTCTTGAAGCTGCTTTTGGTTTCAGAAGTCTTAAGTTTGTCCTTTTTGTGCTGTGGAACTGTTTGGTTTCAATGGGCCAGATTGTGGTGACAAAAAAAAAATCAAGGCTGCTTTCACATTTTCCATGAATTTCCAGTTCTGCTCGATGGGTTAGTCTTTGATTTGGTGATATGCTTCAGCTTTGGATGAGCTTGCTTTTAGCCAGACTGTCCTGTGGCCTGATATGAGGAGTTTCTGAAACCCTAAAGTTTGTGATAGGGCTAATTAATCATGGAGGCAGTGGTTTGTGTATCAGGGCTTATTTTCAGAAACAGTTCCTTAAAATAAAGTTTCTCATTAGCCTCAGATTTTATTTTAAGAGTTGCACTTGACTTTATAGGCAAAACTACTCTTGCTATTGATGAGGATGGTAGCTCAATACAGACCACATGGGTTTTGTCCCTGTGGGAAAAATAATCTTTAATGATCCAAAACATAACCACTGATATACATTGCCTTAAAACATAATGATGTTTCATATTAGTTCCATATAGAAGAGAATACCAAGCAGGAGTCTGCAAAGGGGCCAAGAACAGTTGTGTCAGGATGGCTGGTCAGCCTTTTAGTTGATCAGGGAGATGGATGAGGTCACATCCCTGTTGACAGGCACATCCTCCCTGTGATGTGAGGGCACACCCACTTTACAGTCCCCAACTCAGTTGCATGGGAGTGTTTTATTTCTAGTAACACATCTTTGTTTTTAATGATGTTCCTATCTAAACAGTTCTCTAGAGAGAACCCCACATTTGCTGTCTTCCCAATTTATTTAACCAGTTATGTTTAACCTTACACATCTGTTTAACTCAGAAATAATTTCCTAGTTTGGTAACTGCAAACGTGCCATGCAGCCATGTGAATTCAAAAGTTAATGTTTCCTTTAATAAGGTATTGTGTTTGTTGTTGTAAGATTCTGATATGTTTCTCTATGAGGTTGGCATGCAAAGCAGCTGAGTATCATAGCTTTATATTTTCTAGTGGTATTTTAAAAGTAATGAATTCTACTTTTTCTTTGTTTTGTTTTTTTTTCTTTTAATGATCTCTATATGTCATATGGACCACCTGCCACAAACCTGGTATTCTATGCATACTTAAGCTTTTGGCCTCTGTTAATGTGGGGAAATACCTTTTTTTTTGCACACAGAGTTTATTCTCATTTGTCTGTAACGTATCAGTTATAACTGCATGAAATTCGGAATTTCTGTATTATGTTCCAGAGTGATGGTGAAATGAGGAAATCCTAAATAGGTGCTACAGAATGTGCTAGGGAGTAATTAGAGATGGTTTTTCTTATATAGTTGATCTTTGGTTGTAAAGGATTTCTTAGCTCTTAAATTTTGGTGGTGCTAGACCTGTGCTGGCTTCTGCCAAGCCTTTGCACGCATTTGAGTTCTTGCCACAGAAGATGACATGAGGACACCTTAGTTTTCTGGTTTTTTGGTTTGTTTTGTTTTTGTTTTTCTTTTTTAAGTTGAAATCTCTAATCTGGAAAAACATTACTTTCACTTTTTATATTAGTCTTTGTATTCATAGGTTTCCTCTTACCACTCAGTTCTAATATAAAAGATGTAAATGTTAGGTATCTGGAGGTTTGGCTTCTCTATGGGAAAAGGTTAATTAAAAAGTAACTATTATGAAAAATTTATGGTCTAAATTTAAATGGCCTTTTCTGATGATCTGCAATTAATACCTTTTTATTTTTTTTACTGTTGTCAAGGGCACCTGAGTAAATGCAGGTAGGCTTGTAGAAGTCTAAGTGGGAAAAATACTGTGTGGGATGAAAACTGAACTTAATATTTGCACTAACACAATTACAGTTCAATTGTAAGTCTTAGCAGAATAATTGAAAGTGGGAAATATGTATTTCATGTTGAAGTTGTTACAGCTCATCCTAGCATTAAGTTTTAATGTAGCTGAGAATGAGTTTTGATGAGTCCTGTAAATTGATGCTTTTTGACTGTGTGACTGACAACCTTTCCACTGAAGCTGTGGGAAGATTCAAGCACCTGATGCCAAGTGCTGAGTACCACCTCTCCTGGACTCTACACTTCTCTTTGTGGGTTGGAGATGCTGGTGCACTAAAAGTAGTGGAGCTGCCATGGGATTCCTTACAGTGGCTAAAAATACTTGTAATTGCACATTGCCATTTTAAAAACTTGTGTGTGACTATACTGGTGAACTTTTGAACTGTATTAGTACAACTTGACATGTTCACTTTATTTTGATGGCAGAAGTATTCAGCCATTCATAAAAAGCCAGATTGCAGAAGCAGATGGTCTTCAAGGTCCCTTCCAACCCAAACCATTCTATGATTCTGTGACAGTGTAATCCATGAAAGCTCACTTCTCTTTAGTCCACCTTAGCGAGATACGGGCCAGGGCTTGATCTTTATTTTCCTTCAGACAGGGAATAGAAATGTAGCAGAGCCTTGCGTCCCTGGCCCTGGGCAGGCTGGATCCAGCAGAATTCATCCTGAGTGTCCTTCCAGGGACCGCGTTTGAGGGGACAGTGTGGTAATGGCGGGCAGCGTTCGCTAGATGGCGATAGAGACCTTGAGATCCTTAATCAATTAAGACTCATTTTTGTCAAAGTGTTTAAACGTTGATTATCGGGATTTTCGAACGTGTCTTCCTTGTTTTTCATTTGCGAGTGATCTTTAACAGGGGCATATCCATGTGAATTTGTCAAAGTATGGTGTGTCGCAGGTAGACTGCTAAGTTCTGGTGTGTTTCAGAAGAAAAAAAAGGCAAACATTTGGGGTGGAAGTGAATTAAAACTATAGCTCACATCTGTTTGACCATTTTGACAAATGTAAATATTTTTCTGTTTTGACTGTAAGAAATGCATCAGTTCAGAAAAAAAAAATCTTTCTACATCTCCAATCTAAATGTTGCATTATTGATCAGGAATGTTTTAGAGGGATTCCTGGACTTTCCCCTCCACCCCCCGTGTTACTAAGTGTTTGCCTGGACATTACTCTTGTTGTAACTATAGCAGTTGCTTGCATGGAAAAGTAATAGGAAAATATTTAATATATTTTTAGCTGTCCTTTAATGTAATTTAACAACTGGAAACAAGACGAGTCGGAGCTGTACAAGCAGCCAGCTCTGCACCAGCAGGCAGTGTCAGGTCATGCCGTTCCAGCCTCTCTAAAGGACAGGCCTTTTGATGAAGTGTCAGTTGTCTGGTTTCCTAAATGCAGGATGTCGTTTGCTGCAGGATTCTCCTACAGGACAGCAAAGTTGTTGAGAGAATTTAACTGTAGACAGCTTGCTTGCTAATGGCTTTCACTCAGTGCTGAGGCCTTTTCCAGGTACTTGCTTTTTTTCTGTGTTGTTTTTTGCTGTTGCATATTTTTGCCCAAGCAAACTTGCCTTTGAACGGAAAACAACACATTTGCTGTTTTCAGCAGTGCTACCACGTAGACCTAGTGTTCAAATACGCAAAATAAAAGGGGGAAAGAGGCAATTGGGTTAATTCCAACTTTCTCATTCAGATCCTTTAGATACATTCTCAATTAATAGTTAGTTTAAGGCCCTGGCAGTCAAAAGGAAAGAATAAAAGCATGTTATTGCTGCAGTCTGGGAGAAGAATGGATGAGGGAGGAGAAAAATGAAGTGGAGAAAGATGAGCTCATTTAAAAAAAATTAAGGGTAGGTAAGCAGGTTAATGGCTGTCTACTGTAATTATGATCTGTAAAGAAATCCAGGCATTTCCTTTTTTTTTTTTTTTTTAAATTTTTTTAAAAGTCTCGTTCATCCAGGGAAAATGATCATCAGCTGCTTTCTCTTAATTGCACCTAAAGCATTGGTTATACAGTCTGCAAGAGTTGTCACATGAATGGGGCAATTGACAGACTCTGGTTTCTTCCATGTTGTAGTACAGGAGAAAGGGGATTGCTAAAAGAGGGAAAGGAGCCTCCTGATGTCTTGTTATAAGCATGCCATCTATATTTAAACTGGGCATGCAACATTAATATAACCATTTTGGAAGACATGGAACTTCATGGCAAAAGGGCTAGGCAAAGAGTTTCTAATTGCTTTTAAATATAAAAATGACAAACCAAAATCTTGGGAGAAATAGTGCTAAATTGCTGCATTGTCCCTAAATGGGAACTGGTGGAGTTAAATCATTTGCCACTGCTGTTAAATTTATCATTTTGTGTGCAATTGTGAGCCTGTGAAAAAGCTATGTATGTTACTCTGCATGCTGATATCCAAAACGAGTTGGAGTAGACAAGTAGAGGCTGAATATAATCTGGAAATGTGAACTGAGTACCAAGTAGTAGAAAAATTACGGAGCATCGTAACATTTGTTGAAGTATTATTGGTAGTCAAGTGCAGGAGATGACATCTGGTCTAATACAGACTTTCACATCTCCAAGAGAGGAAATGAAACATTTCAATTAAGAAGACTGGCCAGAATATTTTGGGTGAGGAGGAAATTAGTGAGAAGGGAAAAAAAACTGTTTTATTTTATTTTGGATGGCATGTTGGTATTTTTTTTCCCCCTCTGGACAGAAAGGTTTTATTTAATGGGTTTTCCCCGAGAAATGTTTAGGTAGATTGATCAGATTCAGATTGATTGTACAGCAAGTCAGATGAATAGAGAGACCTTATTTTTTTTTCTTTTTACTGCTTATTTTACGATTGTGCTATTACAAGAGGTGTGGTGCCTCTCACTTCCTGACTGCTGATTTCTGTGGATGGGTTACAGCAATTGCATGGCCCCATGGTGAGTTGGATCAGGCTGGTGATCTGAGTTGAAAACTAACTCCAGAGGAAAACCAAATTGATTTCAGTTGGATCAATGGCTCAGTGACTCACTGCGTGCTCTGAGCGCTGGTGGAAAGGAGGAGGTTGGGAAGTGGGGGCAGGCCCAGTGTGAGATGTAAGGGGTCAGGCATGACCAGCCATTTCTTGGCTCATACCTAACTGTGAAACTGTGGGGTTACTGTTAATAGGATAACACATGGAGGTTTCTTTGGTTGGTGCTTTCTTTCTTCTGTACTTTTGATTTTTTTCTTAAGGTTTCCTATGTTGTATTTTTTTTCCGTCCTGCCGAAAGACACAGATTTTTGCTTGAATCATATTTTAACCTAGCTGACTAGGTAACAACAAGATACTCCTCACCCAGAATTGTGGTAAAACTGAGAACCAGAGTACTGGGAAGAGCAAGATCTCTGGAACATTCTCTGTATCTGAAATATAACAATGTGTCCCCTTTTAGAATCTGTATGTTTTGGGTAGAGAGCTGATACCTCAAGATTAGGAGATGTAGAAATGTCTCTCCACATCCGGTAGTAACAGGAAAGACTCTCAGGTGTTCAGTACAGTATTGGGGAATGCACTTGAATCCCGCACTGCAGACAAAGTCTGCCATGCTTCAGCTTCAGAATTACTAAAGAAATTCTTAAAACCTATCTAGAATATTGCAGGGATTAACAGAGATCCTTCATGGTTCTCTCATAGAGATGCCTTATAAAAGGGAGACACAGTAGCACAGGTGCTTCATCATGAAGGTTGAGAGCTTTAGCAGCATCACACCACCATTTGTAAACTGCCTTGGTTCTGTTTTCAAACACATTTGTTTTCCAAAACCCACTGTTAAGGTTAGAAGAATACAACTGCTAACTGATGCTTTAATGTTTTTCTCCAGCCTGTATATTTGTTCATTAGTTGCTTATCAAAAAATACTTGGAGTTTTGAGACTTCCGCAGAAGTTGTTCTTTAGGGTCTTATTGCCTCACTCATTTGCGTCATGCATTTATCTTAAATTGGATGTTGGCTTGTTCTAGAAACCCTGGGTTTGGATACCTAGATGGTAATAAAGTTTTTGAAATAAAAGATACTTCAAATAGGAGTTAAAAATAATTTTCCTTTTCAAGCACTATTCCTAAGAGGATAGAAAAACAGTCTAACTGAAGTGTCTGTCTCTCATGAGACTTAAATAAATATTCATACTGTCCTTTAAAGATATGACACCTTGATCTCATAATCAAAAATTTTCATATATTTCCTGGGAATCTTGCCCACTGTGCAAAAGCTGACTTTTTCACCACAAATTCTATTAGAAGCTTTTGGCTCCATCCACAATGAGATGATCTGTTCTTTTTCCTCTTGGATAAATACTCATTTGAGCCTACTAGGTCTGTTGTTTTCAGGTAGTGGTTTCAGGATTGTGATGATCCTACTTTGATAAATAGGGAGAGGCTGAAAGCTGGGTTCCTTCACTCTGGAAAAAATTGTTTGAGGATGGAATTAATTGTGGTCTCCAACAACCTAATGGAGGCTGTCTAGAAGAAGCCAGACTCTTCCCAGAGATGCACAGCCTTGCACCAGGCAGGTCTAGCCCTGTCTGGGGCCAGAGGTTGGGTTAAACGATGTCCAGAGATCCCTTCAAAACAAAGTTGGTTTATGACCGTCAGTTGAGAAGTTCTTTTAATTCTCACTGAGATTTATCACCAAGGTCAGCAAGATCTAACAGATGAAACTTGTCATTTGAAGGGAAGAAAACTGGAAGAATGAAGATATGTCAGTAGCAATACTTGTTCTTACCAGGCTGTTTTGGTTTCAGGGCTAAAATATAGTGTTTGAGTACCTTGAATGCAGGTTTTGCTGTATAGATCAGGTCGTGTGGTCTCTTGCATGTTATGTCCTTTCACTGGGCCTCTTCCAAGATTCATTGGCTTAATTTAGAAGATAAGCATGAACAGCTTATGCTATTTTCAGCACTGAAATACACTTATGAGACAGATGAAAGAGTTTGTTAAGACCTTTATTTATCTGTGAAAGATGGACTGTCTCTGCTGCTGCAGGTACAATACCTTGTAAGGATATAGGAGATCTTGGTGGGCAGCATCAAGAATTCTGGTTGGAACAAAGGACTCTTGGAGGTAATTTGTTCTGACTCGCTTTGTAGTAGAAAGAGGGCAGTGTCAAAGCTGGATGAAATAAATCCCCCAAATTTTAGAGCTTGAGCAGTGATTGAGAGACACCAGCATTATGCTTGCTCTCTGTTTGCTTTTCTTCCAGCAGTTATACATGATGTAATGCAGGAGAAGTTTCTGGTGTTTATGCTGTCTTTAGCTTCAGACTGTTCCCTTTATCAAATATGGGTAAAGGTTCAGGGAGAAGGCCTAAATTAGATATGTTGATATCTGCTTTACCATTTGATACTCATGTTTCCTGATTTGAACCACTAGGAATAGTTGCTCCATAAAATCCTAATTCAACACCTGGATTAATTAAAAAAAAATTAAAAAATAAAACACCCATTTCCCTTTACCTTTCGTGTTAATCCTTCTGTGTTTTCATACGTTCTAACTGGCAGCTTTTAGAAAGAGCAAGAAGTAGTTTTTTAGGTTGTTGGGGGTGGGAAGTGGTTCCCACTTGTGTCACTGAAATGACTTGCTTATCAAGCAGTGCCTATCAAAAACATGGAATGACAGGTCATCATTTGAACCTTACTGCAGGGTTTGGTCCCTGGCAGTCATTTCTCTGTGAGCTTGTGCTAGTCTTAGTAGTTACATGAGACTGGAGAAACTTTTAAAATTTAGTTAGTGATGGTTGATAAGCCTTGGTTTAGAAAAAAAAGAAAAGAGCAAAAAGTGTTAACACTTTCTTTTAAATTACTTGCCTTGTTCCTGAAACAGAGCAGAAATTGGCATATTTAAACTATTGGAAGTTACCAGAAAAGCAGGACAGTGTAATAATCTGCTTTGATGAAGTTCAGGGTCGTATTTCCTGAAATGACTGGGTAAGCATAGAGGAGATCTCGAGGTACAAACACTTTTATTTTTTTTTTTTCATTTTTTTTTGGTCCAAGGAAAGCAAATCTGTAGAACAGTTGCTGGGGAGTAGGGTAGCCATGCTAGAGTAAGGGCTCTATACTTGGGCTGCTGTGCCCTTTAGTTTGGTTCTCTGACTTGTTCCTTGTGCATTGTCATTTTATTAGGCAATACCTCAGTTTGCACACTAATAATTTCTTTACTGTTTTCTCTGACTTCAGTGCAAAAAATGTTTTCAGTGTGAACTTGAGTTTTCTTCCTTGATGCTTTTAATTTTTTCTGGAATATTAAACTGTCACAAGCTTTGTGCAGTAATTTGGAATTGGCAGGTGGAAGACTGACGTAAAACCATAGGAATGTCTTAGTCCTGTGCTCTAGTGTATTGCAGCCTTCTGGTTGGTTTAGCTCTGGTTGGAATTTTACTTGTTGAATCTAGAACTTCCTTGGTTATACCCTTTGATTTTTGAACAAACCAGATTTAAGTCAATGACAGGTGATGTGGTTTTCATGTGACCACCTTACTTTCTCCCCTTTCCTCCCCATTTCCCTCAGAACTCACTATCATCTTTGAACTTAGGTAAATACCATTTTTGTATTTGCTCAGAAATCTTTTGGTCTCTTTAAATTGTAATTGCACCTCTGCCTTGATGTTTTAATATGTATCATACCTGGGTTTTTTGGTTCAATGCATAGCTTCATATTTTTCAACTTCGAGTTACAAGTAGTTCATCCTGGGGATAAAGGAAAATCAATGAGAAGCCCGTACTTAGACTGAGAACCCCTGCAGAAAGCTTTGATTAGAGAAAAGCTTTAGATCTGACTCTTGCACACAATTGTCCATCAGGTGGCCAGTCATTTTTGTATGTATGACTGTGTACCACAGATGGTGGGGATGGAAAAAGGTCTGTTACATCATGTAGTTCGTCTTCCAAAGTATGTGTATAGTTACTTCAGCAGAGACACGACTCTTGATGATTTTTGTTGTTGTTGAAGGCTGTTGTCCTTCAAGAAGTCCCTTCTAATTTTAATTTTGTTGTGTTTTGATCTGACTGCTTTTTGTGATCACTAATTTTTAATAGATGTGGAAGATGAGCCTGACTTCAGTAGGAATGTGTTAATTGACAGGTGTCCTGAAGTTCTACATTCTTGGCAGTGGTCCAGGATGACAGAGCAGTAATGGCTTAGAAACTGCTATTCCTTCCTGGTGAAAGGATTGGAGGAAATCTGTGGAGTTATTAGCTACTACTCTCTTCTAACAGATTATGTGAAGATCATTATGGCATCTAATTAGTTGAGATTACCTCCTTCATGCAGAATGTTTGGGGTTTTTTGAATTCCTTTACATGCTGTCTTATGACTTGCACTATTACTTTTTTTTCCTCTTCAGAGTTCTGGATGGTTACTCTGAGGATTTGAGTAAGGGATCATGTTCCTATCTCTGTGTGGTGTAATTAGCACAGCTATTTAAATGTTATCTGGAACCCATTTATCTGATCTGTCAGTTGCTGCTTAGTTCAGTGGAAATGCTTTTATGTAAATCACAGAACAATACTTCTGACTTGTAACAAGATTGGGCTGAATTTAGGGAACTGAAACACTTCATCCTGGAATAAAAATGTCTTGCTGAATCAAGGGTAGATTATGAAAGCTCCCACTTTTAAAAAGTGTATTATGCTAACATATGTATATGTATAAATTGAATTAGCTGTGATACTCCTACAGTGAGAAACTTCCCACTGATTCTAAAAAATTTAAGGAAAAGCTGACACACATGAAATTTTCCTCCCAATTTGCATGCTAGCTCTTCAGCTGGTCTTAGAATATTTGGAATTGATGCTTGATGGGGTGCAGGGCAGATGCTTTTCTTTTGCTTCCTGGTAATTTCTTAATGAAAACAGGTCCTTCTATGGCCCAGAGATAGTTGCATTTTATAGGGATCTAGTGGCATTTATAATGATTTTGATTGCTCTTAGGCTTCTGTGGAAGATAACCACATAAATTTTTTTCTATTCCATTCAAATAAAAATAACCTTCCCTCTCACCCTTCTTCAGTGTGCTGACCTTTTGCCATCCCATATTTTGGTGGTAGATCTTGAAGTTTAGGAAAATAATTATGAATAAAGTTTCTCATCTTTCATATATGAGCAGCTCATGTAGTTTTAGGTTTTCTTCAGAATGATGGGCTTCTGACATGGTGACCAAGGAAAGATTAATTAACTGTGGTTTTTGTTTGTCTGTCTCAGCTTTCAGCCTGGAGTGTAAGCTTGTGTCACTTTGCTCTGTTATAAATACTGTGTTAAATTACAGCAATTTTTTTTAAGAAACTGTTTGATTTTTTGCCAGGGATTCCTGAGCCATTTAGTAAGGGTTTGAGGGATCCTATTCCTTCTCTGAGAATCAGTGCCAATTTTGGACTGTGCAGCTGTCCCAATTTCCTTTTTATTAATTTTCACTCTAGGAATAAATTTTTGTTGTCTGATGTTTATTCTATTAGCATATTTAAAGTCAGCTATTTCCTTCCCCACATAGATCTTGCTTTACTTTTCTCCCCCCCCCCTTTTTTTTTTTGTTTTTAATGGAAAAAGAAATAGATCTTCCAGAGGAGATCTGATGGTAAAGCAGTATGAAGTGTCATTTATTTGACTATTCCAGAAATGATCCCTCTGTTATTCCATACAGTACTGCATAGCTTTTGGCTCAGCTGGTCTGCATAATAGGGGATAGCCTCCCTGCTAAGCCAAGCAACTTCTCTTTGCTTTGAAGAGCACGTCAGGCATGTGTGGTAGTAGATTATCACAATTATCAAGTATCAGTACTGACTTAGTATTTGTCCCTGGCCTTTTCCATCTTAACTTAAGGAAAGTCTGTTCTGTGACTGTCTGTCAGCCCCTCTCTCTGAGAGGAACTGTGGTTAGTAGTTTATTAATAGTTTGTGTTGTACATAGACCATCACAGGCTTGCTATATAGCTCTTGAGCATAAAGTGGTGTTTTGCAGTTTTATATAAACAAGATGCTCCTTTCATCATTTAATCTCTTTGGACAGACAGTGGTGGAAGCAGGCGTTATTAATGGGTTTGTTATGGCTCAACAAGTTTTTCTTAACTTTAAAAAAAACGCCAACCAACTTTTTGCATGCTTTGCATAATATAGAGTTGCTGGGTTTTGTCTTTAATTTTTGGTATTTGTGTCATGGCCAGTAGTTGATTTAGGACTACAGGTATCCATCATAAAGAGACCAGTTATACTTGTTCCCTGGGAGGAAGACTTGGTGCTCTCTGAGGTTCTGAGCTGTTACAATGAGTGTTGGGAGAGATGGAGTTTGGGAAAACCTGAGCCAATGTGCATACACAAAATGAAAAAACTCCTTTGCATGTTTTGCTTTTAACTGCTTTTGAAATGAAATGGGCATAGGTCCTTAAATATTAAGTTGGCTGTCTTTAGTGTTTGGGAGAAAAAAAGTAGCATGAACTGCAAATAGATTTTCTTCTATGGCAAGTAGTTGGTTTTCTTTTTGTTATTTTATCTTTGTTTTCCTCTTTCCTGTTTTCCATGTTTGCTTCCCAAACCAGTACTTGCATGTGCTTCTTGGTGTGTACTTGCTTGGGGGTGGGGATGGAACAAAGGGAGAAGTGGAATTGTTGATAGGATAGTTCAAAAGAAAATTAATTGTCCAAAAATGCTAGCAGCTTCTCTGATAACTGCAGTGTCTTGAAGTCAAAATGTGGACCTGAAAACATGACAATTACATTTACCTCAGTGCTTAGTTCAGTCAGTGTGTCAAGAAGTTAAATGTCAAGAATAAAATAAAATTATCTAGAGAAGATAGCTATGGGTCTTCAAGTCGCAAAAATAACCTGGAAGCACTGAATGCTCAGAACTGGTGAAGAAAACTACTGCATCACACTAAAGGACAAGCAACTTTGAGATTCCATTGAGTCCAAAAGTGTGCAAGAAGTCAAAAAAGATTGGATAATTAGTCCTCTTCTGTACATACAATTAAAATAGCAAAAATTTATTGAACCCTTCAAACCAAAATTGGGAGTCAATGTCAGGATTTAAGCAAATTTTTGTTCATTGGGAGCTGAGAAGGAAGCTTCTAGTGGGGAAAAGGGCTTCAGCTGCTTTGATGAGCTGCACCTGATACTGGACTTTCTGGGAAAGAAATGTAGATGGATTACACATGAAGTCTGTACATTAGGATGAGAATCACTGCCTAACTAGGTTTGGGTTTTGATTTTGTGTTTGGGGTGGTTTTTCTTCATTCTTTTTCCTACAGAAGAGAGCAGCTGGGTAAGATCTGTGGGAGTTGTGCTTCCAACTCTGCTCCTTTTTTGCTGATGCCTAGTGTTGAACTCTTCCTGGAGGATGAAATGTCTCTTGGCACATTTGTTGCCATCTGCTGTTTGTCTCTGTTGATAAGGCTTAGTTAGCACTTTTCCTAGGAAAGTGCATGACATAGTTTCAAAAACTGCTCCATTTACCTGTTGCTGTGGGACTAGGCACATGTTTTCCAGCTGGTACATATCATTACAGTTTCAGATGACTAACATGAAAAATGATAATTGAAGCTACAAGCCTATTACGTAGTAAGCTTTAATTAGTTAAACTGCTTCGTATTCGTTTACTGTTGGTGCTAATGCTCTTGAAATTAATTGGCACTAAAGGGGGTTCAAAGTTTATGTGCAATCATTGCTGTTATAATGTGCTATATTACTAGGTAACTTGGCTTATTAGGTGATTTTGTTCTCAATTATTGTGGCAAGTCAACAAGGACAGAGTAATTATCTCACAAACAATAGACTTCTCCCAAGACAGATGCGACCAGACCCTTCCCGTGGAGTTCTGCAGTGTTCTAACAAATAGGCAAGGGAAGGAGATCTACATATGTCACCCAGCAGCAGATGGGGAAGATATTTAGAAAGTGGGACAGCACACTTTCAGATCTTCTGTTATGCTAATAAAGTTTTTGTGTGAGAACAGAGCAATGTCAGTCTATCAATGACATCAACCCCTGGCATGTGCAGGCCATCAAAGCAAACACAGGATGCCTTTGTATGCATAGCTGGACAGTGTAAGCCAGTTGCTACTGGAGTGAAGGTCATCTCTCATTTTCCTAGAATAGACTGAATACTTAGCATACACACTGATTAAACTTTTCTTCTTTTGAACACAAGTTGTGATTTTGTTAAAATGGAAAATTCAGAGTAATGGGAATTTCTAGACCCCATAGGAATTTCACCTCTAAGTTGTTGATGTATTGCGTGCTACTGGTGTAGTATAATATGGCTTATATCAGCCTACAAGCATCTCATAGAAGAAATAAAAAATTGAGTGGATTAATATTACCTGGTAAGTATAACACATTATTAATTAATAACTATTTAATTCCTAAGCACATATTTAAGATGGTAGAGTTTATATCAGAAATGAATTACAAATGCAGATGACTTTCCTGAGTGGAAAAAGGAAAAATTACAATGGTGAAACTGTGGAATAGTATGACTGAGGAGTTCCAGTGTGCGCCTCTTGTTGGATACTCTCAAAAATGCCTTCAGGAGAAGGTTCATCTGAATTTTCAGATTTTAAGTGTCTCGATTTGAGTTCTGATACTATTCTAAGTCCCTCTTTACAGCCAGCATGTAAATCTTTATTTAGGACCATCTTTCAGCAACTGCACACAGCAGGTCACGTATTTATTCCATCCCAGGAAACTGCTGTTTCCAGGAATAAAAAAGGGTAACCACTACATCTCCTTAATTTTCTCTGTCACTTATTTACTTAGAGATTGAGAAGTTTTGCAGATTCAGGAGTGTATTTGTGAACAGACATGCCGTGTGTGAATTTTAAAGATGTCACTGTGCTTCAAGTGATAAAGGTGGATAACTGCTTTGAATGGTAGGCTGCTTAATATTGTTTTATTGGAAATATCTGTGAAATTTTACAGTGGATGATTCTTTGTAGCTGCAGTGATTTTGCCCTCTTTGAGTAGTGTCAGTTTACAAGTCAGAATCTTGAGTGTGTGGAGACATTATAAAGACTTTAAACACTGACACACTTACATTGGATCATGTTTGTAGGAATAGTCCTGGAGACAGGAATTCATTTTGGGTATTTTAAGCTAAGGTGTTAAACCTACATTTAAGGGATTTTTTTGTTGTTGTTCTATTCTTTAGTATTTACAATTATGACATTTAATTCTCTCTTTTAGGAGGTTGTAGTTGCCCAGAATCAAAAAGATGAAGAGTGCAGAAAAAACAATCCTTGTTGTTGTGTGACTTTCACATAACTGTTACTCTTCGGGAAAGGGGTTACAAATGTGGAAATACAGGGCACTGCAGCTTCATTTAGGCGCAACCTGTGATGATCTAGAGAAACCAAAGTGGCTGTTTCATTTGTTTCACTCCTTTCTATAAGGAAGGAAAAAGAAGGATACTTTCTTAAATTATTGCACTGTAGATGTGATGATTTTAAAGGTATTTGTCAAGTGTGCCTATTTGATAACGTAGAGGGCTCCTCAGCAGTGGGTTAATTTTGATATTTTAGCCTTGAAACCAAGTTTCCATGTTTGAATCTACTAAAATTGTTGGTGTCATGTGTCTAATAACCCATCTGCTTGAATAATGATAAAGCCTCCTACTTAGTCTGTCTACCTCAAGGGAATAATCGAGCAGCCATCGTGACAATACTGCTCTGAGCGAACAAAATACATTTTTCCCCAGGAGTTCCCTTTGAAGCATGAATTATTTTTAAGGCAGTAGTGTGAAGTGCTCTGAAACGAGGCTCAATGAGGAACATGTATCCATCTCAAATTGTCTGTCATGGTCAGTGAAGTTAAAAAAAAAACAAACCCAAAACCCAAGATAACCCAACTTCACCTTATTTAAAAAATAGCCAGATATCCATCCTTATGAGTAGGATTCTATGATGTATGTTTTAGGGGGCTGGCTGGATTTCTTAGTAGACCATTCTGCCATGCAGCAGTCTGCAGGCTGCTTCAGTTTTGCTCCATAAAGTCTTGAAGCAGTTGTGTTGTTTGTGCTTCCTGCTGTGACAGAGACCATTGCCAGTCCGAGGAGCCAAGAACCAAAATTTTGTAGATGTCTGATATCCCAAATGTGTATGAATCAATTTGAATCTCTAATACATCTCTTCCTCCTCTTTCCTCCTCACTGTGGTACAAATCGTCTTGTATGAGCAGTTTCTTGTGTTTGTTGGTGCAGATTCAGAGTTGCAGTTGGCAGCATAAATGAGCCATGTTTCCGTTCTTCTTTAACTTCATGGCAAAGGAGTTGCATAGAGGTGGTGGTGGATTTCCCGTCATTTGTGTGAAATCAAGGTCCTATGCCTGCTTCTAAAAATTATGCTGTCACTCAACCTGAAGTTACAAGCTTGAGCTAGAGACTATTTAGTAAAATTTCATGGCCCATGTGTGGTGGAAGAAGGTCAATAAGGAATTACTGCAGTCTTCTGCCACACTGAAATATTGTAATTTATGTGACATGTTTTGGATAAAATTTTAATGAATTGAATGCCTTTCATAAAGGTAATTCTATGCAGTTATAACAAGTCCTACATGGTTGGCAAGAGAGGAACTGTGTATTACTCATTTGGTACAGCATAAAAATATTTGTACTTAAAAATTAGTATTCAATAATAAATTTAGACCTTTCATTATTTTCCTGGTTTAATGCAGGGGAGTTTCTTTGTTTATGTACTAAATGTTTATAAAAGATTTCCTGTAATTCCTACCCATGTGTGCATGATCTGGTATCTTGAGTTTGCTTTGCTATAGCGTTCATCTGTGTAAAGCATTTTGCAAAGAAAAAGTGATGTTTCCCTTGTCGTAGTTCAATCTTGAAATGTTTACTGTTTATTGTATAGTTGTAACTCTGATCACCAGTTTGTTGCTTTCCTCAGATCATACTTGTGCTTAGGAGGGAGCAAATCACCTGTCCTATAATTCACCTCTGAATATGCTAATAAATTTTGTGTGCTTTTATGTTTTCTGGTTTCTGGATAGTACCTTGTTTCATGAATTTTGTATGGGATTAAATAAAATTTTTAAGCAGAAAAATTCCTAATGCAGTAAACAGAAGTATCCTGCAGTTAGCAATTCCTGCAGTTTTTAGTTACTGCAAGTTGTCTGTTTTTAAGGCTCTTGAGTAAATTAGGAGGTTGGGACCAGAAGGGACATCAGACAGCAGCCTGTTTAGATGAGCTTTCCTGTACTAGGTGGGGAACATTTTTGAAGTGTACACTGGAGACTTGAGAGCTTTTGCTATTGGAATGGTCCACAGTTTTTTGGATAGCAGGTCTGCCCTTTTGAAGAAGGTGAATTGCAAGAAGGGGACCCTGTGACACTAGTGGCTGAATGCAGTGCCATGACTAAAGACTGTTGTCCCAATGCAGCTACTCTGGATATGGTGGGTGGTCAGAGACATTCCCTGATGTGCAGCAGAGCATTGTTCATACCCGTGCCTGAGCCTGTAAGAAGGTCCCAAGCAGTTAGAAACTAAGAGTGGCCTGGGTGGATCATACCAGGCCTGAATGCCTGAGCATGGCTCAGAGAAAAAGAAAACAAAGGGCCCTCTTACCCCAAGTGTCACAGAGTTAATATTTAGAAAATAAGTTGCTCTAATTGTATTTGTTTTCCTCTTTCCACTTCCCTCCTTTTCTTTTGCCTTAACATACCAAGAATTAACTCTTGAAATGATGCATTGACTCATATGTATAAGCATATTGTTGTAGGATAATTTAATCATATAGTATATGGTATTCTGGATGCTGCTGACATTTGGGGTTGGACCTAAATGATCTTCAAGGTCCTTTCCAACCCAAGCCATTCTATGACTCTTTAGGGAGGGATTTTTTTGTGGTGGCGGA
This sequence comes from Edolisoma coerulescens, assembly GCA_013397115.1. Taxonomy (NCBI): domain Eukaryota; kingdom Metazoa; phylum Chordata; class Aves; order Passeriformes; family Campephagidae; genus Edolisoma; species Edolisoma coerulescens. Next base: position 350,664 of record VWZW01001748.1, read on the forward strand.
AAGACCTTTGGAGCAGGGCTTATGTGCTTTTACACGTGTAAGAACACTGGAGGTGCGTTGTTCAACTGGATTTTGTCTCTTGCCTACTTGCCTTCCTTATAAATTCTGGTTTTTAATGTCTCTCTCTCTCTTCTTCCCTCCCTTCCTCCTCAAAGTGTCTCCACTGCCAAAACACCCACATTTTGTTTCTTGTCACTTCTCAAATTTGCCATAAGCACTGCCCTTGTTTTTAAGGCTTTCCAGTTGAATACCACGTTGCTTACAGATAAAGGTGGGAGCCTAGAGTTACGTTACCAAAGCTGTTGAGTAAAAGCCAACTCTCCCACCTGTTTGACCTATAGTGAGGTGTTTGGGGTGTAGGGTAGGCAAGGAGGGGATGCAGGAGGGGAGAATAGGCTGCTGCTGAACACCGGGATGATGCAGGTGCCAGCCAGCACCATCCACCTGGCTGTTCCAAACTGTCTTCTGAGAGTACAAAAGTGGGATTTGCTGCCCAGACCCCAGATTGCATTCTGGCTAGACCAAAGGGAAGGGCCTATATCTCTGTGGGGAGCAAGCACCTGCTTTTCCCTGGGAGGGATGTTGCTCTCGGTCTGTCAAGATTCTCTGGCCACGGGTAGTGGTCTGTATGTCCTGTGCCAGTGCTCCATTTACTGTTCCCTGCACTGCTCTTCCAGCCCACCTGAGGAGATTGCTGGCAGCTCCCTAATGCGTGCACTGCTTGTGGTTTGTTGCTGTAGGAGCTGAGGTGACTTGCACCACTACATGGAAGATTAGGTAGTGTCTTTCTTCAATATATTTCTCTGTAGGCAGGTTTTTTGTTACATCTCCAAGTACTTTCACCATCCGTGTGTAGACATTTGAGCTGTATGTTACCACTTACCCTGTTGTTTTGAGGTGTGTTTTTGTAGCTTTCTCCCTGCTCTACTCTAGACAGGCTGGAGTGTCCTTGAACCTGCCCTCCCCTTTCTAAAGTGAAGAATGAGAAGCCTTTAAGCAGCTTAAGTGTCGGCCGTGTCGCAGCTGACAGGAAACTGATCTGGTGCTTGGCCCCGCTGCAGCCGGGGCTGCCAGTGGCATGTGCTGGGCAGTGCAAGCCCTGCCAGGGCCAGGGGGTCGTGCCGAGGGCCCCCTCTGCGCCCTGCAAGGTGCAGTCTGCCTGTAGATGTGGTCAGGAATCGCTGTCTGTCCCAAAATGTTGCGGCTGTTTGCCACAGCTGCCCGTCCTGTCAAAACAGTGACTGGTCTTGGGGTTAAAGGTTGATGAAAACTGTTGCTAACTTGAGATGATTGATGTTGGAAACTAATTAGTGAACAGGGGCGATTAATTTGATCACTTGTACTGGTTTCTCTTACGGGTTTTGAAGGACTTTGCTGAGCTGCTTTTATCAGCTTCTTTTTAGTTGAAGGAGGGATGTGTTTCCAGTGGACTGCTTCCAGGAGGAATGACAGGGTAAATTCATAAGCAGTGCTTGAATTTACTTGTGTGATTCTCCAAAGGCTGGCAGGGAGATTCCTGTTCTGCTTAGAGAGGGAAATGTCAGACACCCTGCTGAAATTTTCCTATGAAATACCTTGTGACATAGTTGGGAGTTCATTGACCGTGCTCTGCCACAGGAGGTGTTCTCTGTAGCTGGGGAGGTAACAAAGGAGTGTTAAAAGAATATTCTGGTAACATTACTTTGGCTTATTCAATTGCTGATGACAAGACAATGTGTTTCCACTTTGGTCCATGCTGCTAAAGTGTAATATAATTATTTGTATTAGACACCAACCACCTGTTAATATCGTTCTTCTAAAGGTCATTGTGTGGTGCCTTGCTGTCTGAATTTAACGGCCCTGTATCAGGTTTGTTGGTCACTCTTTTGTGTGACACTGGACAAGTGTTTGTGGGGAAAGAATGTGAACCTGATACCCTGACGGCCAAGGGAGAGGAGATGACCAGGGACAGGCTCTGCTGCTGCTATTGTCGTGCCACCAGGCCAGGGCTGGAAAACAGGCAGCTTCCTTCTGAGGTGCTTTCATCTAACACAGTCCTTGTTTGGAACAAAACCAGCTTGTGGTAAATACCCAGGAGAAGCAGACTGATATCCGTAAACCCAGACTTTTTGGTACCCTGGATGTGGAGGAAACACTGTGGTCCATACCTGGGCTATAAAGGAGAGGAGGGGTGCTGTTCCACTGGCTGGTGGTCCTCCTAATGCCATGAAAGGAAAGTGAGGTGGTGATAATGTAATTGTGCTTGCTGACAATAGGTAGATGCTTGATAAATTATGTTAAAACATGTGGTCTTGGCAGTTAACCTTAATCCTGGTGTCAGATTCATTTATTAATGTCTGTACAGTGACCTGAAAATGCAAAGCACTGTATCACTGAGAAATGTTGACCTTGTTAACTGACAATTTTTAATTAATTTTGCTGAAAATAAGGGTGGTACGCATTTAAATTGAACTTTCACTCTTCCCACCTGACCTAGTATTAGCTTTTGAGAGAGTTGGGGGACAGGTAGGACTTGCAGATGAACTTATTCCTTGCTTGTATCCAGTGAATGAAGCAGATGCAAGTGACTGCTGCTGCAGGGGCTCAGCTGAATGACTTTGTTTTCAAATTTCCGTAAAATGAAAGCTTCAGCTGCCAAAAGAACAAAACAAAGCACCTGGTTTACCACATGGTGTAGGACATTCCAGCACTTGCAAAGAGGGAGGGTTGGCTTAAAGCCATCTATATTCCAGTGTCATTAGTAACTGCTGCTAACTGTTGGATTGAATTACTGGCTGAGAAAGAGCAAGGGCTTTTAGAGTCTTCTCTGCAATTGAAAATAGTCACATGAAGAACTCCCATTACTGACAATTTTATAAGGAATAAGGATCTCACTTTATCAGTTGCATATTTATTGGCTCAAACCATTTGAGGCTCATTATGCGCATGTAGATAACTCGTTGTGGTTGTTTGAAAAGGTTCATTAGGGTCTTCAAGAATTCTGGCTTTATAAAAATCTAATTCATTATTTCTGCAATGAAAGAGTTAATGAAGGATCACTTGTGGCTTTTAATTTTCAGCTAATTAAAAAGAACGTCTGTTTTTGCCTTGACACTTGTCGTTGAAAGTGCCAAATATAGGATTTTTTTTTGTGTGTGTGAGTTGAAGGGTGAGGAGGAGGGGGAAAAGTTACATGTAAATCATTTAGCCATTAACCTAATGTGGTGGATTTATAAATCCTATTACTATAAGCCCTTTTCATTTCCACTGAGGCCTGACGTGTGCTTGATCCTGCTAATGTAAAATTCATTCTGTCTAAGTGATTACTGAAGTAAGACATTTTAGTCAATTTTAATCAGATTGTGTGATACTTGCTTGAACACCAATGTTAAGTAAGACATGGACACAGTTTGGCCATGTCTTAATTAGCCTTACAAATCAGACTAGGAATCAATCAGTAAGCCAAGTCTATGAACCTTTTGACATCCAGTGCTTTCTGTGGGGGGGAAAACCATCTATGCTGAGGGCTGAAAATACAGGGCTTGGAAGCAAGATTAAGATTGTAATTTGGTGTTCTTGCTTTATGGTATGCTTGGCAGTCCCTCACAGTGTGCAAGTCCTTTGCGGTGCAGCCCTCATTGGTGTTTCAGAGTTGAGGCCAGTGGGGTGCTTCCTGTAGCCCATCATAAATTCCTGTCTCCACAGCAGGAGCAGCAATTGGAGTATTTTTCTGAAGCTGCTTCTGCTCCAAGTTGCAACTGTTATTTTGGTGGAGGGGGGGTGAGGGACAGCTTATCTTAAAATGTAACCTCCTCCCTCCAGGTGTTCACTGGGTACTACTGACTTGGATTCATGGGACACCTGTGTTTCTTGGGTTTGGCTGTCTCTGTTTTCCCTATAGGGAAGCATTAGTACGGAAGATCTGCCTCATAAGCCCCACAAATATTGCGCACTGTTGAGATCAGAGGTGGTTTTTGTGAAATGTCATCCTTTGATACGACAAGTAAAGACTGTTTTTAATGCTTTTCCTGGATCATTGCTTTTTCAGTAGGCTTTACTCTGACATGAGCTTCAAACTGATTTTCAGTCCGTGTTAGTTTACCCAGTTTTTGAAGACTCATTACTAGCTAATACTTCTATTCTAGTCATGTAGAATTTCTGTATTGGTAACAACTTTTTTGGTATTTTCTTCTAATATAGAGACCATTTTCTTTTATTACCAAGTTACTTGAAAAACTTGTCATGTCCTTGAAATATCCTGTAGAAGTCTTTGGTCTTTCTCTCCCCCTCCCTCNTCCCCCCCGCCTTTTGCTTATGGTGTCTTCTGCTGCACGGGGGAAAGCCTTAGGAGAAAAGGATGCTTGAAGTATATGGAAATTAAAATGTTTTGTACCAGAGACAGCAGATGTTCTCTCAGAGTAGGCAACATCTTTTGCAGAAGTCCCAACTGCACGTGGCGTTGTGTCAGTGCTAAGGATTTTGTAACCTGGTGAAAGACAGGTCCATTGTAAATCACCAGCTTAGCCTGGAGATATTGCTTTGCCACTGTTGAAGAATTGCCTGCACAATGATTTTGTTTTAAAGCTTGAAAACTCAACCACCAGCAGTGTTTGCAAACTGTTTTCAAAATCGCTCTAGAAGTCTGTATGCTACAGACTTTGTAAGTTGTTTTTATTGCTCAGCTTCCAGGCAATTTAAATACCTTTTCTCCTCTATCTAACCTGTTAAATTACCTCTCTCTGTTAGGGTGAGTGTACCTCATTTAGTCAGATGTTACTTAGTTGATGATAGGACTGCAAGCATATGTGGAAGAAAGTGGGGAACATGTTTTTTGCTTGATCTGAATGCCTCTTTGTCTTCTGTTTTCTCTTTCCTACACTCACTGTTGGTCTGCCAGGTGTGCCTTTTTGAATGAAAATGAGAAACTTCTTTAGTGTAGAACTCTTACTGTGGTTGGGATGAGGCTCGTTTGAAAAGCTTTGAAATTAGATGTTAATTACCTTTCTCTTCTACTGGATAATCTTCTGTACTTTAACCAAATAAGGATAATCTTCTATACTTTAATCAAATAAATATTCAAATACTTTGAATTTGCCATATTTCAGCTTTTTGACAGTTTCTTATGTGATGGATTGTAGGAGAGCAAGTGCTCATGAAAAGGCAGAACTTAAACAGAAAAAAATCATAGTAGGTCAGGTGGATGGGATGGTCGATCCATTATAATTAAATGGAATTAATCTGAACATATATACAGTGATGGCCAAGGAGAGAACTGTCAAGGTTCATGTCAGCATTTTGAGATGCTAGATGCCAATATCATGAAGTTATAAGTCTGAGAAGGCTGCAGTGAAGTCCATTCTAGATCACATTTTAGGGTAAGCTTTTCATTAATCTTGGTCAAATTGTGGTTGGTTCTTGACTTTGAATATTAAATACCTTCCTATAATTGTATGTATACATAGGGTCAAAATAAACGTCCAGGTTGGTAAATATAAACTACCTCCAGAGTACTGTGTCTCAGAAAAGAACATGACCTGCAGAAGAGAACAGGCGTCTCTTATCAGCCATCTTTCCTGTATATTTCCTGGGAAAATGCTTTAAAGTCTCTTGTTTCACAGCTTATCATGACTTAACCAAGATTGGTGTTACCTGTTTCACAAAGCAGCAATATCTCTTCAGTGTCCTGGAGGCTGGTGGGCAGATATGTTTTGGGTTTTTTTTACCCAGCAGAGTTAATGTATTTTTTTATATGTAAAAATTTCAGTATTCCTGATTTTTTTTTTTTGTTTTAATGGGCACTCGATATTCTTCAGCCCTCTCAAGGGAATATGTATGGGCTTTTTTTCATGGCATTTGTGTCATTTTAATAGCAGATTTTTGTGTGTGTGTTTGTTTGTTTGGTTTGGTTTTCTTGGTTTACTGAGGCGCATAGGAAGATCCATCTGAACATCAAGAAATACTTTTTTATGGTGAGGGTGACTGAGACTTGGCACAGCTCACCCGGAGTATGTGTGGAGTCTCCATCTTTATAGATACTTGAAGGTGTCTGGACATGGTCCTGGACAATCCAGCTCTAGGTGGCCCTGCTTGAGCTGGGGAGCTGGACCTCCAGAGGTCCCCTCCAACCTCAGTCAGCCTGTGGCTTTGTGATTAAGTCTGGTTTTTTTTTCCCTAATTCAAACCAGGCCCTAGAATATCAGCAAATTCTTACAGGGGTTTTTATTCCTACAGCATATCCCTATCTTTGCTTCTGTTTTGGGGGTTTGTTTGTTTGTTATTTTAGGCACCTGTAGTTATCTAAGGGCATTAAAAAGGAGCTTAGCAACATTTGTATCTGTAATAGCAGTGGATGAAATCAAGCCACTGTCCACCAGTGCTTGTGGTTGGATTATTATGTTGGCACTAAAACTCAGGGCCCTGCAGGTCTCATTTCAGATATAATTGTAATGAGGATATTGAATGACTGGTGTGATAATAATGTAAATCAGTGCTGGTGCCTTCTACTTTATCTGAAAAGTGAGAGCAAGAGAGAGCTTTGAAAGAAGGTTTCCATGGCATATGAGTGAAAGCTGAGTTTTTTATTAACAATTCAAACTCCTGTAATAAGAAGTAGGAAAGCTTATTAGCTATGTTTTTAGATTAAACAAAACCTTTAGGTTGTGATGTTCTTTCTCTAACAGAATTTGTGGGATGAAGAATTTAAATGAAAATTTCTGAAGTCGAAGATTGATTGAATTAAAGTATGTAGCACGAAATCAATTCTGTCAAATTGTAGGGAAATAAGTGAGACATTTATAAACATTGTTAATGTTTTAGAAATCTAGTTTTGTGCAAATGTATTTTGAATTCTTTACAAATGAGATAACAGTAGGTCTAAATGACAAATTAAAGATTTAAAAAATAATCAGCATGCCTCTCTTGTAGTAATGGATTTATGGAGGTAGCATGCTTAAGTTGCATTTGTAATTAAGGTTTTTCCATCATTAGAATAGAAATGTATTCCTGTTGAGCAGTATCTTTTAATGTGATTTATGTGGATTGAATGAGTGTCAAAACTCCACTACTTTAATCTGTTATGTGGCTAAAAGTCAGTATTTGGATTGGATTCCTAGAGGGTCATGCTGAAAGGTTAAATACATTTATCTGTTTTCTTAGTCTTCAAATTTCCATATTCTTTACAAGTAACAAACAAATCCATGTCCTGTGGGATTGTACAATGACAGCTTAGCAACTTGGCTTCATTAGTAATGAGGCCATACTGCTGTTAATTTCAAAACTCTAAATACTGAAATGGGTGGGCTGTACGTGGAGTGCTTAATAACAGACTAAGGCATGAAAGAAACTTCTGAAACTGTAATTTCTTTGCATAAGTTCATAGTCATGAAAATTTTAACTGTATGCATTGATAAGCCTCTAACTTTGTTCTGTTTTTAAAAACAGTACAAGTGTCCTGGGTTATGAGACAGACTACAAATGGTGTTAAAAATACCCTATACGACAACTTTGAGTAATTGACCAAGTGACCATTAGCTGCTGAAATCCTAAAGGCTGATAAAAAGGTGGTTTCTTTCAGGAATTTGCTTTTGCCTGAAGCTCAGCTTTTTTCAGTTGGAGTACTCCCAAAATTGTGTCATGAACCATGTTTCTGTTTCTGCGGGAGCTCTCTGACATCAAATATGGTTCCATCCTTAGCTCTTTAAGTGATTATGATATATATGGTATGGTGAATGTCTGTGGATAGGCAGTAGCTTCCAATGACCTGGGCCCTTTTATTCCTGTACACTTAAAGGAAAAATCTGGAAGGTGAAGTTGCTCCAACCCACCCTACAGTTCCTATTTCTGACTTAGAGTTGCAAGCCCTATTTAACAAGCAATTTAGGATTGTTAACTAGTAATTTTCTTTTGTAGTTAGTTTAAAAATAGTTAAAAAACTTAAATGAGCCTTTTTAAAAAGAAGTTATGTCTACATTATACATCTTACAGTCGTTTGGTAAGCTAGTAGATTTTATTTCTGACATGCCTTGTAAATGCTTACTTTGTTCTAGGAGAGTCTTTCATGTCCTGAGGAGCTCTGTCTTGGGCTTTGGTTGGTTGTTCGTTTTTTTGTCAGACATATCTAGGGAATTCAGGAAGCTCATTTTTAAGAGAGAATCTAACAAGACTGTGTCTGACTGTGACAGACTGTCAGGAGCTCTTTCCATCTGTATCCAATCCAGCTTCATCAAGGGTTATAAAGAGGTCACACTGAACAAATGAGAACTATGACTGAGACTTCATGCTATTAGCCATGCGTGTTCCTCATCGTATTTTCAAATCTTTGGAGCAATCACTAAGTCCTGCCTGAAGCAGGAAATGTTAAGCATGCCATGTAGAGCTGAAACGGTTTTGTAGAATCACAGAATATGCTGAGTTGGAAGGGACCCATTGGGATCATCAAGTCCAACTCCTGGCCCTGTGCAGGACACCCCACGAGTCACACCAGGTGCCTGAGAGCATTGTCCAAATGCTTCTTGAGCTCTGACAGGCTTGGTGCTGTGACCACTTCCCTGGGGAGCCTGTTTCGGTGCCCAACCATCCTCTGGGTGAAGAACCTTTTCCTGATATCCAACCTAAACCTCCCTTGACACAGCTTCAGGCCATTCCCTCAGGTCCTATCACTGGTCACCCCAGAGCAGAGCTCAGTGCCTGCCCTTCCTCCTCCCCTCACAAGGAAGTTGTATCTGCAGTGAGGTCTCCCCTCAGTCTCCTCCAGGCTGAACAGACCAAGTGACTTCAGTGGTTCCTCATAAGGTTTTTTGTCCCTGGCACCACCTGAGAAGGCTCTTACCACACTGCTAAAAGAGATCAGAAATCTGCATCCAGCGCTATCTCTGAAGGCTTGGAGGAAGTACCCCACCAAGATATGGGCTTGTGGGAAGATTTAGATGCAATGTAAGACAGAGTGGCAGGGAGTGATGTTCCAGGCAGACAGGAGAAGGGAGAAAAGTCCATAAGCATTTGTAAAATAGCCTGCAAGTAACACATTGTGGAAACATATAATAATTATTTTTCATTATTACTCTGAGGGTAAATGAAAAATTAAAATGGAGCTGGTTTTTCTTAAGTACAGTTCTGAACCCTCTAGGCATTCATATACCCCGATCTCTCATCTTTTTTATTTGAGTAGCTTGGGTGACCTTGAACATCCCAGTATGGTTGGGAAGCTGAATGTACAGGAACTTCTTCCTTAGTCAGAGAGGCTCACAATCTGTCAGATCTGGAAGAGATTATTCTGGAGTCTTTCAGAATGGTCCTTTTCTTCCGAGCAGAGAGATGACCTACAAGTGCAGGAGCTTTGTCTGTAACGCTGTGCTGGAGGCACTCCCTTATTCACATGGGTATGCTTGAGGAGAGCCCCTTGCTGCTGGTTACATGGTCCTTCCTGCTCACAGCATATCCCACCCTTTGCTTGCCACCATGGACACGCACGCCTGCCCCTCTCAGTCCTGGTTCAAGGTTTTCCCTACCAGCCTGGGAAGCCTGTTGGCACAGATAATTTTGCCCCATTTAGGCAAATGGATCCTTCCTTGTCCAAGCAAGTCTTGGTGCTGAAACCAGCTGCAACCATGGAAGATGAATAAGTATTGTTTAACTTTATAAAAACACCCGTCGTGTTGTCTAAATATATCTAATTTAATGAAACAAAATTACATGCTTTATGAAAATCCTGCATGACATTTAAGAAATTAGGTAAGAGAACTTTCTTTGCAGGCTAATTAGAGGCTAAAATACTTCCCTGAATTTGAATAAATGTTGCTTTGATAGACAATCACTTAGTCATAATGAAAGATCAGTTTAGTTTTAAAGCAGTTCAAACCACTTAAAAAGATTTTTTGATGGACACAACATCCACACACAATCTATTCATTACCAAGCCTAGCATGTCCTCTCATCTCCTATAAAATGTCAGGATCATTTTCAGTGGATATTACCTGTATCTAGTCAGAGATTGCCTTGTTCTGTTTAGTGTAGCTATTGCAAAATGCCTATGGTTCTTGAAGAAAAAGGCTGTATTGTTCAGCAGAAGACCTTTTTATTTTTAAGAATACTCATCAGGTAGCAAGTGTGTTCTGCATCTGTTTTTCTCTTTAGCACTTGCTTGTCTTCTTTTTCTCCAAGCACACAAGTTGTGATTATTACTTAAAAGATGTTGACCAGGAGAACCTTAGAAAAATTTTAAGTCCTGTTTTCTGCTTTTTATTAAAAAACCCCCCAAAAAGCAAAGGGGAGGAAGATTTGATTCTCAGGGAGTTTGTTGTCATCTCAGTGCACTGAGTTTATCTTCTGCTTAAAAAAAGTTTAGTCTTTAGAGTATTAGTTTTATTTCTTTTAAAGGTTTGTAGACATACTTGATGTTTTTGAAAAACTGTCTTCTCTACTGATTCTGAGACATGCTCCCTGATTTCTCCAGCGCTTCTAGTTATATGGCTATGAGAGTAACTTGGAGATGGGACAGTACTTCCGTTTCTGTCGCTTCAAGATTGAGAGACATGCTTATATATTTGAAAGATAACTTTTAACACTGTAGTTTTCCACTGATGTGGAAGATGGTATGGTTATTTTTCCCTAGTCTGGAATAGATTTTGCTGTTATTCGGAGAAAAATTTCTGTGCTCTGGTTTAAACCTTGACTGACTAACTTGTCTGACTAAACAGGAAACCTTGGTTTATTAGTAATTAATTTCAGTTATTTACTGTTCTTGTCATTTTATTTTTTCTGGTGAAAGACTGATTATCTTTTCCTGAATGTGTTAAACCTGTTTAGTTTGGGAAACAAAGCAAAGTAAAGCTTTCCTGTCTAAACGTTTGTTCATTCCACTGAAACAAATGCTGTTGTTTTCTCTAAGGAGAATATACTTGTCTATATGTATTTAAATATTGAAACACTTAATGCATGTTTTGGTGTTATTAGGAAATAACAAATTATGCTTGTCATATTCTTAATTAGAAGTGGTTTTACTTGTAGTTTGTGATAGTTAGCTTTTGATACAGTTGCAGTTGTCTTAATAGGCAAAGCTACCTTTGCATCTTATAGTTAAGTACAAAATATTCGTCAAGCATAGATTTATTTAATGCTTTGGAATAAAAAAAAAAAATCATGAAAGTTAATGAACCAAAATCTGTTTGAGTACCACATTCTTCAAGGGGTTTTAGATGCTATGGATCTTGTTTCTTCATGAAGTGAGACAGGGATCCTTACTCCTTTATTTGCTTTAGGTGTTCAGTTTTGAACGAGTTGGAAAAACAATAACGCCATGGGTGGGCTGTGAGCCCTGGTGCTTCTCTAGGAACTGTCCCTGTGTTTGGTTTCTCTGGAGCATTAGGAGATGCTGTACCGACATTTTTCACAGCTACTTATCACACGGACATTGTATTCCTACTGCTTCTGGGAACACACAACACTTCTGGGAAGTGGGGTCAGAGCCAGGTCAGTTACCTTTCATGCACTCAAGTGTTCAGCTTCATTGTTGAGCACTCCGTTTGTCTGTTTCCAAGATTGTAAAACCATTTCCAACACAGAAGATTTTGTGTGTGGGTGGGTTTTTTTGTTTAGTTCATGTAGAGTTTTTTTCTTCTCTTCTCTTCTCTTCTCTTCTCTTCTCTTCTCTTCTCTTCTTTTCTTTTTCTTTCTCTTTCTCTTTTTTGTGGGTTGGTTGTTTGTTTGGGGTGGTTTTTTGGGGGTTTTTTTTTTTGACTTTTGTTCAGTGCTTTTAAAAGTATGTTTCATTGTTCTTTCTTTTATCCTAATACGAAAATAAGCCTTTCCAAAATAGGCAAAATTTGCTCTGGTATAGCATGGTTTGTAATATATTTTGTAGAAAAACCAATAATTTCACAACTTAATTAGAAAACAATTCTGGTTCTCCCATTCTCTTCAGTGAAGCTCACCACAAATACTTGAAATAGAAGTACTGTAGTATTTTAAGGATATAATTGTTTCTGGCACCAAGGGAACATTGCCTTCAAATTTAATTTGATTTTCATCATCATCTGTGTTTTACTGTCATCTTTGCATTCCCTATCAAAATGTGACAAAGATGCACATAACTTTTTTTTTTGTGTTCAGCACATTTCTCTTCCTGCCTTTTTTGTGTGTTTTCTATTGTTTGTGAGGCAAAAGATTCTACCTTTTGTTGGCATGCAAACACATGTCGCTGGATCTTTGTGTACACTGCTTCAGCCCTTGGAACCATTCTCCCTTTGGTTTTGGTGCTCCATCCAATACTGGTGTTACATACAGAAGCTATGAAAGTTGTATTACTGTCTGTCAGCCTTGCTGGGTGGAGTATGAACAGTTAATTTCAGCATTTCCGAAGAAAAACAAAATCAAAACAACATAGAAGGGAAAACTTTGGCAGTTTGGGGTGTATTTTTGGTGCCGTTAATGTTTCATAAGAGTGTACGTTTTGGAGAAATTTAACTTTGAATGTATTGTCTAAGTACAGCAAATACTCAGTAAAAGCTCTTTGAAACAAACTTATTAACTACTTGAATCTGATCACTCAAACTTTTCTAAATCAAGTCTTTGTCTGATAAAAAGACTAAATTGTGATTCTTCATTCTTTGTGGCAAGCAAGGCCTCCATCTTTCTTTCACTTACGCTTAGGGCATATGTGCCTTTTTGTCCAGCAATAGAAACGTTTTCTGAAAATCCTTAATAAAATCATTTTACATCATCATGTCACTGTGGTTTATCAGTGCTAAAGTCTTCTTAAGACAAAATCCTAGCAAAGCTAATGAATAGGTTGCAAAAATACAGAGGTTCAGAAATACTTAGATTTGTGAGTGGTGTTACTGGAACTCAGTTTTTCCAGCCCATTTATTCCTCTGTGCCATGGGAAGGACTCGCTGATATGAATTACTAAAGCAGGTGACAGAATTATTTTCTTACTATATAATTGCAGAAGTAAGTAAATGAGGTGGAAAAATATATCAGGTCTACTCTAGATAACTACAGATAGTTTTGCCTTAAGGCTGCTTGGTTTTCTCCTTGTGCAGCGTGAATGCACAAGAAGTGGTTTTGGTTTTTTTTGTTTGGGGTTTTTTTTGGTTTTGTTTGTTTGTGGGTTTTTTCAGTTTTGTTTTTGGTTTTTTTGTGTGTGCTTCTCTGGTACAATGTTTTTGTAATGATTGTGCTCATTTTTTTCAGTCTGCTCTTAAGTCTTCCTTTCTGTTCCTTCATGTCTGTGACCCCAGGATTCTGCAGAAAATGTGTTTTCAAGAGAAGTCTTTGCATCAGCATATTAGTTTTGTATCCTGTCTCACTGGTTTTTAACTCTGGTATCTTAGCTTCTTTCCACAGAAGCATCCTCTCATCAGAAGGTACTCTTCAGAGGTTTTTAAATAAGGAATCTTTAAAAATACCTAATGTAATAAATAATAGTAAGGCTGTTCTTTGTATATTTATTTATTTAAAATCATTCCCTATCTTAAATCACAACCTCATTTAATTAAGTAATTGGTGAGTTGGGGTAGGATTAGAACAGGGAATTTTGCAGTTTGATGAGTGCTTGTCTGCAATGACAGTCTTTCAGTTTGTGTTGACTCGCAGTTCATGGGTGAGAGAATGTGTGTTGCTGGTCTTGCTTTTACAAGAAAAAAAAAAGTTTAAAGAGTTTCACAGATGTTCACTGTCCTGAGAAGTTCACAGGTTTTTAGAAGTATATGTTTGCTGGGGGGATGGGGCATGGCTATACAGATGGGTTGCCAGGCAATTAATTCTTCCTACTTGGATTGCCTGCAATAGGAGACAATCCAGCTCTCATAAGCAGTGCAGTATTATTTGTAAAAGGAAACTACCCAGTACCATTTTTCCTATTCTCTTCCTTCTTTCTTCTGTCTTCCCACCTCCCTTCCTCTGCTGTGCATTTCTGAGAAACTGCTCAGGATTGATATGATAGCAGAGCTGTCATTCTCTTTAACAAAAAAAAAAAAAAAAAGTCACTTTTATTCTAGGTATTTTAATAGAGCCCCATTAAGGATGTATTGCTGACTGAAATATTGGCATGAAGGGCTCTCACTGAGCTGAGCCCAGGAATTAAGAAGTCAGGAAATGGGCTGCTGCATTGCTAAAGAACCTTGTGTGACACAGTATCTCCTGATTGGGGGGATCATTACTGCTATTATGACTCGACTTGCGTAGGAATTTTAAATTTCATCTGAATGTCAGTAATAACCCTCTTAGCAAATTATCCTGAATAAAATCACGAAGGCATTTTATATAATAGGTGTTGAATTACTGGATAGATTTGCTAATTAAATACTCTTTGTTCTGCTGCAGTTGACATTACAGGGTAAGATCTTGAACAATTATTCTCAACAGCTGTACTTTGTTAAGGGAAAAATTAACTACAAAGTTTATTTTTTTTCTACACTTGAAATTGGCAGATTTTTGAAATGTGCTTGAAAAAATTCCATCATCCAATTGGTAATGAGAGGATAAATATGCAGGTGTTGCTGTGAAATCAGATAACTACTGACTGCCTTATTAATGAATTTAGCAATACTTTATAACCTTCTGTTTTGTAGCTGTTGGCACTTACAAGTGATCTCCTATCAGAATGGGTGGCACTAGCATATGCCAGTCACTTGATGAAGCCAGCTCGTCTGTGACCCTCTTGTTGTGATTACCTACACCCACTGCTGTCCTCAGGGAAAATTGACAAATGTTTTTTGCACAGCCAGATAATATTTTAGTAGGGGGAATTCCTTTTTTTTAAAAAAAATAAGTTATCTTTCTCATTATCAATAGAATTATTTCAGAGAGTGAAGTAGAAAATGCCAGAGATTATCAAGGGAAAAATGATAGGCCTTCCTTTCTTTTCAGTGTAAACTCTTCATTTTGGTCCAGTTTTTCAATTTTGTTTCAGGGACTCCTGTTTGCTTTTGGAGTACTAAGGGAGAGGTATAACCTTTCTCTCTAGGAGTTAGCTAATAAGTGAGAGGAAGGTTTGTGGGGTGGTGAATATGGTGGAATTTTGACTAATTTATATGAAATTTGATATCATGTACCAGTGATATGTCTTTAGAATAATTTCAAAACTCCATAGAAGGGTGGTGGGGTCGAATGTCTGAATCACTCACTAGGAGATGAATAGGAGTGGAATACCTTTCTTTCAAATTTCCAATTAAAATGGAGTTGTGTGCATCTGATTCCAGCGCTAGGTACAGCATAGCAGGAATCTGCAGTTTAAGCTCACCGTTTTCCTATTCTATAAAGAAGACTAAGGACAGCTGAGTTTTCTGCAGTTCTGGACTTCAGCAGAGTTCAGGCATCACATTGTCTGAATGCCTAGTTTGCAGCATCAGTGGATGGTCTTTAAATCAACTGGATGCTTTGAACTTGACCCAGAGAGTGTAAATCCATAGATATCCATATGTGCTTGGGGAAGAACCCTGATAAGGACATTCGTTGTGAGTCAGCTGTTTCAGAGTTACATCATAGTTTGGAACTGAAGCTGTCCTTAAGTGCTTTGAGGGGAATACAGCTTTCAGTGCATGATTGAAAACAAACGGAAAAAACATCATACTTTCACTGTGGCTGTGTAAAGGTTCTGAAATACTAAAGAAACGTGCCGTTAGTGTTAAAGGAATGACAGTGTTGTCATCCTGTTTGTGTACTGTTGTGCAGAGGTGGAGATTTCTCCTGTTTCAGAATTCCTTGCTGCAATAGCTGTAGTCAGCATCACGATAGTCAAGACTCTTGGCTTCTTTATAGACTCCTTGGCCTTATGAAAGTAATGAGATTTCCCTGAACATGATCTTATTTCCAGTGAGCACGGACACCTCTTGCCTGTTAGTCCCTTTTCTTTTCTCATCCCTGCTGATTTCTACTGCTCAGCTCCTTGTCACAGGCTTCTTGACTACAAGTCTTAGTTCTGCCTTTTGGCAAATATGGCCAAGGAGTATTGCAATTTAACATGAGAAAAATAGTAAAACTGAGACTAGGTTACTAAATATGATACAAGCTGTTGAAATAGTGTGTTGCCTGACTATCTTTAGAGTTCCAAATTGTTTGGGTTCACCTAACAGACTCTGATCTATCATTGCTGTAACTTGTGGTTCAGATTAATCCTCAAGAAAATCTAAGGTATAAATATATATGACTAGCAAGATTAGCTCAAGAAAAACTGAGGTTTATGCTGAGTGGCAATAGAAGGGGCTGAAACCAGGGAAGTGGAATCTGGAGGTGTGTGCCTGAGCACCAGGATGTAGATAAGAAGGAAATGGGGAGTACAGTGGAACCATGGCCAAGTGACTGAAGGAATGGACCAGATGTTGGTTCTCATGCAGCTGTGCAGAATTCACCAAGGTCTTCTTGCTGCTGCAACTACACATTTTTTTCACTAAGCTCATTTGATTGTCCCTTTTCTGTGCTACAGCTGTACCTGTGGCTTCAGATGATGTGCTCTCCCTACCCTCCACTGTGCTGAGCACTATTAGAAGCAGGAGCCTACTCACATGAGGTCTCTACAGCTATTTCTCAGGTTCAGAGAGGTGCTATTCAGAGCATTTGGGGAACTTGGGATGCCTTCTTGGCTGAGGAATGAGCCTGGTTACACATGGATTTGCCCATTGATTCAACATCTGTATCCTGTCTCTATCCCAGATCCTTGTCCCAGTTCTGGTTTCTGTAAGGAGTTTGCTTTTTGATGACCTATTTTGAGATCATTACAAGGGTAATCTACCTTTTGACTAAATCTTGTTAAGTGAGCACCATCCAGGCTGGACTGACTAAGACAGGATGTTTTTGGGAAAAAATTCAATGACATCAAGAGACAAGATGATGGATATGAAGGCGACAACTGACCTAAATTACTGAAAGAGACTTAATTCTGGCACTTGCTGATTAGGTTGTAGTTAAGCCGTTTGATTCAGTGTTCTTTTTTCCTAAGGTAGAATGTGTGCATGCACATGCAATTTTGAGATTTGTTTTAATCTTGTTTTAGGGGAGTTAATAATAGCATTAATACAAGGTCAAACGAGAATTTACTCATGTAATAGGAGTATTGAGGTGACTGTGTGTTGCCAGGAGAGAGGTGGTTTGCTTTGTTTTGAAAGGTGAGAGCATTTGGAGTTAGCAACCTAATGGATATGTTTGTATGTGTTAGCCTATAATTATATCATACACTAATCTTTGATTATTTTTTTTAATTTCAGATTTTGATGCATACCAAGGAGATGGTGCAGAAGGTAATGCTGAGCATTTTCATTAAACAACAACACTTAAAGAGCACACCTGGTGAAATTTTTTTATTCTGGGAGAACTGTAACCCAAACAGACCTGAAATCACTTCTTAGGATGCCTGGTTTACAAATGTAATCCTTCCTGATGGATTATAGCTTTTTTCTTTTCCTACCACAGATATGATCTGGACCCTGCTTGAAGCCTATGTGGGACTGTTTCAAGCAAATTAGCAACAGTGCTAATTAGAGTTTACTCATAGACCTGTTACACCATGTGTTCTAGTGGTTTATTATGGTTTATTTTTTGGCATCCTTTAAACTCTGTCATGGGGTGGTTTTTTGACTCTGTGGAGTTTAACGTGGACATAACCATACTGCAGTTTTTACAGCTGCATTGATTTTCCACCACTGAAAATGTCAGGTTTTCGGGTTTTTTTTCAAATTAATATTGGGCAATTAGATGCATCTGCCAATTTTTTTTTTTTGTTGTGACATTTACTGGTGCTGGCAATTTTTCTTCCCACCTTTTTTCTTGCTATGCTTTTCATATGCACCTCAGGCTTTTTTATGTTCCTCAGTTTGTCTAAAATTTGCTCCATTATCCCAGAGTATTAGGGAGGTATGGCTGGTGTTTGAATACAGTCTTCTCCAAGAAGGGCATTCAGATTCTTACAAGAATCAGAATCAGAAGTGATATGAGGGGCAGAGTGTCAGTCAGAGAAGAGGTTCAGTAAATGTTTGTGTTCATCTCTGGGTGTAATTGTTCAGTAGCTCAACCTGGGAAGATAAAACTTGTGGGTCATAGTAGCTAGATCCTTATCCAAAAGGAGCACTCCCTGAAAGATCTGCTGCCTGAGGAGGATGAACACGGGTGGTTGGATTAGCAGAAGATAAAAGATGGGAGTGGGAAGATGGAAATATGAAGCCATCTGCATAATCTGAAAAAGTGTAAGAAGTGCAGGCTGATCTGGACAGTGCTGTGGTATTCTCAGTTGGTGTCATCCGCTCGCCAGTGCTTTCACTAGATTTGTTTGAAATAGAGGATCTAACTTCTTTTTTGCTTTTGTTTTTTTTCCCTAGTACTGTTGTGATGGCTACGAATGGGATACCTGACAGTGGCATTACCTTTCAAACACTTTGGCTAAATGCCTTGTCTGAATTTGTCCAGCAGTCTTTCAGTGAAAGTGATCTTCTTGTGTCTGAGCAGTCCAAAGTTATTTCTGATCAGAGTTCCTGCTGTTTCTCAAGATCAGACATGTTCACTGACTTATTTTTCTAGTAGTCATTTAGTAAAAATTTATGTACTTATATTATGTACACAGCTGGACAGTGGTCTTTTTAACATCAGTGGCTTAAGTTTCTTTATTCTCCTTAAATTCAAATATGTTTTAATGAAATGTACAGACCCATCAGTAAAAACATATTTTACGTTTTCCTGCTAGTATGCTTTTTAGTGTTTAAGGGATAGTATATAGATAATGATATTTTTGAACCTTGAAAGTTATGTGAGACTTGAAGAAGATGGAGTGGTTCTCTTTTGTTTTTTAAAGCAATTCTTTTCATTTAGATGAACCTTGAAGTGATTTATGGAGACACAGATTCCATTATGATAAACACTAATAGCACCAATTTGGATGAGGTCTTCAAGCTGGGGAATAAGGTAAGGAACTTTTCCTTTTAAAGCTTTCCTACATAGGTCTGTGTTCTTACTCTGAGTGGAGCAGATGGTATTAAGAGAGGATTCTGTGGCATAAGCAAAGACTATGCCATGAGAAAGAACTTGTATGGAACAAGAACTTGTATGGAACATGAGAAAGAACAATGTATGGAATCTATGAAGTAGTAAAATCTCAGTGCTCTTTTTCAGGTGTAGCTGTTCTGTGCATTTTTAAAAGTGATCAAATTAAACATTACATTGCATAACAAGCTTTTTTTACTAATCCTAAAATAGCAGGAAGTTATGTGAATATTTGGTGAACCAAAAGGAAAGGTACAATTTTTCTTCCACATTAATTTCAATTGCAACATGAACAGTTGTGATTTTTCTTTTTCATGAGGGATGTCTCTCAGTTTAGTTTTGTTCTAGCTATGTAATTTGTAAGGCACTCAATATGTTATCAGATTTCCAGTGGTAAGTTCAAGTATTAATTTCCATGGTATACCAGGTACAGAAGAGATCTGACTGATTAGGAGGTGGCAGTCGATGATGTGGAAGTTTTGTGGCTCTCTGAAATTGTGGAAGAAAAGTGAGAAATGTTTCAGAACTTTCTAAAGAAAAGATGTAAGCGAAGCTGTTTTTGAGAGAGGGAAGAAATTGTGATGAAAATGAGAGCTATGGAAACTCTAAAAAACTAAAGAAAGCATAGATGTTCTATTCAGTGTAGTATTAAACAAAAATCATCTAATATTAAGGCAGAGGATGGTTGTGGAGTTTTTTAGAATATTTCTGCCTTCGTGCTAGTGGGTACATTTAGATGTAGATGCATTCAGTAGCAGAAAATGGGATAATGTCTTGATGTCCTAACCAAGTAGCAGGAGGGCTGCTGGCATGGTAGAAAGCAGTCTTTCTTTTTTGTTTTGCATACAAGATTATATGTAATTTCAAGTGTATATGCAGTAGTGTATAAGAAAGTTTAATCTTACTCCAGTTGTGTATATGTGGTTTCGTTCTGGTTTGGTTTTTGTCCCTGTGCTCCCATTTGGTGGCTAAACATTACAGAGGATAGTTAAATAATAATAACTTTTATGAAATCTGACAGGATAAGCATAATAGGTTAAATACTTCTGAATTAGAGTCAGGTTTTCTGAGAGAATAGGTAAGTGTTTGAACTTGTCAGCTGCTTAATAAGAGTAAAATCTTAAGCTTTTTTAATCCATTGTACTTCTGTATTATGTATCAATTGAGGTCGTTTTTTAAAATTGAAAAAAAAAGGACAGAAAGATATGTTTTGATTAAAATCAAGTACAAAATATAAAAACTGTAAAAGTGAATAAACTTATCTCTGTAAACCAGCACAATCAAACCTAGCATCAAAATTGGAGATGTCATGGCTTTCAATAGTCTTTCTGTGGCAGAAAAAAGTGATTAATATCTGTCTCATTTCACATGTTTCTGTTTGTTTATTCCTTCAAGAAAGTGACGTTTGCTTTTTTTATAAACACTTTGATCATTTACATTTTCCTTGTTTTGAGTAATTCCTATTAAAAAAATCAGGATAAAGAATTGTCTCTTTTGATGAAGAACACTCTTAAGAAATGCCTCTGCTCCACTGCATAATAATTTCTTTCCCAAAGTCTCATGTTCAGAGGTGACGAGTATGTATATTGCTTTCACTATACTTTTGCTTTAATGTAGACTGTGTGGAAGGCACACAGGTTTAATGCAAACAATTACAGTGAGAGCAGTTAGTGAGTGTTCCCCTGTTCTGATGTAAAGTGTGAATTTATGGGTAGTCTTCAGCAATGAAGCATTCTTCCAAGGGATTAATTTTGTTTTTTATTGGAGAAAATTCTCTCACGTGTTTTCTGAATTCCCCCATCTAATGTGTGTGTTCTCTCCCACCTTTAACCCTCCATTATTTATATCCATGCCCTTTTTTGTCATTACTCAGCAGAATTTATTTCCCATTTTCTGTGCGTCCTTGTGAATCAGATTTGCCAGTACATTCCTTACCAAACTGTTGCTGGTTTTTGAGCACTTGGTTAGTATGATATAAAAAAGAAAAATTGAAAATACTTTAAAAATCGCAGAAAAACATTCAGAGGAATTATTTGACTGTTTTAACAAAGAAGATATGAACCTCTTAGCAAAATGGTTTTGCCTCATGATGTCCTTCAGAACTTAGAAATATACAGGGGATATCAAAGTAATGGTAATTCCTACAATAGAAAAAATAGAGATCCAAGTGAGAAAAATTAAGTACACACATAGTTATACACATAAATGGAAAATTTGTAAGCAAAGTTTTGGTTAAAATGGTAATGTGGGCTCAAAGGTGGATAGAAAACCAGTGAGATTTTATGCTGAAGGTACTATTCTTGGTGAGGGCATCTGTTAGATGGCAAAAAAACTTGAATCCATATCAAACTTCAGTGAGACATGAGAAAAGGATAGTTCATAGTTGGTGGTAAGAGTGTAAGTAATGGAAATACTGAAAATCAACAGGGAAACTAAGTTGTAGGGGAAATAAAGTGAAGAGTAGAACATGAAGACAGAACAGGACACCTGGCATATGCAGATACTCTGTTGAAGAAGGTAAATGTCTTGGTTTGAAAGACAGGTGTCTGCTAAGGAAGGCAGGAGCCTCCCTTGGAATGGAAAATGTAACCCCTTTCCCTCCAAATTATTAAAATTTTGAAATTAAGGGGCTTTCAGGCAAAGATGTGAAAAATAGGAACAGTTCTTTACTGTTATATTTAACAAGGCAATAACACAGAACGACTGGCTTAACCTGACAGAGTCAGAATACAACCTGACAGCCTGCCGGGCAGGGTGGCGGCAGCAGTCTGATTAGGTGGTGGCTGCAGTCCTCTTTGAAGTGGTAGATGTGGTTCTGTTGAAGCAGTGATCCTGCAGAAAGGTGTGGTCCTCCTTGGAAGGGCCCGTGGTGGTTATGTAGCTCTTCTCCTCTGGGAATCCAGTAGGTAAGGGCTGACTGTGGTGTTCCAAACCCCGGATTATATCCAGGTGGGAATGCTTGGTTCTTCCCCCTGGGCTGAGCATCTCACAATGGGATGATGTAGTTCCACGAGTCATGCAGTGAGGCTGGATGGCCCATGAACAGAAGATACCTCCCGGAGGGAGTTACCAGGGATGTGTCATGGAAGAGATAAAGAACCCTGCCCCACCTGCTTTAACAGATGGTGATAGAATACATACTTTTGCTTACATCTTGCATTGTAACCTAAGACAGTAAAGTAAAAACATTTGGAGAGAGAAAAAAGAAAAAAAGCAAGTGGGAAACTTCTACCCAAGCCGGTAGGTGGGTGAATGTGTACTGGAACCAAAGTTTGTTGTTGAAGGTTATGCTTTTTGAGCTGTTGCACTTCTGTCCCCTTACAATAGAGGTAAGAAATACTTGGTACTTATTATAGTAAGACAACATATTAAGTGCCATTTGAAGCTTTTGTATATGGGTAAAACATAGCCTGTGTGTAGAAAAACAGCACCTTTTCCTCCCAAGGAAATCGGGCTATGGAAAAGCTAGGTATATTGTGGGGAAGGGTAAAAGAAACACTGGCCTGCTTATGCATGTTTTTCCTGAGCATGCACACACACAGCTCTGGTCTGCAGTCATAGTTCTTCTCCCCTCCCTGGTTTAGGGTGAGAGTGGGAAGAAAGAAAGGTGCCTTTGCAAGATAGCTTTTCTATAACGCTGTTTGCATTTTCTAAGTGACCATCTCTTCTCTTTCCCTAGTAAGTAGGTCCCTGCGTGGAATCCCTTGTTTGCTTAGTTTTTGTGAGAGGTTAAATGGAGTAGCTGTCCTGGTAAAATGAGCTGGAGTCAGTTATCTCCAAGGTCCTTCAATCCCATGTTTCTCTGCTTTGCTTAATTTTGTTAAGGAGTTAGATATACCAAGCTGTTGATACTGAAAAAGTCGATGGGTGAACCTTAATTTTGGTAGTAGCTCATAGTTACTAGTGTGTAATTAATGATATCTGACCAGTCTTTAAAATGTGTATGCAAATACACAGTGTGTAATGTAACTTGTTTTAAAATTTAAGAAAAATGCACTTAGAAATGGAAGTTAAATTTGTCCATAGTTAGATTGTTGAATTTTTTTTTAATATTGGTGTATTTGCAGATCAAAAGTGAAGTGAACAAGCTGTACAAATTGTTGGAAATCGATATTGATGGAATTTTTAAGTCCTTGCTATTGTTAAAGAAGAAGAAATACGCTGCTCTGACTGTGGAACCAACAGGAGATGGGAAATATGTAACTAAACAAGAACTGAAAGGGTTGGATATAGTCCGGAGAGACTGGTGTGATCTTGCAAAACAGACTGGAAAGTAAGTTTCTTTGTGGCATTATCTTCTTTGCTCTGTTTTAAACAGTACATGTTTAAATTCATTAAATGTTTGATACTGTGTGGTTGTTTTCTGAAGAGCACAGATTGGTAACTAACATCAGTATTAGCACTTAGCTGATTTTTTTAGGAGATGGTAAATGTTACCTTCTGGCATCGGTAACAGGATGTACCTATGCAAGACCAAATGTCTCCTAATTTCATTTTCTGGTTTTGCATCTGCTGTGGAAGCTGTGCATTTGAGTTGTCACAGTGTTGTAAATGCCATTTAATAAACCAGAGCTGAAATCTTGTGAAGATGGTAGATGCTGTCAGCATTTGGAGTCGTAAGTTCTAGGTCAGATGGTTTTTTTCCAAGATGGGTAAGGAAGCTGGTGGTCAGCACTTTCAGCACCCTCTAAAAAAGCTGGAAGTGCACTGGGTGCAGCCTGAGGAGGTGATCCCTTTCCCCAAGCCTGCTTCTCTTTCCTTTTGCAATGAGACTCCTTTGATACTATGATGGGTACTGGGTTGACTGTTTATTAATTGTCATTGCACAGGGCATTTTAATGCTTTAATTCAGTAGAAGTAATACATTTAGCACCATAGGAAGAAAATTGGAGAGAGTGGAGAGGTGGTCATCTGGGTGCTGACTCATATTGTGTACTGCCTCTTGAAAACTTAAACAGCTTGTGGTCCAAATGTATCCAAAAATGAATAGTTTTCATATCTGTAAAAATACACCACACACTTGCTTACTGTTCTTAAGACTTGCATTTTCTAAGAAAAGATGCATCATAATAGAAGCAAATTTTTCCAAGTTAGGAATGTATTAGTAATTAAAGCTATACAAATGTTGGAGAGTGTTCTTTAGTGACTAACTCTTCTGCAGCTGGCAGATCTTCCAACCACATTTTGCAGCAATAGGCAAGACTTCGCTTACTTGGTATGTTCTCTTCTCCCCCATCTTAAGATACCTGCTATGGAATAATAAATGGAAAAATGATATGGCAGCAGAAAACAGAAAGTTGCACTCAACCATTCCAAATCACTATTTAGCATTAGAACTATTTGCAATAATTTGCTTTTAGTAAAATAAGTAAATAAATAAAAAACAACATGAAATATTCTGGCGGATTTCTATAAATTTTTCATCAGACTTCATCCCCAGGCTCTTTAATTTCTAGCGATAATCTAGGGGAAGAGAGGATTGTGTCTATTGTAATGGTTTTGCTTTGCGTGTGTCAAGCTTTTCTTAGTTTTTGTACTGTTTTTGCAGCTATGTAATTGGTCAGATTCTTTCTGATCAGCCCCGAGACATAATTGTGGAAAATATTCAAAGGCGACTTATAGAAATTGGAGAAAATGTGGTCAGTGGTCAGATCCCAGCAAATCAGTTTGAAATAAACAAGGTAAATGATCTCGCAGCTCTTTTCTGTCTTAGAAAAACTTTACTGTTCCTGAATATATTGACTGCTGACAAAAATATTGTTATACAGGGGGGTGTTTCACCAATGAATTGGGTGTTACTCGCCCCTCTTATGCTTCTAATCGAAGAGATTTATCAAATGTCCATCCAAAGTCTCTTTCTTTCACCAGCTGGACATCTGTTTGCTCTGTAAGACTCTGTTAATGAGTTAAGAAATGTGTTCAGGTTGTCATCTAAGTGTAGAGAAATCACTGGATTTTATGGTTGACTTAAAAAAAGAATGTTCCGATGCAAATATTCTAAGAGCACTTAGTGTCCCAGGAAAAGATATATATAGCAAAATGTTCACTTTAAATTCCTGAAGTTCCTCTGTTTTACTGCTTCAGAAAAAAAATGTATTTAATGATTAAGTCATATGTAGAAGTTGTTTCTAAGAATTGGGATGACGGTAAATATTTAAACGTAGCATTTTATTTTATTTAAAGGAAAAACTCATTGTGGAATCTCAGTAGTATGGGATACATAGAAATATTTAAATTCCATTGTATCCTCTTGCTACAGAGCTTGTTAAATACACCTAGCTACATGATATACAGATTTACTGTGTGACCTTAACTGGACAAGGAGTAAGAGGGTAATCTCTGGCTCTGTTTTTGTATTTTGCATAATATTGTCATCTTCAGTTTAGTTTAATTTTAAAACAATTGCATTACGATCATAACCGTTTCGAACTCTAATGCATTTTTCAGATGGTAATTGTAAAAACATTCTTTTGTTTTATTAATAATATTTATAAAGTTTGAAGGACTGGTACCTAGGGCTTAACATATGGCAAATGCATTTGTTACAGTTTTTTCATCTTACTTTGTGTTTCAGATATACTTGTGAAAAGTAGAAAGATAAAGATAGCTGCTTTGTAATCTTGTGTTTTAAAGTTCTGAGTTGTCCATCACTGAAGTAATAGATTTTTCTCACAGTTATGTTTCTGTTTTTCCCTTTGATATTTTAGGCATTGACAAAAGATCCCCAGGATTATCCTGACAAAAAAACCCTGCCACATGTGCATGTTGCCATGTGGATAAACTCTCATGGAGGCCGAAAGGTGAAGGCGGGAGACACAGTGTCATATATCATTTGTCAGGTAAAAATGTCTTTCTTTATAGCTAAATACTAGGTATTGTTTTGGGATACGGCAAAGAAAACCAGCTCAGCTCATGGGAAAATATGTTTTGGCATTTCTTTGTGGTGAGGTTGTCTTATATTTCAAAAAGCTGGTTTTCTGTAGTAAATTTAGTTTTATAGAGCCACTGTGATCAGCTCAGCAAGTATTTCCATATAGTGGCTGATAAATACCCTGAATTCATTTGTGTTTGGAACTAGAACTTACTTTAAAGAAAATGCCTGGTCTTCCTTTTAAGCAGAAGAAAATTCTGGTGGTGAAGAACCTGTCATTCATGGCATGCTAATTGTTGTTGTTGGTTAAATAGTGTCATTGTTATTTCCAGTCTCAACCTCTGTCTCTTCGGTTCATGGTCTTTGGATCTGGTGGTACCTCTGATATAAAGACTGAGAAATTTGAGCCACTTTCTGGTTTCAGGTGTTTATCCTATAAATGCTTACCATTATTTCACAAATATATACTCCACTTTGGTTCTGCTAATTGAAAAAAAAGTGTGGGTTGATTTAGATGGACCAAGGGATCCCTTAGGCCAAGCTGATGAACTTGACAATGTGACTATTTCAGCTCCCTCATTGTTTTAAAACTGAAAGATACTGTGTTTGACTTAATTGAGAGTTCTTAGCCTGGCATCCCAAAGCTGCCAAGACTTTTGAGAGCTGGGCCACGGGCGCGGCTGAGCAGTGGCACAATACAAGAGAAGAATATACTTGTTGAAAGAAGGGAGCTGAAGGAGTTGCATTGTAATTATTTTTGCAAAGCAGCTGGATGAGCTGAATAGTCCTAAATTAATTTTGTTCTGAATGCTAAGTTGTCTGAAAGGAGTAGGAGGGACCAGTGGCTTGCAGTCTGTCTTTATTAGTGATGGGTTTTCAGTCCATGGTTGCTGACCCTGTTGAAACCAGTAGCTCGTCTTAAATGAAAAAATGAAGGTGTCGTGTATTAATGCATTCGTTTTATTTTGCTGAAAAAAAACCCAAAAAAAGAGACTGTACTTAGCAAAAAAAAAACCCCCAAAGCAGTTGTACTTCCCCCCACCCTGCCCCATCCCTCTAAATGTTGACGTCTATTACAGAATCTTGCTAAAATACTTCTTTAAGTTCTGCTCTAAGATTTTTGACACACATTAAAAATGAAATTTCTTAGTGCGGTTGAGGACTGGGAATATGATTCTACAGATTTAAATGAGTTACATTTTCCGAAAGAGTACTGTCGTCTTTGATTTGATACTTAATTCCTCCATGTATATTGTTTTCAATTTAGTTGTTGTCTTCCTAAATTGAATTATTTTCTCCTTATCTTCCTCTTTCAAGTTGGGAGAAGAATGTAGTGTATATTTTAACCTCTAAGTGGTGTTTCTCTCTTGGCTTGAGATGTCGCCATACATTTCTTTCAATATTTCTTCATATTTTAGAATTTCCTCTTTCAAATCAACACTGCTGCCTCTGTTATTTATTCATACGCCAATGAGTGATGGTCCATTCTCTGACCATTCATTCTATTTGTTTCTTTATAGAATTAAAGAATATAAATTTCCTAGCAAAACAGATATAGTTTTGATATCCACAACTTAGAATTTGCTTGTTGTGCAAAATGATAATGCTGGTTTAGTACAAAGTGAATCCAAAATGCATGCCCTCTGTGTATTTTTAACTGGGCTGATGGTTACAATGTGTTTTCATTGTGCATTTCAGAATTGACAGATGGGACTGTTTACTCTGTCTACTTGTACTGATTTGCACGTGTAGGCTGCAATAATACAAGCTGGTTTTGCATTCTTGAACTTGCTAGTTGATGCCAGCATCAGCAATGCAGTTTTTTTACTACTGCTGGATTTGTATTGGATGCATAATAAATCAACCAAAAGAGTGTGTAACAATTTCGCATTAAAATAATGCATAATATTTGAAGCGTAATCCTTTGTATAGACTTTTTTCACACTTTGTTTTGTATGTGTCTCCTGTCTTAGGATGGATCAGATCTCAGTGCCAGCCAGCGAGCATATGCTCCAGAACAGTTAAAAAAGCAAGAAAATCTTAAAATTGATACTCAGTACTACCTGTCACAGCAAATACATCCAGTAGTTGCTAGAATATGTGAGCCCATAGAGGGAATTGATTCTGTTCTTATTGCAACGTGGTTAGGTAAGTATTCTAAATTCAGTTTATTTAAAGAATTGCAAGATCCAAAATGAGAGGTTTTAATGTATGTTTCTCAACAGAAGTGCTTCCCCAGATCAGTCCTTTTACATTGAACAGTTGCTTGTGTTACACAGCCTGTAGAAAGCAATGTGGATTCTTAGGTGTATTTATGACTTCTGTAGAATAGTCTTTTTTCAGAAGGTGATCACTAACACGAATTTAATCTTACAATCCTTGTTCAGAGGTGCAAAAATCTGCATTGCAGAAATGACAGTATTGTTGCATGTCCTTGAGATTTTATTAAGTTACTAAAGGAGTTCTGGGATATGTATCCAGAACTAACATTTTTCCATAGAGAAATGCTGGCACCTCTGGCATCTTCCCAGGAAAAAAACGGTCATAATTAAAATGAAGGAATACAAATTTTTCTAGGATGTAAGTGAAGACTTGATTGCTAGAACTGACCTAGTGGATAATAGAAACATGAAATCTTAATAACAGTTTTAACTGCTTCATATGAAGGAATTAAGTGGTCCCAAAACCAAGAAGTGCTGTCAAAAAAACCCAAAAACTAATGTTAGTGATAAACAGAGTCAACAGTTTTAATTCAAATGAGCAACAGGGAATTGCTCTTGTTAGAGTTGTTTTTCCTTTTAAAAGGATGTGTAATAATTAGAATTAGAGATTTTTCTGCCCAACTGTGATTGCCTCTTTCTTTTCTATTCCCTAGGCTTCTTACCTAGAAAAACTGAAAGGTTGAAAACTTGTTAACAGTTCTGTTGGGTCTCTCTTATTGAAAATGCTATGCTCTGTGTGTATATTCCTTTTAGTTTTGTTTCCTCCCCAAAAGTGATTAACCAACAGACTTGACTGATCTACTTGATAAACAGAAAATTTGTGATTTGTATCTCACATGTAGTTCATTATTTTTAAAACTGTTACTCAAAGACATGAAAAAGTTTTTAATTTTGCTGGCTACGAAATTCTTGACAAGACTGCCTTTTCTCTAGGAGAGCTTCTTGGAGAGTTGCTCTGTGTCAGTTTAATAGTCTGTTTATGCTATGCCCGTGTCTACAGGAAGTTCAGAGCTGCAGAAATTATTTTAGTCAGCATATTGGAATGCTCAAGGGAAGAGTTAATTGTCAGCTTTTTGTGTTTAGGTAAAGGCCAAGATGCAGGATTTGGCCACTTAAAATCACCTGGTAGCAGGCTGCCTCAGGACTCTTTACCTGTGTAACTGCATCTCTGTAACTCCCTTAGTAAGAGCTGATTAACTTGCAGATTATACTTAAAATGTATGCAAGAAACGTCCTGCCTTGTTGTTTCTCAGGAAGGATGGTGATAGCCATGAAGGATCTTAATCTCCCAAGACAATCCTTGTAACATGCATCTTTTTCCATCTCCGTTTCTGAGTTGTTGATAAGGGATTGAAGACAGAAATTTTGCTTATTCTGAGTCAGCAAAGGTGTTTCTTGGAGGCATTTGATGTTGCCATGTGTCCTCAACAGCTCTCATGCCTTGAGGAGGTGTCAGCCCTGCTCCACACATGCAGGCTGACCATACAGATCATCCTGTTTATTATGTGGCAAGGCCTTGGTATCCAACTTTCCCTTGATGTCAGAGGCAACTGTGTGGTATGCCTGACTGAAAAGGTCAGGCACTCTTGGTTAGGTTGAAGGGGTTTAAAATAGGCGGCAAACTTGTACTTCGTTAGGTAAAAGACAGGAAAGATTTCTGAAGCTAGAGTATTTTATTTGGCAAAGATTGTTAGTCTTGTAGAGGTAAGCTCAAATTCAGAGCTCTTATTCACAACAGGTTAGATTTTCAGAAAAGACTGGCTCCCTTCAGACACCTAAATTAACTACCCAGATCTTAAGAACTCTGTGCCACTTGATAGCACCTACTGTTTGCAAATGCCTGTGCCGCTTTTTGCGCTGTAGTAGGTTCCAGATGAAAATTTCTTTTATGGTCTATAATAGCATCATGCAGCTGAGAGTTTATTAATAGTCCACAATTGTCAGTCTGAAAACCTGTGTGTATCTATTACAATCTTAGCTCTGAAGTGTGTTCAGATTGACCTTGTTGTACAGTCGAAATTTTATCACCTTCCCTAGCTTTGGTTTCTTTGGAAAGCTTAAATTGAGCTCGAGGGTAAAGTCAGGTCTTTTCCAAGACTTCTGATCTGCTTAGGTTTTCATATATAGCACTTGATTGTTGTACGTAAGTCATTGCAAGCTGAAGTTATCTTACAGGGTTTTTTTAATGGTACTAGAGGCATAGTCAAATGGTTTTCTTTCACAGAAATCAAAAATCCTTTGCAAGATACAAAAGAGTACAAGATACCTGGGTCCAGCTTGCTAAAACAAGCAAATATGGAAACTGTTTACTCTTCTGTGATGCTAAGTTGGGCTTTTTTACTTAGTGTTTTCATCATGATATATATCCAAATTCCCATTGCTTTTTCCATCTTGTTGCAAAAAGGCCCGTTTTCTGGTTCTGGAGGATATATAAGCATCATATCTGTGGACCAAAACTTTATTGCATTCTTACTGTTTGTCTTCCTCCACTGATCAGATTTATTGTGTTATGTAGAATATATGTCTGTATAGGGAGAGCAATTGTAGGAAAAAGATGTTGGCTGCATATTTAACAGAATCTACAATAATGCATTTATAAGGTGAATGTTTCATGTCAGCCTGCTAGTCTGAGTAGATAAAATTGAGCTCTGCTTGGGAAGCTTATCTCACATCAAAGTGATGAAAAGTTTCTTGTTCTGTCTGTGCTCAAAGCAAGTAATTTTAAACTATTTTAGACACTGAAGAATGGGAGCAAATAATGCTACTTAAAAATTGTAGAGAACCCCTTAAATATCATATTTATTTGCTATGGAATCAAGTTGAAAGCTGCCTTTTGTTTTGGGGCATAGTAGGAGGTCTGCCTAGCTTTTGAGAGATGGAAGTTCATTGTTCCTAAAAACGAGAACCTCATGGGCATACTCCTGCATTCACTCTCTTTGTCGTGAAGTTTCTGAGGAAAAGCAGTGACAAGATGAGGATTGTCTTGGTTTTTAAAACTAAATAAAGTGTGCAGTCTGATCAGTTATATCATTTAATAAATCTGATCTTCCTAAATCTTGGAGACCTTACTTCATCCTTAAGATATCTAGCTTTTAAACTGGAAGAACTGTATGGCAGAGCAATTCTCTTACTGTATTTCAGATAAGGGGTTTTTATTAATAATAAGTACTGCTCCTTGTCTCAAAGAAAAGTCACATCTTATTTGTGTGTTGTCAGAAATATGCAGACATTATGGAAGCAGAGTCATTTAACTGTGGGATTTTTGTAGCTGTTACTGCATAATAACATTTGCTTCTAGGATGCTGTCCTACACTGTATCATGATGTTCTGAAAGAGGTGTATGCCGCTGCCTTACAGGGGGGTGTGCACATTGGTGCTCTGCAGATTGCTTGGCATTTGGGCATTTCTTAGGAAGGCTGCCTGATTTTAGGGAGTCATTACTGGGTCCTGATGAGGCTTGTCATTCAGGTACTCCCCAGTACTGCTCCCTGCTTTGATGCAGTGTCTGTGTGTTAGGTGCTTCTTGTAAGGAAACCCACCAGCGCCTTAAATATATTGTCCTTCTATATTTTCTTTTTTATTATTATTAGCGGATTGTTTAATGGGTGTCTTTAATGTAGTGTTGAGCAGCTGCTCAGACAGACTCTGCAGACAGAAACCAGGATGGATGCTCTCCTTGTGGCACACAGAACTTAGCTCAGGTTCTGACTTTTTTTATTGTTTTCCTTATATTAGGGAGTGAAGTGAAAGGGCACTGATGAAAATTAAGACTAAAGTCATGATGAAACTTCATGACAATACAATAAAGAGCCCTAGAGCGTGTGAACTTTGCTGTTTGTGGTCTGGCTGGGTGTTTTTGAGATGCTCCAGACCTGCTCAGAAACTGAGAATCGCTAAAGCGCGTTGGGCGCTCGGAATGACTAAAAGAAACAGTAAAAATATGAATGAATAAAAGAAACAACGCTAAGATGAATGAGTAAAAGAAGCAATACCGACGTGAATGAACAAACGAGCAGCCCGGCCGGGCGGGCGGCCCCGGCCCCGCGGGCCCCGCTGCAGTGCGCGGCGCCGGCCGCGGGGTGGCAGCACCGGCTGCCGATTCCCGGCCCCGCGCGGGGTCCCTGGGGAAAGGTGCGGGCGGAACTGGCGCGGCCCCCGCGCACCTGCGGCTGGAATGCGGCATCCCGGGAACGGAACGGCCCCCGGGAACGGCCCCCGGGAACGGCCCCCGGGAAGGGCCCCGGGAACAGCCCCCGGCCCCCGCACGGCTGCCCGGCGCTCCTGCGGCGCCCCTGTGCCCGCCCCGCGGCAGGCCGGGGGAAGGACGTGCACAAGCGATCCGCAGAAACGTTGCTTTTAAAATACCGCGTTTGGTAAAATTTTCTGGCCGTTTTTTTCAGGTTCTTGAGTGACCTGCTTTGCTTGCCAGTTAGTAAGTGTTTTAATTGTGAAATAATTCAGGGACAAGTCCCAGAACTTAGTTGTGTTAGTTACTTTGGTCACACTGCTTTCATCAGCACATTTGTAATGTTGCGGTGCTTTGTCCTGCATCCAGCCTCGTAGTTTTGGTGAGGTGGGAAAGCTTACCTGCACTGCAGGTAATTTATTGATAGCCCTGAAGACGTTTTCCTGTCAGTCAAAGTCCCTTTGATTTTTATTTTTTCTTGATGTCATGAGGAAAAAAAAAAAAAAAAGAGTTCAGAGTTCACTGATTAGTCTCATCCTATTCATTTAAAAATTACCAAAACCAGATATTATTTTTTTTCCACTGCCCAATCAGATAGCCCCTGTTTCGTGTACCAAGTAAAATAGTGTGACCAGTGTGACCTGGTCTGAGAGGATACCAGTTAGTGTGCTGAAATGGATTAATTGAACCAACTAACTATTCCGGAAAGGAGATAATAGATAAAATAGGTCCCAATTCCACAAGATAATTAAGGTAGGCATGTTTTTTAAAAGCCTGGTTTGTAGTCCCTATTATTTCACTGTG
The DNA here is from genome assembly GCA_013397115.1 of Edolisoma coerulescens. Lineage (NCBI taxonomy): Eukaryota > Metazoa > Chordata > Aves > Passeriformes > Campephagidae > Edolisoma > Edolisoma coerulescens. Next base: position 383,689 of record VWZW01001748.1, read on the forward strand.
GCTGTTTGCACACCAAAAGTTAGATGTATGCTTGATTCAGCACAATATTTTTTCTGTTTTTTTTCCAGCCAAAACAGCTAAGAAAGTTCAGAGATAAGTGTGATTTAAATTCTCACAATGAATTTTTTTTTTCTGGTTAATTAATATTAAATGACCAATATTTATTGTCACTGTTTTTGACTCAATGTTGGAAAACTGTAGTTGTCTGAAGATCAGAATTTGTCTCCTTTTATCTTTTTTAGTGAGCTACTTTGCTCCATATTTGCCTTTTGGGAAACAACCAAACATAAATTTCTAGCTGAACTGTAATGGTATCTGTATCAGAAAGTTGCAATGATGTTTTTTTCATTCCACTTCTGGACTTGGAGTAAACTAAGAAATTTTCTTTTCACCATTACTACCTTAGATCTAACCTACTGCTTACTTGATTTTTTGCAAAATCTGAATACTGAACTCCAGTTCTCTTTCTAAACGTTTTATCTACTACCTGTGTGCTGCAGAACATATTCTCTGTTTTCTAAAACAGAAAATATATTACCAACCCTTTTATTAAAAAAAAAAAANGAAAAAAACCCCTACAGCCTTTTTGGGGGGATATGCTATTAGCAGTGTATTTTACTTTGTATGCTCTTTCTTTTAATGAATAGTGGAGAACCATATTAAAAGTTTAGGAACCTCCTGGAGGTGAATTGTTACCTTTATGCATTGACATTTTTTTCTTTTGACAAAATTGGGAAGACTGAATAAATTTTAGTGAAACCCATATTTTATCAAGAACCAAATAAACTTATTTGGCAGTGGAATTTTTCCTTGTCCTTGAATTTGTTTTAAGACTGCAACATAAAAATTCAGAATAGTGGTATTAAAGTCAGACATAGCAAGTCTTTTATGTAAGGACAATCTATATTTGCCTCTTTAACACAACTCTTTTATAAGTGAAATAATATTTGTGTAGTTTAACTGAATATTGTTCCCAACCATTGTCTTTAAGTGCCACGGTACAGTTATAATAAGGCGAAGCTTCACTTTCTATTTGTAATCTTTGTTACATTTCTTATAGGAATTGTTACATTTTTTGAACTGAAATTTATACAGGATACGGGTTAATACATGCTAATCTGTTACTTGGCTTAATGTCTGTTAAAAATATTTTTTGAAGCTTCTCTGATCTTTTTGTTTCACTAGTAAAGTGAGCCATAGTTTTCTGAAGGTTTTCTCCTACATGCTCATTCGATTAAGTTTTTTTCCCCAACATGTGTTTTTTCTAAAGTTAACAAAAAAACCCTGTAAATGAGATGCATGGACTTTTAAAATGTTGCACATGACAAAGGATGACAAAACTTGAGGATTTTTATTAAGTTTACTTTGGCAGTCTTATTCCTAGAACAGTGAACTTCGTGCTTGCTTGCTTATTTACTTATTTGTAGTTGAATCAGTATTTCTGGGATCTCTTTTGTGTATTTATTTGTTTAAAATCTTGAGTTCTGGCAATCAAAAATAAAGCACTTTGTCTCCAGCGCTGCGGTTTTAAATGCTGCTGCTGAATTTTAACCACTGCATTAGATTGAAACCTTCATGCTGTTAACCACTGAGCCAAAATGAAATCGACCACTGCATTGAAATCAGAGTTGGCAGTTGTGTACGGACTTGAAGGAGTTGGTAATAGCAGTGCACCCGCGTTTCTTTAATGGGGTTTTTATTCTCTGTTTTTGGTTTTAATGGTGCCATTTTGATTTAAAGACTGTTTCTTAATAACGATGCACATTTTTATTGAAATATTTTCAATGTAACTTAAGAAGAAAATAACAATAAAGCTATCTGTTAGGAGTGGTTTCCTCAGAAACAAAATGTTCTCTTGCATACTCCCTTGATAATGCAGTGTGCTTGTTTTATTTGTAAAGCAATCTTGCGTAAGAAGATAAGTAAGATGATTTCTTCATGTCTTGTGAACCTTTATTCATGGTTAAAAATTGTAGAATGTATTTATGTTTTATAGAGGAAGTTTTGCTAAGGAGAGATTTTCAGCTTCTGAATTTATATTTTGTAACTTTCTTTTGAATCTGCTTCACCAAGCATATGAAAAATAAGCCTGCTTGCATGGTTGACCTCCTAGTCTTTTGAAATTTTTGTTTCTTATTAATAGGACTGGATCCCTCCCAATTCAGAGTCCATCACCATTACCATAAAGATGAGAATGATGCCTTGGTTGGTGGCCCAGCTCAGCTCACTGATGAGGAGAAATATAGGGATTGTGAAAGATTCAAGTTTTGCTGCCTCAAATGTGGAACAGAAAATATTTATGACAATGTCTTTGATGGTTCGGTCAGTTGGTTTTTTTGTTTGTTTCATTTCTGTTCATTGGTGAGGGGGAAAAATGCTTGTAGAGAGAACAGCTTTTCAGACAGGATTCATATGATGTAGGAGAAGATAGCATATTGTTTCAGTCCTGCTATTTATAGCTTTGGAGCAGATAATAGCTGATATGATAGTGCTGAAATATTTTTCCCATTTTTGCATTTCAGCTGTGTCGTCTCGCAGAACTGTGAGATGATCTGGCTTCATTAATCTGTTTGCCCACAGTCGTGAGTGATTGTGGCTGTAACTTTTTAAAGGAATCCTTATCTTAACACCTTAGTAACTCTAGTTCTCTATTTAATAAAACTTTTGTATAGCAATGGTAGTTTCTTATCCTAAATCATATTAATTGGAACAAAGTGCTTTTTAAACTTGTGATTATCTTGCTACATCCCACCTCCCTTCTTGACAGTAAAGTTTTTCTATGTTATCTTTCCTTCTGTCTCTGTGAATTGAATAAAAAGTCATAGGGGTACATTCTTGTTGAGAAGTTCTGCCAGAAAATGTATCTCTGACCTTGGATCACAACTTGGAATAGGGCCAGGTATTAACTGAACAGCATGTTATGTATGTATTAGTCATCAGCATATTAGCGAGCTTCAGAGTAGTGAAAACCTTGAAACTGAAAGCAAATAAATCTTTTATCTAAATTAAAAGTAATTATTTTAAGTTAATTTGGACGAACAGCAGATGTTTTGCATTTTTTGAATCAAAATAAAGCGGTCTTTGGAAGCAAGTAAGAGGAAAAGACACACAAATTGAGTGATACTTTGTGAATCCTTGACTTTTGTTCATCGCAGCTGTAAATAAGACAGTTAAGTGCATGTAGACTTGACAAGTTGCAGATGGGCTAACTGGAGAGGAGTGGAGATCAAACTCCTTAAAAAAATATGTATCCCCACCACCAAACAACAGAAGAAATCGTGAAACCATGCCAGAAATCCTCTATATTTCACCTGGAATTAATTAGTGTTGTGAGTGGGGGTTTAACCAAGATGGCTCACAACAGCTGGATCTTACCTTGAAAGAAAGTTTTCTGAAAGCTGTATCTGTCCGGCCTACCAGACTGTTGTTGTATGAGTGAGAATTACACTAACTTAATTTCAGCTGTTCACACAACACTTGCAGGTTCTGAAATTGTCATGTCAGGTGTTCAGAAGGTTTTGAAAATAAGGGAATGAGATGGTGTAAAACTGTAAGAGCTATTCTTTGAACTAGGAGAAAATAAAAGATGATCGTGTGATTTTTCTTTAATGAGGTTTGTCTCTACAGCCCTGTTGCTAATTTCATAATTAGTATCTATAAGGTTGATTTCAAAGTTCTGATCAGTGGACTGAGGCAGAACTTTCATAAAACAATAAACCTGGTTTTTTTGGGTGGACATGGGGGAGCATGATTTGTCCACAGATTTTTTTTTTTACTCAACATCTCTTTTTGAATTATTAACTTCATGGTGTGTTTTCTAAAAGAGCTTTCCTTCAGAAGAAAAATGAAGATATCTCTGACCTGCAGTTTTCCCATATGGGTGTGGCCAACCATGATGGGAAGAAAGAAGGCCCAGATATTATGGGCCCTTTAAGACTGTTAACTTTTAAAAACATATGTATTATGTCTAAACTCCTGTGGTAACTTCTGCTACCATCATCTGTTGTAATGATGCTGTTTTCACACTTCTGTTTTCAGGGGCGATTTATTGAACCCAGCTTGCAAAGATGCAGCAAGACAGAATGTGAAGAGCCTCCTTTCAGCTATGTGGTTCAAATGAGCAACAAGTTACTGCTGGATATTAGACGGTACCTCAGAAAATACTACAGTGTAAGTATGCAGAAAATACTCTGCCATATGAAATGAGTTTTCGAAGTAGTGCTGAGGTTTTAGTGACTGTCATGTTACCTTTTTATTTGTATGGTGTAAGGTAGTAGCATGCAGCATCAAACCCCAACTTTATGAAAATAAAACAATCAGTGAATTAAAATATTAATTTAGAATGTTTGTTTTCTCAGTTCAGCCTCAAGATAGTTAGATATATTTACATTTTTATAACTGTGTGTGTCAGCATTATTATAGATGTAGTAGCTCTCTGTTTTCCAGATTTTTAGCCAGAGTGCATTATCTCAATGCTTTTAGGAAAATCTGTGAAGCCTATAAAACATGTAGGTATCAGTTTCTCATGTAATAGAAATATGATTCTCTTTCTTTAACACAAATAATTGTATATTGTGTTACATTGTGAAAAGGAAACCCAAATGTAGCTCTGTAAAAATTCTTTGAGGGACAGTAGGAAGGGAAATACTCTGAATCTTTCTTAATAATGATTGGGAACGGAAAAAAGGAGGAGAAAGATGGGTAGTTAATAAATTTGATATAATTCTCTTTTTTTGAGGGGTAGTGCAAGAAATCCAAAGTGCCAATGGTAGTGGTTGGCGTTGTATGGCATTGTGGGGAAAAAAGGTGTAGTATTTAAAATTCCTGTCTTCTCACTGTCCAACATTAGGGCAAAACCCACCATGCTTTTTAACTTATATCAGTAGAATGTTTTGCATTTCTAATATGCAGGAAGCATCATATTTTGTGAATTGGCACCTAGCTATTTTGGTCAAATTTTCACAGAGCATCTCGTGCTATTGCCTGCCTGCTTGTTTCGATTGTCCAGCATTGCTTGTTTACACAGCTGCAGGATGGACATGAATTTTGAAGGCATTCATAACCTTTGTGTGCTCATAACTTTTGATACACCCAAAAAAGTAAATTGTTTTTGAAAATTTGGCCTGTGCAGGAATGATGTACCTAATTTGTTGTGTGTTTTCCTAAGTATTACAGAATTCTTTTGCAAACAGCAGCTACAATGCTAAGAATTGTCATTGTGGTTTGATACTAAGTGTAAGTGTATTAAAGTGTACATTTCGTGTTATCTACCTTCTGTACTAGCTCATATTGCAATTATAGGTGAATGTTTTCTAAACTCTCTTCTGGAAGTGTAATAATTTCTGGAGGTATAAATACTTCTTTTGAAGATCTTTGCATCAGAAGGAGCACCAGACTTTCTTAGACTATTTATCAAGCATTATTTCACAAGGTAGGGATAGATTGTTGCTTTCCATTCAAGTTGAAGGAAGATGGCTTGGACAGGTGAAGTCACCCAAATGTGAGATCTCATGTTACTTTATTGCAAAGTCCAGCTGTCTGCAAAATTATCATTATATTAAAGTGTTATTAAATAATAGGTCTAAGTAATATGTTTACACCAACTCTTTTTGTATGAAAATTGCTCCTTAGATTTAATGTACGTACATTATGATAATAGTGCCACATGCTAAGTAATTTCAGGCATATAAAGTGTTAGAAAACATGTGCATAAGACATGCAATAGTAGAATTGTATGAAGAAAGATGCTTTTAAGGGCAGGAGAAATTCTTATTGCTGCTAAGAACAAAAAGCGGTGTAATGTTTTGCTCTGTTCTGTTTTTATTTTGGTTGGTTGTTTTGTCTTCTTTTAAGACCAAGCTATGAACCAAACTGAAATGTTTAAATATTTAACATTGTAATTTGCTTACATAAATCTATTAAGTATTTTACTACATGGTATACTGGATAATTAAGATAATGAAAAAGAAAATTATTTGTCCATGTAAGTAAAAGCTTCAGGGTTTTTTTTAGTACTGAGAATTTACTTTTAAACTAGTTAGCTGTAATAAGGTTTAAAACCACTTTTTGACTGTGGAATACATTCAGACTGTGGAAATGTGAGATTAATTCCCAGATTGCACATTAATTTTCTTTTTACAAAAGGGCTTTTCATGGAGTTGGGCAAGTAAACTTTTTGTCCTGTTAGCTCCTAGAAAATCAGATGCTGAGACTTTTAGTTTATTCCTTTCATCCAGTACTTGTAGTGACTGTATAACAGCTGGAGTTGAAATTCATCAAATGGGTGTTTGCAGTAATATATATAATCCTATAAACTATAAAGACACACCCAGAAGTATTATGGCAAAGAACTGTCTGAACAAAACATTTAATGAAACTTTCAGGCTCTTATTAAACAATCTCCTGTTGTAGTAATTGCATCTGAAAGGCAGAGAAATACCAATTTGTACGGGTCAAATATATTGTCACTCCATTTTTAATTCTTTTTAGATATTATTTTGTTCTTATATTCGTCAAATGGCACAAAAAACCAAAAACATAAAATGCGAAAATGTGTTTTTTAACCTGTCAGTAATGAGCTGCCTTTTATAAAGACAGCCCTATCAAGAGCCTTTCAGCCTGATCCACAGCTCACTGAGATGAATAAGCGTACTTTTTTTCAGTGAGCTTTGAATCACAATTTTTTTTAAGTGTTTAAGTGTTCAAGATGTTATTTGTTGTTCCCTTTAGTCTACTGAAATGCTTTTATATGTGGCTGTATAAATTTAGGGGCGGGGGAGAGTGCCATAAAATCTGAAAGTAGAAAATCTACTTGCCCTTTTTGGCACATGAAATTGTGTTAAATAAATAAACACAATCATGATGTACTACATTCCTTTAAAAAGATGCAAATGTAAGTGCATAAACAGAATTTTGTAAGCCTGCTACAGTCCCATTGTTTTCGTAAATTACTCGCCTTTATATGAAAATATCTGCTTCTGCAATCATTTTTTGCCATTAAACATTGAAATGTTTTATATTTGACTTCCAAAACATACCTGCCATTGCTCCAGTATTTACAGATTTCTTAATGGTATTAACAGTATCAATTTTGATAATCTTACTCTTAAATGTAAATATATTTAAAAATGGCATGGAAAGATTTTATTTCTTTTCAGAAATGCATTTATTCTATGAGAGATTGATCCTGTTGTGTGCTTTTTTTTTTTTTAATTCTGCTTCAGAAGAGCAAATAGATGAAAAGAGAGAGAAACGCTAGCTAATCTAAATTGGGAAATGAAGAGGGCTTTTTTAAGCATGAAAATTTCATCATCTTGTCAGCTGGCAGAATGCCTGCTGTGTGGATTCACAAAGGCTAAGAATTACACTTTCATGAAATTTTCCTCACTAACTGCCCTGGTTAATTTGAAAGATAACCCACTGTTCTAATTCATTCCTCAATTGGGCGGTGCAGGTTTTATCTTTGATCTGACAAAGCATTTGTGTTAATCGTTTTGGCCCTCTACTAGACACTCTTGGGATTGTGCTTTTACAATAAATGTGTCTGTGATAGCTCTTTAGTCTATTATACTTACAATAGATCCATAGAACTGGTAATTAATTCTGTACTGCTTTGGAAATGGGGAAGAATAGGTGTAGCTCTGTCAAGTGCTGCTGGGAAGTTTGTTTAGCTAGTTCATTTTTGAAGTGTTACCCTCAGCCATCAATGAAACATCCATGCTAGGGAACGGGTAAAAGCTGAAATATGCAAGCATAAATGGAAAAACTGACCAACTTCCTTGCTTAAGCAAGGTGTAACTTCATTTATAGTAAGTAAGTGGATCTAATTATTGTGTTGGAACCTGTTTTGTGTTTCCCACTGGAATATTCAAATGCTCCTTTTTGAGCACTTGGTAAACAAATACCAGCTCTTAGATCCCCTTTTAAAAGCTCTGTAAGAGTCAGTATTCATGACAATAAAATGAATCCCGTATCTTATCCAGCTGTTGAGGTGTTAGTTTTGCCAACTAAAAAGAACTGGATAAAAGCCCCCAACATGTTGCTTATGCCATTTGAGCAGTAGCAAAATTCGTACAGAATTGGTTAGACTGGTAAGCTGTTGTCCTGAAGCAGCAGGTTTTTAATTTTCTTTTTATACATGTATACACCTGTACTATTGTTAGTAGAGTATTTATAGGCTAAACCCTGCTTTTATAGAGATGCTCTTTCTATGCTGTCTGATTAATAGTGTATGGCATCTGTAGAACACTGTATGTTTTTCAAAACACATAAAATGATGTGAACTTTAAAAGGGTTTTCAAAAAATACTGAAAAAAATCTTGGTCCAACCTGTATTGCACCGTTTTTGTTTCACAGTCTTTTTCTACTGGACCACTGTAACCCACAGGCAGAAGTGAGTTTGAAGGCTATTGAACACTGCTAAATAACTTTATACTGTTCAGCTGTGAAAATTCAGTGTTCAATAGCCCTCAAAATTTCTCATTTCTTGCCTGTGGTGGGGTGGTCTACTGCTTGTGCATTAGGTTGCAGTATAAAAGCATCTTCAAGATCTTTGAATTACTTTTTTTATATATATATATATATTGCTGTTCTGGCTCTTGTATGTACGTTCAAGGGATTTGGATTAGTATTTTGCGCACTTAAAAAGGTAAAACAGTTATAAATAAGATAACATTATAAGAGGCCATAGCATTCACACAGGTTTTGGGATTGCATGGCATATTTACTTAAGAGAAAAAAGATGACAGGTCTTGTTCTGAACCCGAAATTTCCTACACCTCAGTGAAGTGTATTGCCAAGAACCCACAGGTGTACACCCCATGAACAGGTGAAAATATGACTGTAGATGATGGCGATGACTTCTGTAATAATGTTCTCACAACAGTCATGCATTGAAAGTGTTTTTGGTTGGTGGGGGAGTCAGGTAAGAAATTTCTTTGGCATGAGGGAAAGGTGTCTCCTAGTGGCAATAGTACAATATTTTATTTATTGCTGTGCTAATAGTACTAGAATTATATGGGCATGTGATGAAGAGTAGTTAGGGCCAGAACTGTGACACCAGCTGATGTGGTAGACAGAATCAGATAGCTAGACTCTGCCTTCAAATTAACTCCAGTGATTATTTTCAGTCTTTTCTGTATGTATGGAAATAGGTTTCTGAGTCTTTTCCAAGTTTGAACTTGTATCACTGTCATTTTGGTTTATACATACAGAAACAGAGATGTTTATTTTTAGTACTGAAAGCTTCCAAGTGAAAGCAGAATTCAGGGTGATTGGAATGAAAGATAAGATATTAATGTGATTCCCTTCACAGTTTACTGGGAATGTGAGAGAGAGAGAGAAGGGAGTTTGCCACCAGATTATCAGGAGTTTCCTCCTCCCTTCCACAGTAGTATTTTGTGATCCTCTCCTTGATTGCAGTTGACAAATGAGTTGTGTTTGGAATCAAGTTTTGGTTAACCAGGAGGAAGTTAGAAATACCTTGATTGTTGAACGGGGCAGTCAGTTTTCTACCATATGAAAGTATAATACATCTGTCATAATTTATGTTTATTGAATAATAAAAGATCACTCTTTTGGTCACTGTGTAGTGCATTTTGGGGATGAGTAAGCAGTTACTTGTCACAGCACTCATAGAGTCCATTAACTGGAATCGATTCGCTATTACTGCAACTTCTCCATGATCTGCCCTGTAAAGGAATTGTTTGGTTCAGACTTCCAGCATCAATACAATTTTTAGTGAAGTGTTTCAAAGTAATGATCGATATGTCTTTACAAAGGGTTTAACTCTCCTCGTTGCATTTTACCAGCCATGACGGACATGCATCCATCTCACTGGTGGTTAAGAGAGGCTGAGTATGATCCTCTGCACTCCAAATTTTAGCCACCGAGAATGAGTTAACATAAGCAAAGAAGCAGAATCTGTACTTAGTTCCCAGACTGGTACCTTGCCAGAGAAGGCTTAGTGACACTGGATATCTCTGTCGGCGCTTTGTAGAACAGGCTCCCCAGGCTGGCCGCCACATGGATCAGGTTCTAAGAAACGTGGATTGCTTCAATAGAGTGAAACTAACTTTGTCATTTCCTCTGTAGGTAGAATGCAGGAATGTAAGGACTTATTATCACAATAATTTGTCTGCTTAGGCTTATAAATGGTAGTATTGTGAACACCGTGTTACAGGAAGTGTGCCCAGAGGTAAATATGGTTGTGGTTATGATTGCCACCAAGTGTGTAATGTTTACCTAGGTGATTGAATCACTCATCTAATAACAAGATGTTGCTGTCTTCAGAGGATTACAGAAAGCACAGTCTTTGAAGGTACTCTGTTGGAACTGATCTGTTGCCCCGGTCAAAGCAATGATGAATTTCGGCAACACTTGGAGAGCAGGTTTGTGCTGCAGTAGAGAGATGCAGTTGCAGCTCAGTGTATCTGATCTGGCTTTACACTGACTACAAAGTGTGTAGCTTTGGTGTACCAGTAGCAGCATTTGTTAGGAGATTCTGTAGCCAAGAATTTTAAATCTTGGGCAAATCTGTGCATCCTGTGGAGGGATATGCCGCAGTGGCGTTACTGGTTGTGCTTGAGAGGGAGTGAGCAAATGTGTCCTCCTTTGGATACCTTGGAGTGATAGAAGCGCTACAGACACTGTATAGATGTGGAGGATTTGCTGCTTTTGAGTCTATTTTAATAACTAATAATGAGTCACAAGAGGGTTTGTAACAAATCACTGGTCTTGAAAGGATCGTTGTTCATCTTTCTTCTTTTTACAGGAGTTTTAGAGAGCCATTTTAAATTATTTTAGGTTTTTATGTTCAATTTAAAGTTTGATGGAAAATTATCCCACTAGTCTATAATTAGAGACATCACAAGAAGGAAAAGTCCAGGTAATCTAAATAAGGAATAAAGTAAATCTTAAAACCTCCAGTTCTCATGGAATTCTGATGTAGTTAATGCCTTGTACTATAATAACTTGGACCAACCAATTACTGAAATACCAAACCAGGTTGAGTCTCTGTGAGTCTACAAACTTTTTAATAGAGAACCAGCTTGCCAGGAGATTACACAAGTGTACAGGTTCTGTTGGCATTGAATGCTTGATGCTGTTGATGTGTGTGTAACCAGGAATGCTTACAGTGCCTAAGCACCTTGCACCCATCAGGAGAACCAGAGCTAAAATCTGAAGGTGAAGAGACCTTGTTTTCTCTGTACATAGTTCCTTCTATAAGAATAAGTTTGCTTGGTGTTCATGACCTAAAAGTGATGTGCTTATCAGAAATGTTTTCGTAGATGTCACTATTAATATGGAAATCCATGGTCCAATGCCTGTTTTAGAAAGTGAAAATTACTTGCTTTAAGCCCTTTTAAAAAAATCCAAAACCTAAAGTGTCACCATCTGTGGTAATTCAGAATTGAATGGGCATATAAAAGGAAAAAATATGGATTGTTTTATAATAACTGTAGTAAATCTGTGTTACCTATCCTAAAGTTTCTCAGTCTTTATCATTAATTTTTCCTTCAGCTTCAAAAGTAAGCTTAAAATAAATTTTACAGTATTTGGGAAACTAAAATGTTTTTCATGCAGTTGCCTTGTTTTGTAAACAGCTTTGTTTGATGCTGGCTTTCATAGTCCACATTCCTAAAGATAATTGAATGAGAAAATCATGGGAGTGGGAGACAATTGAGGGCATGCATGAAAAATTTCATCTGTGTTTGCCTTAGAATGCTTTTCCTTTTGGCATAGTGGGAATGGCTTTTGCAGGTGTTTATTTTTCCTCTACTCTTAGATGTTAAAAGAATTATTTTCATTTTTTCTGGTTTCAAGCAGTTACTGTTGCCAAAAATAATTCTAGCTATATTCAGTCACTCTTCTATTTCTTGATAAAACACTCTTAGAAAAATTAAATAAGGTGTTCCTCAACAGAAGTTATTTCAGTATTCAAAATCTTGTCATAAGGAAGCTTTGTTGTTAGAGGATAATTTTAAAAACTTTTATTTAACTTCATCTAAGCAGCTGTTTAATTCTCGTTGATGTTTATTATTTGGTGCAGTGAGGGAAAAATGGGTGAGCGCGTCAGCATTTGAGAATTGAATGCATCAAGTGGGGAGTGCTTCAGACCTTTCAGCTTGGTTCCTGGAATTAAGTTTATATATGTGAAAAAACCTCAGAGCAGTGAGTCTGGGCAGCACCATTTAGCTAAACTCTTCTGCCTTTGTGTCCTCATTCATGTGCTATGGGAATGGGAAGGTAACCCTTGAGCTCGGTGAGACTTCTGGGGAGTTACTAGTTTTTCATTTATGGTGGCCAAGAGAGGCTATAATGCAACAAATACCAAATACCAGCTATAATGCAACAAATTTTCTATAGGGTATCCTGTATCCTAGGAAACACCATGGTCAATTTTAGCAGCCTGTGCTGTGTTAAAGTTGACATTTGTTCCTCTTCCTAACTTGTGAAACCTGTAGTTCTACAGGTTTGTTTGAAAGGAATAGTTTTAAGAGCCAGTGAAGTTTCAAGTCATCTGAGATTAAAAAGAGATGTTACTTCATTTTAATTGAGAATGTTCCCATCTGCAGGAAGAAATGGCAAATACTGTTACATTAGACATGGCTTCGTAAAAGGGTTTTGGATTTGCTTCAATTCTTGTTCAGAAGTCAAGTCAAGCTGCACAGGGTCTGCTTTCTGCAGAGTGCCAGTGTTTCCTGCAGTGGCTATGTACAAGTGGATTTTTTTTTTAATGCCCAGGTATTAAGCAAATAACTGCTTTGTATGCCTGCTTTGGGAGATAGTGTGATTTGAGTGCAGAACCTTAATCCAGTATGTGTAGTCAGATAGTAAAAATGTGCTTCAAAACAGTTGTTGGCCCATATGTAGCATCTGCTGTGTTGGTCTCTGTGAAGAATCCTGGAAGCTTATCAGTCAGGTTGGCTAGATTGGTCTTCAGATTACATTTCATGATATGGCATCTACTGATGGACTTTACTTCTACATTTTACCTATTGTCAGTTAATCTATTACTTTTATTCAATCAAACATGGGAGTTTTTGCTCTGGCTGTTTCTTTCATAAGTTGAGCCTGGTGAAGTGGCAGCTCTGCCTGTGCTTTAGTCCTGTGCATTCTGTGATGGCACACTGTTCTAAAGGCCCTTTTATTGCTAACAATGAACCTCCCATCTCTGTTTCCATGCCATGCTTATGATTATTGTGTCTTCAGTCTGCCTGCAGCTGCAGTGTCATATAACATGAGACAAAAAAAAAGAGTCTGTAGTCCTGCTAAAACTGTTAGAGCAGCTTAGTGACAGTCTTGTTCACTTTCTTCTGTATGAAGAGTTTCAGCTATCCAGCTATCTCCACTCTAGGAGAGTGTGTTGGGCTTTGAATACGTAAATGGATGAGAGGAAACATTTCTGAAGTCTTCTAAAGGTGTGCCAGATTTCTACATGAAAATTAAGGCTCTGCAGAACTTGGCAAGTGGATATTTTCCTTTTTTCCTGAACAAAGTCATTAGCTTTGTAAGTGGCATCTGCAGGAGACGTCACAAATCCATGACTTATCAGTAAAGATCTCCAGATAGAAATGTTTATGCAGTGACTGAACTAATTCCATCTAAAAATAAAAATCTCAGTTTCAGAATTGTAGCAGATACTCAGAATGCCTTGCATGTGTACCTTCCACCTCCTATGGAAGAGTAAAAAGAAAATGTTGGTGTTAGAAGATTGATTTGTTTTTTATATTGGACCAGAAAACAATACTTCTTTGTCTTGTCTTTTCCCTCTCTGTATTGGTGTCTACAGGTCAAATGTGGAAAACAAGAAAGTATGACCTGTCAAATGGATTTATTTAATTAATAAATCCACTCTACAGCAATATTATCCCAGACATTGATTTAGCTGGCATTTTTCTTGTATTCTTTTTTCATTTATTACTTATAACCACCTGTCTTAGAAGATTATATACATGCACATGTTGGACAGCATTTTTGTGATAATATGCTGTCCTTTCCTAATGAAAATTTGGTCAACCTAACAATATTATTCCTTTTACCCTCATTTGATGGAAGTTCCTGTATTAATACCTTCAGTTTGGATTATGTGTATTTATAATGTCTTTTTTAAGAGATTTGCATTAGCAACACTTAATTTTTGCACTCTGACTTGAATGTGAAGTGTTTAGCATAGTGCATATTTTATAGTTGGTGTGTCTTAATTGTTTAAATTTTTAGAATTTACTGGATTTGGAAGAATTTATCTTAAAGGACAAAACAGGAGGTGGAGTCAAGTGGAGGTGTATCCTCATCAACTCTGCAGTCAGCCCCCATTCCTTTGAGTGCAAGGCAACCCAGCTGTGAGGATTGCTGGCCACACTCACTCTCATCAGAGAGAGAAAGAGGTGGGGGGTGGGGAGAGAGAGAGAAAATTAGCAAGACAAAATTCCTTTCTATCAATCCTGTCTTCACACAAATTCAGACTTCTGAGTTCCCATACGTGAGTGTGTAACTTAATTTCCAAATTACATGATGAAAGCACATCTGTCCCAAAATTAATACCTCTTGAGAATATCATAATTGTATATACTGAAAATAATTAGTATCTGTAATTTGCAAGTCATAAATGTCTAATTTTTAGCGAAGTTGTTTGTTTCCATTTAAGATAAATTCTCAATTTAATATCCAAAGCAACATTTGACTATACTGCAAAGGGGCCAGAATTGTTAAAAACAGAGAATCCCCTGACCCCCCAAAATACAGAGATGCAAAATGGCATCTGCTGGGTTCTGTTGTAGAATAAAATGTTAGATTTCTGCAAGAAGTTTGTAATTGCTGTAATAATTTTAATCAGATAACATATTTTTTTTTGTACTGGGGCGATTCATGCTGGATGATCTTGCAGTAGGACTAGCAGATACCAAGCTGCCCATTACTGACCACCTGTCAAGCACAAAGATTGAATGTAGAATTTGAATTTGGTAGAAATTCTGCCTCTGTATCTACCTGTGCATCCATCTGTCTGAGTATGAATAATGTCATTATGATTAATACAGCTATTTAGAAATACTAGATAGTATTCCAGTTGTTCATGCAGTGTTGATGATGCTTTCTCACACCATTCTTTAGTATTTGCATGTGGTTTTTATGCTTGCTTGAAGGAAGCAATTAATCAAATTCCCCCTCCCTCCTACTGCTTTTTGTGTCTCTCTTTCTGTGGTAAGAGATCACCATTTATACTGGGTTGTTCTTTTAATAGGGCACCTTTTGGGGATCACCTTGTTAGGATTTTGTTTGTTTTTTTTTTAACCCCATCAGTTAAGTAGCGGAAATGGAGTAAGCTGAACTGTGATATGGTCCTGGAGAGAGTTTCACGTATGATTAAACATAAGGTGGTTTTAGGATCAAACACACCTTCTCCCTCCCCACCCCCTCAAGTAAAAGGTACTGAAATACCTTGTAGAGAATTCATAATTTAAATTCTGTACATTCTGATTTGTCTTTGGAGGCTTCCCAACAAGAGTGACTTAGGCAGACTAAGACTTAAAAAATAAGGGTGTATTATCTGCCAAGAAATGGTCAGGGATTACTCCAAAGTCTTATTTTCAATGTTTGTCCTGTGTCCATTTCTGAAGGGCTTCATGAGGCTCATGGCAATGTGCCACACAGTAATCAGGTGTCATTCAGAAAAAGGCTGGAGTAGCAAGTCCCTATTTGAGGAGCATCTGAGACTGTAGTGAAAATGATCTAGGGAGTGATTACAAGCTTTCATAATAAGAAGGACATTTAGTTTCTATATAGATTAAACTGGTATGTTTCCAGACACAGATCTGTGCATGAGAGGCCATCATCATAACCAAGGCTTAGTCTCTCTTATTGATGGAGGCAGTGTGATTACTGGCCATTTTTGGTTTTTTAAAGACAAAAGGCAACTAGACAGATCTCGTTCCTTCCCCTTCTTTTCACCCTTATTTTAATTGTAGGTAACTCTTAGCTACAAGGTTTCCAGCTTTCTCCTTGTGGTGAGTCACTGAACTATCTGGGACAGGTCACACATGATCCAGCACTAGGAAGCTGTTAAAAACTGAGTTTTGATAGGAAAGACCTTCAGAGGCAGCAGAACACCCTTAAAATAAATAAGTTAGTGAAAGAAAATGCAGGCTCATAGAATCATTGAAAGGCTTGGAAGGGACCTTAAAGATCATCAGTTCCAGTCCCCCTGCCATGGGCAGGGATGTCACCCCCCAGATCAGGTTGCTCAGGGCCCCATCCAGCCTGACCGTGAACACTGGCAGGGATGTACCTCTCCCATTGTCTTCGATAGTTTCTTCAGATTAATTCTAGCAGACTTCATTAGATGTTTTTAGGACATTCCAACTATGCCTGAATAGTAATACTAACAAAGGAGTTTTGCTTTTTATGTCTCTTAAGTGTTTTGGAACTCTTAGGAAGGGCTCCCTTTGGGTTATAAAAGTTGTTTAAAAAAATCTAAGTGCTACCCATTTAATGAGTGCGTCTAACTTGACTTTTTGGGTGAAAGTCAGTTTCTTCACCAGAAATCTGTAAAATGTCTTGCTGGACAAAGTTGTCTCACCTTATGAGATAACAGCACACACAGAGAGGTAAACAAATTCCTTCATTGCTCATTCTGTTCTGTATTGCTTTCCATACTGACTGCTCAGTCGAGATCTTCCATACCTTTCTGTTATTCTCAAGCATTTAAGCATATCTAATAGAAGTATTTAATTATTGTGGCTAATGCTTTAAAAAAAAAAATCAATTTTAAGACTTTTTCTGAACAGGAAAGTAGTAAGATGATTCTTGCAACTGCTTAGAAAGTTACTGGAAAATCATTAAATGGAAGAAAAATCTTCCTTTTTTTTTTCCAGAGCACAAGATGTCTACTTCAGTGAAGTTGTGTTTGACACTAAGATGTTAACTTCTATAGGAGGTCTTTCTACTGAAGAATTCTTTGTTGCATCACCTAAAGGAATATGTAGGCCTAGTGTTGTTTCTTCTTAGTTCTTCTATTTTTTAACCCAACGTCCTTTTTGTAGAGAAAAGCTGTATTAAAACTATCAGATTATGAAACTCTGCTACTTCTTCAGAGAACCTTGGGGCCAGCCTCGGATATTTTATTGCTTTTACATCTTTCACAAGAGATAGACAAGAATATGCTTTCATTGAACTTCACATGTTGTTTGGCCAATTTTCTATAACCCAGTAAATACAAATTGTACCCTGGTTATCCATCTATGTCTGTCAAGCAAATTTTAATGGATGAGTGAGTGAGTCAAATTCTATGCATGGAAATATACAAATATGCAAAATATGGGTCTAATTACAAGGCTGCTGAATTTACACAAGGTCAGGTAAACAAGGCACTCTGTAATGATTATTAATTGTTAATAATGCCTTTGGCAAAACGCATTTCTGCTTTGAACACCTAACAGCTTTGCATTTTTAGTTATATGAAACAGCCAGATTGGTCAACTATTGAAAAAATGAAAGACCTCACCTCTGTAATTGCTTATTGATTTTATCTGAGTAATGGGAAGGATACTGTTCTGAAAAATAAAAGTACATTCTATGGTTATGTGTGAAAGTTCCACAGTAAAAATCAAATAAATGCATTATCATTCATTCCTTGAATAAATGAATAAATTAATGTACAGATAACTTGTATCCTCGTAAGGTGGTCCTAGAAGCTCTTTCTGTCTCATCCTATGTGATGAAGAGCCATTTTTTCTGAGTCAGTGTTATGTTTTGAAACAGTTGGGGGTTTTTTAAGGTGTTCAGTCTGTCCTACCTGAATACTGTTGCCATTTCCTTCACCCTTGTCCATGTACCTTTTAAACTTACCTCTCTTTTGGTCAGTTGTAAATATTTGTCATGGGGCTGTAAGATGGAGGAATTCACAGGAAAGGAGAGAAAAAAGGCTGAAATGGGAAACATGAGGTTCCATTGTTAAATGAAATTAAACCATGCAAATAAAAATTAATTTTCTTTATATATTATAATATTGGATTGTAAGGTTGAATGAGCAGTTAATTTGGACAGGACTGGTGAGGGCGGTTGCAGGTAGAAAAACATACCTATTACACATTTCATAGTTTCACCTGACAGTTTTCCGTGGTGTTGCAAGTACAGTTCTCTCCTGTTGCAAACTATGCAGCAGCCATAGCTTTCTTTCAGCGGTACTTGCTTTCCATAGCACTGCCACAATCCCAAACTAACGGATTTTGAAGATGAAACAAGTTTGAACATCATGAGAGGTAACGTATGCAGATTTGGTTTAAATACTGAGAAAATTGTGATTTTTTTTTTTTTTGTGTGTTTGTTAGGTCATTGCAGGCCAGTGGCATAGACTGGCTAAGTAGTAAACTATGAACAACTGAGTTTTATTTAATGAAGGCATTTGCTCAGTGTAGTATTGGTCTCTAACAGTAACTGGATGCTTAATGATTGAAGGAACTTCCTCCAAGACAATTCTTCCAGTAAAACCTTTGGTAAGAGATGCAACTTCCTAGTTAGCAGATGACTTTTCTGATAAAACTGAAGTGTTTTCATCTGCATGACTATGTGAGTTTCTGCAGATACAGCTTCTATCTGGCAATTCGTGTCAAGGAGTTCCAAAGGCTATTTGAGAGAGTTGAAAATATTTCTGTTTTTCACTGCCGTGGTTTTGTCATCTTTTCAGCTTCACTGCAATTCTATTTTGAATTGCAAAGAACGGTAAACAAAGCAACAAGTTTATCAACTGTATACTGTATTGTCCACATTTGTAGGCTTTCTTTTGTCAACTTCTGTTTTCATGGACTGTCTTTTGCACTCCTTTTATTTCTCTTTTGCCGTGATAGTTTGTGGTGGGTAAATATCAGCAAGCACTGATGTTCTCTTAAGTGAGCCATGGTTTTCATGGGTACACAAAGGCCGTACCTACTTATCAAAGTCCTTTTCATCTTCTGTTTTCTCAATATTCAAGTGTAGAATTGCTTGTAGATTATTTTTAGCACTGCACATGATCAGACTTACGGTGGCTACTGTATTAAACATTTTTCAGTTTCTGATATTAATCTTCCATTATTCTATTAATCCTGAGAATTTGTAATAAAAATCTTTCCAGTAGTCAAAATTTGCCCTTTTTTGTCATACTGTTCTACTCTTTGTGCCATGCTTGTTGTTCCTTTCAAGCTGGTCTTCCTTATTTTCAAATGTTAGCAGAAAGTGATGTTATTTCACTGTATCTGTTATGTTTATAACCACGGAAAAATTTATTCTATCATACTTTTTTTTTTATTTATAGAGCTGGTTTTGTTGCTGTTCTTTACACTGGTTTCTTCTGTCTGGTTTTAGTAATGTGCCCAGAATTGTAGACATCATTTCAAGCAAGGCCTCTCTGCTGCCTTTATACAGACGAATGATTTCTTTTAGTCCTTTGTTCAGTTTTTTTTCTCTGCTTCTTTCTTTTCATTCACTTTTCCTTTTGATTAATGTATTATTTTAGCATAATTTTTGCCTTTCAGCATCAGTCTCTTACTGTGAGCTAACGTTTATCATTCTCGCATCTCTTCTCCATCCTCCCCTCCCCAATATGGCCAGTATTATCTGTGCTGGTTTTTATATTTATGCTCTTTTATGACTTTCTATTTGTCTGTTGCATTTCTGAATCTTTTCTGTTTTCAACTCCTGCAAGAAGTTATTCCAATTTGTATGTAACTGTCACCTAAACAGTTTCTAGTGTTGATTGTTTTGGCTCTGAACAGAAAGCCTGGGTGGTAAACAGCCTTATAAGCTTAGCAGAGGCTAAACTTTTCCATCTTTCAACATGAGAAACTCTCAATTCTGATATGAATTATTTCTCTTTTCTCCTATGTCAGTGTTAGAGTAAATCTGGATTGTTGCTGGCAAATTGAGTCTGTTTGGGTCAAGCTGACCTCTCCCAGAAGTTTTGTCGTTTTGGATTTCTGCAGGGATCTGATTCTTACTTTTCTAATATTTCTCTTTTATACCATGCTACTAATACCAGTAGATAGATTCTACTTAGATAAGTTTTGTTACTTTCTGTAAATTCTTTAAATGATCACCCCTTTCCACTGTTTAAAAAATACCTATGAATATCTGAAGGTTTTTTGATAATTAAGAAGTATTCCTTATTTTACAAGTGTGGTACTCATTTTTGCTGTGGTACAAGCAAAACAAAGTGTAATTACATAATTTGATCACTTGGACCAGGTTTGGGGCAATTTGTGCTACTGATTGAATTTTGGAGTTGTAGTTTTTCCTTTTGCTAATTTCAGTAAAGTAAAGGTGTAGGGTACATTGTAACTGATATATTTTTATTTTTTCCCCTTCAACTTTTATGCATATTGGTAAGTTCAGTCTATTTTGCAAACACTTACTAATGCTATAATACATTTTCCCATATCTCCCTTCTCAAATTTTTACTGTTATTGATTGAAGATTCAATTGAGAAATGTGTTTAGAACCCTGCTTTCTGTGGTAATCATAGAAGTCAGTGGGAAGACAAGAAAATTGTATTGAAAGAAATTGTGTGCGTGTGTGTTTTGTGTTTCAGCATAGATTATCTCTGCCAAAATAATAGCTGTCATTTTGTTCTTGTTATATTAGTGGCCTGTAGCTTACTACTACCCCTTTTGCCTTGCTTTTGTCCATTCGTCTATTTATGAGTAGAAAGAGAATTTTGTGAAGGGCCATAATTTGGGGGCTTTATTATGCTAATAAAATCAATATTTTGTTATCTGTTTAAATTAAATATTCCAAGATGGTGACCCCACTCTACCCTGGTATCAAAGCTGCAGACCTTAACATTCAGTGACTTTGAAACTTGAGTTCTGTTTAGAATTTCACGTCATGCCTGTCGCTGGAGAAAAAGATGGAAAATGTATACGCTGAGCCTATAGGACTTCCTGCAGTGCTTATTAATCCTTTATGGATCATTTGAAATGTTTCTAGTTTATTTAAGCTTTGCTGCTTGTATCAGATTGTTCCTGCAAAAAAAGGGAGAAGTGATCATGCCTTGAATTTTTAAAAATGATCTCACTTTCAAGCAAAAGCACTTTTATGCTCCATTAGAGTTGAATTTGCCAAACTCTTACATCGCATTAACACAAGCTTTACTGGATAGATAAACGTGTTGTTCAGGGACTGACTAGAACTTTACCAAACTGCATATTAAGATTTTGTTGTCTTGCAATTTTTGTCTTGAATATTTTCTTCATGCAACTAGAGGGATCAGACAAAATTATTGCATTAAGAAACTGTGCAGCACAGTTTTTGTCTATTAACAGAGGACAGAGAACAGGAAAATCAAATTTGATAGTCTGGTATAAGACTAGAGAGTCTTGGTAAACTCCCAAGTGTGCCATCTTTTGCAAAGAACCAGTTAAAGTTTATGTACATAATTGAGGCTCTGCTTTTTGTGTTTTGCTGCTGTGATAGAGTTGTAGAATAAATGCATTATGATTTATAGGTTGTGGAAAAAAATTCTGCATCCACAGGCAGGAGATGAAAACTCTGGGTTGTATTATCTTGGTGGCAAATTAAGGACTAGTCTCCACATGAAATGCAGTAGCAAATGGGTGAGCTTGGCATTGAATTCACTGCACGTCACAGGGATAGAAAGGCCAGCAGATCTCTTTGGGAGTGGTCTGAAGGTTGAGATATCCATGTCTGTTTTCTGGGATCATCTCAGTATATTTTTTTCTCAATATATTTTTTCTTTGTTTAACTAATAATTATATTTATGAATGGTTGTGTGCTCATTGTAAGTGCTACTTTCAAGGAACTTTTTTGCTGTTGTGTTTGCCAGTTAAACCAAGATCTTTATAATAATGAATGCGTTATATCTTCTAATTTTACTACTTCTGTAATAATTTAATATGCTATCTGCCCAGAATTGTGTTTTTCAGGCATGGGTTATATGAAAATTCTGCCTTAAAAATCAGTAACTTTAGAGCAAAATGGAAAATTATGTGTTGTTAGTCTCCAGAAAGTTTTTTGTAAGAAATCACATTCAGTGTTAGAATCTTAGCTTATTTTTTTCAGTTTCTTTTACTTTGTGTGTTTTATAACGTAAGAGAGTGGATTAGTATCAATATAAAGTAAAAACACCTTTTATATGTTTATATGCTCTTAGAAAATGCTTATTACCATAGTAACAGAGGGGGCCTATTAGCTTAGTATATTTCTTTAAATATTTCTAAAACATACATAAAGTATTCTCTACATATTACACCCATACATCATGTGTGTATGTGATCTTTAATTGCATTTAAAAAACCCCCGACAACTGAAAAAAACCCAAGCCAAACAAACCAAAACCACCAAAGGAAACAAAACTATTTGGAGTATCAACTTAAAGTTTCACACTCTCCTTTTCTAAGGATGTGTTGCCTGACTTGAATTTCCATCATCAAAAATTCAAAAAAAGGAAATGTTAATTTTATGTGTGTATTTGTGGATATGAGTCACATATGTAAATACATACATACATATATATACACACACACACATATACACACACAGACACACACACTGGTTCCATCTGATGGAATTTGGGAAACAATTGGAATATTTTTTTCTCTGAAAATATAGGCTAAATAATCTGCATTGTTGCTAGTGTTTGCTTTTAATTTGCTTGCCCGCCTTTCCCATCCTCTGACCTCTCTCTTCTGTCTCTATTGCTGTCTTCTCAAGTTTTGAGAAATTAATAACACCTGAGTTGTGTTAACGCTAATTTAAAAGAAAAAAAACCCCTTCAAGATAGATGTTTGAGGCGAGAAAGATTTCATTCAAAAAGATCAGAGATAACTCATCAGAGAAGTCAGGGTAAATTATTCTGGTTAATAAATATCTGGATGATGAGGGATTGGCGTAGGTGTCTTTATTCTGCTGCAGATTACTCTTTCTATTGATAATGGTCTTCACTGAGCCATGCATCAGGCTATACAAAGGGTATATCAGCCTTTCCCTGCAGTACTTAAACATCTGGATTGGCCTCAGGTGGACTTCAGGCCAACACATTTCTTGTAATGCAGGGTGAGAAGAGAGGTTGTACCAAAACCTTCTCCATGTTCTCCTGCTTGACATCTGTAGGCAGAATCATGCCAGCCAGACCAAAGGGCTTGTTGGTGATAAGATGGGATGTGATGGGAGAGGCAAAAGCATTTTGCTGGCTCGTGTTCAGTTCAGGATCACCAGCTGCGTGCCATCAGCAAACTCACCAGGGGTACTCTGTGCTCCATCACACAGATCATCAGTAGAAGATCCTGAATGGGACTGGACCCCAGGGTTACACTGCTATTTACTGGCATCCAACTAGATTCTCTTCCCACTGGTCACCATGCTCTGGGCCCAGACACTGAGCCAGTTTTCAATCCACCGAAGTTTTCCAAGCACTGGCTCATGTTATTCCTTTCTTCTCTAGATTTTAAGTATCCTGTGTTGCCTGTTGCTTTTCTCCCATGAATATACCTACTTGTTTTTCTCAGCTCACCTCTCAGTCCCCTTTTGTGATGGTAAGAGACTGCTTTTCCAGGTCTGTTGCTATTATTCTTTTTTCAGTGCCTTCAGACATGGTTTATGGCTCTTCAGCATAGCAGGTTTTTTTTGTTTTTTCTTTTTAACTCTTGCCACCAGGATTGTGTGTGCTCCAGTATCATTCTTACCAATGTGTTTGAAGAAATTCAGCTCAGTACTCAAATACAGTTCTTCACTATTCAATCTCCACATCTTGCTAGGTCTGCCTTTAAAGCTGATGTTGAATACCTTGTCTGCCATGACTCTTCTTCAGCTGGTAATTTCTGGCATACAGTATTTCCATTCTGTAGGTGTGATCTGTAGTCTTTGTTTCCAGTGTGTTGCTTTTGTTTCACTGTACTAATGTGTATTTTGTGTCAAGTGAACACAGTTTACCAAAACAATTACTTCATGCTTATCATTACTTGCTGTTCTGCTTTTGTCATCTGTAAATTTTATCTGAATTGATTCTTCTACTAATCAGTGGTGTAAAAAGAGTGAGTGTAACCTTTTCATTGTGATGCACCAGCACAAGGCCTCTGCATTCCATATTGACAAATGCTTACTTGACTCTCATCACTTTGTTTCTCGTGGACAATTGATTTTTTTGAGATGCTTCAACTTTGCACCTCCTAATCCATTTCATGTGTACTTCATTAACACTGTGCAATGCTAATTCTAATGCAGTGTCCTTTGAAAGTAAATCAAATGTCATTCAAGAGATTATTAATAGTATATCTGCCTTTCTCGACCAAACCTGTAATCTTACCAAAAAAATGAACTGTCATGTTTGTGTGAGACTGTTCTGTATAAAAACATTGACTGATGTTAATTCCATCCCTGTTCTTAAATTCTTGATCAGTTAAAGTCTATATCAGTATTTCTGTTGTTTTCCTCAGGTTAATGTTAGACTGATACATAGAAGTAGTTACATGGATTGTTCTGATTTGCTTGTGTAACTGTTTCAAGGAAATTTGTCATTTTGGTTGATACTGGGTCTCAGTCTTTTGAGGTAGCATCAAGGGTTGGCGAGTTCAGCAAGTAACATCTTTTTGGCTCTAATAGGACTGTTGAGTTCAAGCATTTGTTCTATTAATATGCTGAATTTTGAGGCCCTATTAAGTATTTTCTTGCTAGCAAAGCAAAACATACTTCTTCATCCTTATTTGCTACTATGCTGTTATGTGCTTTTCCAAAATACAGGGAAAAGTTACATTTCTGGTTTTTTCCACTGTAAACTGTTTTTTGTTTCCATTACATTATTGCTTTGTTTTTACATTCTTAGTTAATATCTAATTTTCCTTATTAGTGTTCTACTTTGGGAAACTTCTGATTTAAAATAGCAGCTCTCAACTTCCAGTTTCCATTTTTTATATTTATATTTTATACATGCAAGTTACAATTTGCTTGTAATTTTCCTTACCTTAAGAGAGAGGACTTTCAAGTTGGTTGGGACTGTTCTTTTACCCATGTGAAATATAATGATGTCATAACATTCATTTGTAAGTAGTCACAGTCTCCCACTTCAGACATTTAATTTTTCTTTACCTGTCATAATGAAATTCAGATTTTTTTTATTTTTAATTAAGTATTCTCTAGATTTTAGAAAATACTAGTTTTAGAGACTTGGGGCAACATGTATGGTATGTCTCCCACAAACTCAAAGAAGCTACACCAGAGCAGCAGATTTTGTTTTCTAGCAGACAGCATGTAACAAGTAACCTGCTCTCAAGAGTTTGCAGTTGGAAAGCTCTCCTGGGCCATACTAATTTCAGTATTGAGCTGTTGGCTTTAGGGGCCTTGCAGGTCTTGGTAGCAGCTAACCTTTAGGAAAAACAGAAGCATAGTGCATTTGAAGTATCCTACTTTACCTGCTGATTTTATGCAGTTTGTTCTTCCTGAATGTGATTTACTAGATAAAAATTTTGACGTTTAGGTTAAAAACAAACAAACAAAAAAAACCCCCAGAAAACTCACTGCAAAAAAAATGTCTTGTTTATTTTGCTTTCTGCATCTGTCACAAGAAGCAACACAAAACAGTCAGTGTCTTCCCCATTCTCCTGTTTTTTAGTTCAGTGGATTTATGACAGGCCTTTATTTCTTTTGAGTTGGCTTTTTTTTTTTTTTTTTTTTAGTGCTTACACAGGAGCATCAATTTTTAAAGGTCCATCTGGTTACTTTAGTTGGTGTCCAGAATAGTTTAAGAGATTTTAAAAAAACAACACACAACCCCCCCTACTTTCTGCTGTTGTTCTCCCTGAACCCTTGTGCTTCTAATTTTCTTCATGCTATCCTCAAAACAGATTTTAATAAAATTTACCATGTATTACATTGGTGTAAGTTTTGAAAAATTTTTAAAGTTTTGAAACATTGCCACATTTTAGGTGTCTGCCTTGCCATTTGGTATGCCACATTTGTCTAAAGTTGAGTTTTGGCTGAAATTTTAACCTAAAATGGATTAACATTTTTTCAAGATTAAATAAAACATGTTGTTTCTGTCTTAAACTAATCCACAACAGTTCTTCAGAGATGCTGTTGTTTCTTTCTGACTTCACTTGGCTGCTGGAGATCTGTTCTTTATGGCATGTAGCAGATACACTCAGTTTATAAGCCTTGAAATTCTTAATTAATAGAAAGGATATAAACTCCCTCAAAATTCCATCTCCCTTTGATCTCTTGTCTCAATCTCCAGGCTGCATCTGGACCAGATGGTTTGCCATGTGTGGAGATATTCCTCAGAAGGCATTTGTTATTAACATGGAGATGATGTGACCATCAGTCCCTTGTGAAGAACTGTGCAGTCTGACAGTAGTGGGAAAGGCAAATTAAGTCAAAGTCAGCAGGGAGGCAGAACAAGAGCTCTCTTTTCCCAAAATAGGCTGATCTAAGGCAAAGTTTGAGAGCAACCTAAGGAGACTGTAGGAAAGAGTTGTGGGCAGGTGTTGAGAGAAATTACAAAAATGAAAACCTGAGAAGAAGGCAAGGAGGAAGCCTGACCATCCCGTAATAACTTAGCAAAAGGTTTTTTGAGATTTTCAAGTGTCTTGCTTGATGCTTAATTTAATTAATGGTAGCAGGGAAAAAAGTCTCATTTAAGGTGGAGTTAAGTAGGGCAATATATGTTTATTAGCTCAGAATAAAGTATGCTACAGATTTGGTTTAATTATTCCAAATCAAAGTTCCAGAAAAACAAGTTGCAGTTTAAATGTAGACATCTTGGTATATGAACCTGCCTGGTGAGGTCCTGAGGGAGGGGGGAAATCTGATGTAATATAAATCAGTTCAACTGAAACCCACAAGTGCACTTGAATTATAATCACTTGCTTATTTTAAGATATTTCAGCAAAAGCAGTGTTAATGTTTTTCAGGTGACCTTGCCACACCCAAAATGTGGGTGCTGTGGCTTTGAAGTCTTTAACATTTGGCTATGAGGAAAAGTATATATTTCATCCTTCTTTCCTCCTTTTTGTTGGTTGTCTTTTGTCATCCTAAGAAAATCCATCTAGATTTGATAATTTTACAAACCCTTAAGAAAAACTTGTAGTGTGCAGTAGGAGCCTACACATGATTAATAATTAAAAACCAAAAATCAAAACACAAAACCAACCCAAAAATGCTTGCAAGAATTGACCATAGATGAGGAAAAAGACTAGAACATGGCACATGAGACTGGAGCTGGGCCTGAGTGGCTGGAGACAAAACTAAAAGTGAAGAAGCTGAATTGAGTGGATTTGGTTGAATTAGAATATTCAAATATGGTATCTGTTGGATAAGCACCTGGCTGGGCAGATGGGCTTGAAAAAGCATGAGGAGGCAGATGTGGGTGAAGATTACCTGTGAAAATTTGGACGCAAAAACCAAGCAGTTATATTGGAGTGTGATCGGTTTAATAGAAAAAGAAAAGCATGAGAAAATTCATAAATATTTTCCTGCCTCTGCTATTGGGAAATACTGGGTAAAATGCATTGCTTTCAGAGAAGATAGAAAGTTATTATGGGCTACTCTGTTTATTTCAAGAAGTAAAATCTGTGTGTTCCTTTAAAGCCTGTTTTGAAGAAGAATGGATTTTTAAAAAAAAATTAAAAATAGAAGAGAAATCCTGATACTATGGTATAGTTGGACATTTGAAAGTTGAAGATATAGAATGAATAGTGCTCACTTGAGTTTAATGCAGGTCATTTATGGATGGTGTTATCCGATTCTGTGTTTTTTTCAGTGTGTACAGGTGGGACAGCACTTGTTAGATGAGCAGCTGGTCTGTATTTGTTTCTCTCCATTGCACAGTGGATGCTCTTCACCTTACTGAATATGCTCTCTGAAACTTTCCTAGAATTATTTATTTTCTCATGGAGTTTTCTGTGGCACACTTCACTGTGGGATCAAGTGGCTCTTAAAAAACATCTTTACAAGAGCTGTGTTAAGCGACAGGTCAATTATTATTTCTGTTTGTCAAAGAAATGAGGTACAGAGGAATGAACATGGAATGTGTTTGTAAGATTGGGTGCCCAATCTGTGAATCAAAGGACCTGTTTCTGTTTTTTCAGTGTGTAGTGCTGAGTAACTGCCTGAAGAAGAGCTGTCAGGTTGCAGTTGGGTCTAAACTGATTCCTGAGGTGCTCATTGCTTGTGAGACTGTTCAATAAACTGGGAGTGACTTGTCCAGCAGCACGGAGAATCTGTGTAGTGGCAGTGGTGCATTTCAGCACCCTGGGGCCATGTTCACTTGACTTTAGCACTTTGTTTTCATCTCTTTCATTTTACTACATACTCTCCAGTGTTCCCAACACACAGGAATGCAGCAGTAGCTCTTTCTCATTTTGTAAGCCTGTTTTTATTGTAAGGGCAATCCAATACTTTAAAAAGAATTAAAATATAGATGTGGCCCTTTAACTCTAAATTGACACGTGATTTGTATGTACAGGGAACTGAAATGAGGATTACCCTGGCTTCTGATTGCAGGCTTTTTGAGCTTAATGTATTTCTCATCCACTCTGTATGTGAAAATCTATTGCTAAAGGGTGCCATTGCATTTCACAAGGAACATATGCATACATGTGATATCAGGATTTGGCCTGTATAAAGGCATAACTTGTTTTTATTAATGAAGCCATGAAAATTCAGGTTTCAACCATTCAGTCAGCTCACTGTGGCGTAATAAATGTTTCAGCACAGAACTTGTGTTCCAGTAACATATAGCAAATTTAATGTGACATCCATTGGTAACATGTATTAGACTGTTTTCGGCAATTTTTTTTTCTTAGGCAAAATTATTTCTCTGTATTTCTAAGATACTTCTGAAAATTTGGTTTTAGTCTGCTTTCTTGGAGTCTTACTTGAAGCCTGTACTGTAAGCTATACTGTAGCAGTAAGTTCCTTACAATTGTAAAGAAATAAAGTTTTAAAATATTAGTTTATTGTGTATTATAATTCTATTCATTGGAAAATGTTTTAATACAGGTGTTCTGTTAGAAGCCACCCAGTCTGATAATTTTAGGTGATTTTTTTTTTCTTTTTAAGCAGCTGTTTCCTCTCTGATTTGGATTTTAATCATGACTTGACTTAAGCTTTCATGTCTTATTTATGCTGCCAGGAGAGAACTTGAGCACTAGTTTACCTAATTATTTGCCGTACAACAGCTGCTAATATTAAAAAGAGAAAAAAAACCCACAAAAAATGCCATCTCATCTTTAGGTCTGTGATGGACAAAAAAAGCAAAGGCAGAGAGGATGACTGTAGCTACCCTGTCTGCTTGGCACCGTCTTCCTCCTCCTCCTCCTCTCTCTCTCACTTTCAGTTTTCAGTGTAATGAAGAGCAGGAGAACAATATTCTGTAATTAAGGATTCCATTAAGTTGAAGAAAAGAGCAAATGGAGTTGTTTGTTCTCCTAGCTGAAAAAATTTGTCTGGGGTGGGGGTTAGTGGTAGTAGTGTAGAAAGAGAGAGAGGTGGGAGGAGAGACTAAGTCAGGGCTGTTTGTTGAATATACTGTTAAGGACTGTTACCATCCTAATTAATCAAGTTAGAAATTACAGCTGTAGTCGGTTTCCCCCCAATTCTTGTTATCAATTTTCTTCTCTTTTGAGACAAAGCAAATATAAATTTTGTGTTCATTTGTCATTCGTTCTTTGACTTCAGCATCTCTGAAAATAACAATGTAGCACAAAAGACCAGTATTTACCTAGTTGTAATGTGGGTTGCCATGGTGTTTTGCAAATTATTGCAATTATGTTCACCATGCGAGTCGCCCTTGGTAACTGGCGAAAAAACTGATAATCCTGTTTTGAACAAAAGGTCAAATTGCTGAATAGAAAGTCTTGATTAACTAAAAGATGTACAAAGTGGAATTATTTCCTACCATTCAGAAATAGTTCTTGATCGGGTTTGGGGGAGGGGGTGAGTAAGTACATCTGATTACTGAAGTACAAAGCATTGAAAGGATGTTGTCTTGAGCCTTTCATGTAGTCTTAATGGTGGCTTTTTTGTCAAATTTACCCATTTGCGGCATTGAAAGAGGCAGCTGCATTTAAGCTTGAGAGATGGTGCTTTTTCAAGAGTTCAGTGCATGGAAAGTTCTCAGCAGTGTCTGCAGTTTACTATTAGACCTTCGGCTATTAAAACTGATGTGCTGCATTTGAGCCCATAGCTCTTGGTGCTTGTAAAACCCTCTGACTGATGATCTAATAAAGTGCTCTTACCGGACAATGTCTGATCAGATACTTTAGGGGGGAAAAAAAAAATAACCACAGCTCTGAAAAGGATGGAGGTAGAAACACATGGCTGTACTGAAAAGTTTGCTTTTGTAATCTGTGGTGGAAATGTTGGTAAATAAGACTGTATATTCAGTTTAAGTATTTTAAAGGCCTAATGTATTGCTCCAGAATTCATTTTTATTTACATTTACAAAAGAAAAAAATCAAGCAGAAAATATTGGAAGTTTTTCATAATGACCAGTCTTCAAGAGTTACATACAAGTATATAGAGGGAATGGTTTCCTGCACCTTAATGCTGTGAATTTCCTTTCACCTTTTCTTTTTCATTCTTGGGGGGTGGCAGGGGAAGGGAGGGAAGAGGTGAGGAGGATTAAGGGGTTTTCTTTTTCAATTATTTATACTTTTTGTTTTTTAAATAGCTACCTGGAAATTAATTCTTAAAACTTTGGAGAGCCTGTGTGAGAGCAGCATGAAAGCAAAGTAAACCTGCACAAGTTTGTGGGTTTACATTCTGCATCACCTAGCAACCCCCTGGCTCAGCCAGTTCTCTCGTCTGCCCCCAGTCCTGTTTACAGACCATTCAGACTGCTCTTCGAAACCATGAAAGATATTCAGTTTCATTAGTGCCATTCTCAAGGAGAAAATAATTAAACTTAAATGAACAAACACTGCTTAGTGATGCTTTAAACTTCTCTAGTTTAAGGTGACCAGACTGTTGAGACCCCTTTCTCAGCCATTACCTTTAACTCTTTTGAGCTCCTCTGAACCTACATACCCATGTATGTGCATTACCACTTTTAAAGTTTCGGAGCTCTGTTAACTCCTTCAGTATTCAGAGATGTTCATGACCATACTGCAAAGATAAATGCTTCACATAAACAATCTTTTTGTCTCTTTATGAGCTTGAAATGTATACTAGAGTTGACAAACCTTACTGTTGCTGCCATGTATATGAGCAAAACCTTTGTGTGTTCTGTCTTACATCTGATGTCTTGCAGGAAGTTCTACATGGCAAATATGAAAAATTCAAGGACTGTACAGAAATTTGAGGGGAGAAAGAAGGTAACCAAATTGTGGAATAAGTGGGGGCAGAAGAGTGTTTTTAGCTTTCTAACCGAAGTAGAGGCATAGTTTTTAAGAAATCTTTTGAGTTCTTACTGTTTGTATGTTGCTAGACCCTTTGACAAGCAATATGTGGATGGGCTGTATGAGTTCTTTGTGCTTTGTTGATAGTTGACAGACAAAGCGAAATTTTTTCTGAAGCAAGGTACTATACTTAGTTGTGACCTATTGTAGCCTAAGAATATGGCTTCCTTTGAGTTGTGTGAATAGGGAGAGTATTTTGGCAGAACAGACTTAAATATCCTTCTAGAAGTTTTCACTCTCAGTACAGAAAAACATAAGACTTCTTTCACTGATCCTTTTCTCAATGTAGTTTTCCATATGTAGTCATTTTAAGTATGTCTTCTCTCAGTTGCTTGCTCAAAATCCAGTTTAGCTGTTTTCAGGTTAAGTGAAATAAAATTGTTGGTAATAGCTGTGTCTCTTTGTGAGTGTTATGTTAGCCTGAGAACACTTTTATCTTTTGTGGCGTGTATTTTGGTGCCTAGGGCCTTATTTTAGTGAAGGTAAGAAGACCAAGGTATTGGATTTGATGTGAAGTAAGGCAGAACATATTTTCTAATTTAGTTTGTAATGTACAACTGTTAAGGTTGGAATTTGTCCACTTGTGGTGTTATTACATGTGCTAAAATGAGGTCCACTGTTTGCATCAAATCTATCACAAGGGTTTGGAGTGCTCTATTATCCTTTCAGCGGGCTGATGATGGAGCCTGGTCTTTGCACAAATGAGATCAATAAGTTTCAAATAACTTTTATGAAATGACGTGACTGTACATCTAAAGGTATCTTTAAAAAAATCAATTTTTAATAACATGTAAAACTCTTACATTGACCTACAAGATATTTTTCATGTATGTCGTGTTTGATAATTTTGTTTAAAACATTTTTTATGTTAGCTTGAGTGTTTCAGTTCTTGGGGGAGAAGGGAAAGCTGGGGTGCATTTCTTGCTTCTTCTCCTGCTTTGATCACATACACACGCCTCCAAGACTTTTAGTGGTAAAACTGATATGTCAGATAGCGCTGAGAATAATATTTTCATGAAAATAATGTTTTCTTTTGCTCTTGGATGGTTTCCTCATTTTTAAAATTTTTTCCAGTTATGGATTAGAATGCAATTCAAGTTTTATTATTTTGGAATATTCAGAATCACAAAATATAATTCTTGAAACTCTACAGACTTTCATTTTTGGTAGCCTCTAAACAGGCATTTGATCTTCTGTGGCTGAGTTTGCCTCACAACAGTGATGCATTGCTGATTGGACTGTGAGATATGCAAGTTCGGAAGGAACTCCTAAAAAGTATGCTACAGGACAGAATTTTGTTGTGAGCTAAATCCTCTCAAATTTATGTCTATTTTCCATAATATCCAAAGGGGACTACTTTGGATGTTTTAGATCAGCTGCACTTGGCAGCTTCACTTCTCTAAATGGCCACCTGGAATCTACATCAGAGCTGTTACCATTCTAGTATCATCAGCTTTTTTAAGATAGAAGGACATTTTGTGTTCTGAGAAATTCAGGTAGTATTTATGTCCTCATTCATGCTTTCTTTAAGGTAGCAAGTCAGTGTAGCTACATTGCCTTCAATTACAGTTTGTGTAGTTGCTTTGGACCTTCAGTCTGGTCCTGTGAAGGTGTAGTTCCCATTGTGTAATTCCCATTGATGCCGGGTGCCTTTGGGGTGGCAGTTTTCCAGTGGGGAACTGAGACAACAGATGTGAGTATCTCTGGGAACAGGAGTATTTTGGAGTGGGTGTCCTTCTCTTTCAACAGCATTGGGTGTTAAAGTGATCGTTTGCCTTCCACTAGGAAGTTATTGGCTAAGATGCTTCAGTTCAATAACATCCTTTAATGTGGGTCATGTGATGATAATGCTGGATATACAACCAGTCTTGTCCAGGATCTGTACTGCTTTCAAATGGTACGCTGTCAAAAGCATATTTCCTTATTTCATCTTTCATTTAAGAGACAGTTTTGTATTTTTCCTAAAAGATCTTGTCTGTCTGTTCATCAGCCTGGATAATGCTGAATTCAAGAGGAGCAGAGTGAACATCCAGGAAAGGAATTTCCTTTCTTTTAAGAGTTTTTGTAATTCACTCCATCCCACAGCTGAATTCTGATCAGTTATACTGGGCAAAACTCAAGAAGCTCTGAAAATAAGGAAATGCTTAGAAAAGCAATTGAATTCATATCTTCCAACTTCCATTGAAAGCAGGCAGCATGAAATGGAGTGTGAAATGCTGTGGTCACTGTTTACATTTTCCCTAAATTGGATGATCAGGTAGCATCAGACTCTAAAAATACTCATACTGGGAAATGTAACCTATTTTTTTTTGGATGAGGAGCTGGCTACAGTATTTACTATACAGAAAAAGAAAAATTAATGTGAAGTCAATAGCCAAGAGTGAGTTGATAAAATAGGTCCTTCTCTTGTAATCTGAATAGTCATATACTACACTGGATCTGTGATTAGGTCTCTTAATGCATTATAGTTAGCTTTATGTATAAATTTCAGGAACTAATTTCAGTTGTTGTTACTATAATATTTACTAAAACTATTGGCATTGTGAAAATGTACACAAAACCTAACAAAATACCCGAGAACTTAGAATAAGCATTCCCTGGGTAAGGGATTGAAACTGTAGGGTAAATGGATAAAGAATTTATGCTAACCTCACTATTCTAAGCATGTGCTGCAGTATCTTTCAGCTGCAACAAACTTGGCAGCATGTTTAACATGGTACCTATTCCACTTAAAATAAAAAGACAAAAGCTCCAGTCAGCCAGCATCAATAGTGGACTCTTGACCCAGTTCCTTTTAGAAAACAATTTATTTGAAGAGTCTGTAAAATATCAAATGAATTTATTATTCAGAGATTATTAAATGTTACAGTGGAATAAAATGTTAAAACATTCTTGAAAATCATCTGTCTTCAATACTCAGATTGAAGTACAAATATTTCAACTTAGTTCTAAGATATTTTTGACTTAACAGTTTCAGTTATGCCTGACAGAGAGACCTTGCACACACTCTTTGCTGTGAAATTCTTTTACATTCTAAAATTCTCGGATGGAGTTCAGACATACCTCTTCTCTAGCAAGGGATCTCTTGAACATAACAGCAGGGCTTTTGATTTAGTATGATTTGATTTCCTTGTAGTAACATATTAAAGAAGTGGAGAGAGCCTCTCCATTTATTTTTTGTTGAAGTGAAAAGAAGGCTGCAATGCCTGATACATCAATAACAATGTCTCTCCATATACTACTTTGAGATCTCAATATGTCTGAGCTCTCCAATTGAAGGGGCTTTGCAAGTCCCCTGGATTTCCTTCACAGATAAATTGAAATCCTTCTCATGGTGTCACAGATACATGTTTTTATTAGTGCTTGGTAACTGATCTGCTTGGAGAATATCAAGATTTGCAGGATCCTGAAAAAGTTGCTGACCCAGAATTCCGCATTAGTGATTGCTTTTAACTCCATTACTCCATTTTTTAGGGTTGGTTTGCATGATTCTTGTAAATAGTCTGCCTGTTTATTACTTGTCAGGGAGATATTCCTTGATAGGAAAAATGACAAAACACATAAGATGCTCCTTATGAAGGCTTAATTTCTGATGGTGGTTATTTTGNAGCCTGATGGCTCATTTTCCAGATACACTATGCTCTTCTGTGGCAGCACATTCTTTTTGTTTCCCTCAAAATATTTTTTCTGACAAAATTATCTTAGAATTTTGCCTTTATGAAGAATTTACTTATTCTTTTCTTTCCTGTGCCCAAAGAGGGGGGTGACCAAGAGGTAGGTTTTTAAGCATCATGAGGTGTCCCTTTCATTTGTTCATCCAGTCTTTTATAAATTCACATAATCTTATCTCCAGGTTGTTTGCATTAGTAGCTGCAAGTTCCAGAGGAGTGGCTGTGTCTGCTCAGGCTGTCAGGAGACACTCAGACTTGACAAAGTCAGATGTCTTAAGGGATCACCTTTGAGGATCCCTCCTGATCAATATGTTCAACAGAGAGTCTGCTTTGGTGGTCTCACAGATGAGTTACTCCATTCATAAGATCATTCAAGCAACTCTCTGATGTGTCTTGTGCTTGCTCTGGAAGGACATTCAGGATGAAGCAGCTATGGAAAGTGTTCAGAGCAGGCAAGCACCAGGACACTGCAGAGAATTACTGTTCCTGCAGGAGAGATGTGCATGGTTCTGATTATACCAATCCTAACATCATCCTGAGGTCCTCTATCCTGAAAAACCCTTTCAAAAGTTAAATGAGTCTGTGACTTTCTTGTGTCTAGCAGCAGTAGAATTGGTTTCTTTATAACAGTGGGTCCTCTTAAGGTTTTTATCAGGTACATTTCCCCATGAAAATGTGGGGTGTTGCTTGAGGACCCTAAGTTATGCTGAACTTCACTGAGGTGGTGGATTCACCATCCCTGGAAGTGATCAGAAGGTGTGTGGATGTGGCAGTTGGGGTGCTGGGTTAATGGCTGGACTCTGATCTTAGAGGTCTTCTCCAACCCTAATGATTCTACCATTCATATTACTAAGTGCATAAAGTTTTCTGGTGGAGTCTTGTTTCATTATTTATGATAGCATTCCTGACCTGAGGGGATTTCTTCTTGGCATTGTAGCAGTGGCACTCAAGTCTCCTTTGTCTGCTGAAATTCCAGTGTATGACACTAGTTCTCACACTGTCATTCAGATTTTCATTGCTGCTGGTATCTCACCAAGGTGGTGCAGAAGCATTGGATTGTGCCAGTGTTATTACTAGAGTATTTCTTTGTTCTGAACAGGCAAGAAAGCAGATTAGAAGTTGAAATTACTTTAAAGTAATGTGGTTTCTGGTACGCAGCAGAAAACTTTCCTGACTTTACAGCAATAGCTCATCTTTAAGTCAATATTCATATCACCTTTCACGTTGGAAGTGTAAAATCATGATGTAATTCTCAAAAGATGTAGTTACTACTGATAGTCAAAACATTTGCCAAAGAATATGCAAACAGAAGTTTTGGTTCTAGCTCCTGACATGTTGTCTACTACTAGTAAAGTTAGTCTGTTCCCCCAGACACTCAGCTATTTACAGAAGACACAGACAGGTGGGACAGGGAGAACACACCACACATGTGGAACAGGTTATTGCAATTGGAACTGGTAACTTACAGATCCCTGAGTCAAGTCCTGTGTTGCCATGATGAGCTGCCTGATTTTACTTCATAAAATCATCTGTCTTTTAACATTGCTTGGGGGGATCAATAGATTTGATAGTGTACTCGGTAATGCAGTATTGGTGGAACCTCATCCTTCCAGAGGATTTCAAGCCACTTCAGCCAGATTTGCCCTGTTAGGCAATACTGTCCATAATAATGGATGTTGGCAGGAAAACAGGTTTTGAAGCTTCTGGTCTTGGAATGAGTGGAAATAATATGCTTTTGTAAGAGTAGTATGAATAGAAAGGCCAGTGTGAAGTGAAAGGGGCCTGATTAGCGACTCACAATGGTACCTGGATCAGAAAATCTTCCTTGCATTGTCTCTCACATTCAGCCTATAAAAGCTGGTTTGCTGATCAGTGACATGAGCCAGCAGGCTTAAGCTGGCTGACACTAGGACAGCATGTTCAGGCTGGGTTCCTGTGCTTCCTTTCTGGTGGGTTTGATGGTGTAAGGTGATAACTTCAGCTCTGCAGTGCTGGAGCCATGGGTTTGGGGCATAATGTGCTCAGATATGCCAGCCATCTGAGACTGGGCATCATCCACCAAGATCCCATTTTCAAAAATCCACGTTAAGATTGTCTTCAATGGGGAGAAAGATTGCAGAGCAGCAAGCATGGATTACAAGTAGATTCACCTCCGAAGTAACTGATAGTGACTTCTGAATAATTTTCAGTGCTTTCAGCTTTCTGCTTTTTACTAGCGCATTTTTTCATTCCACGTGAACTTTTAAAGCATTGTAGTGCCTCAGCATCCAGACTGTCTGAAGGCAGGAACAGATGCAGAACTGAAGTGTCATAGAGAAGCACATTCAGTCCTGCACTGTAGCAGGCAACCAAGCTACATTGTCAAATGTAATTTGTAAAAAATTATTACGATAAAGCTCAGTAATGCATGTTGTTGACCCCTGCAACTTATGTTTGAAAGGCTGTTGCGAAACCACTTGCCTCTGTATTTTGGGGTAATATTTCTAATGCTTGTTGATCATTAGAATGGGAGAGGCTAATTCTCAAGAACAGACTTACAAAGAAACAAAATTACTTTTGACTTGCAAATTTCTCCCTATTAGCTACAGTTCGTGGACTTTTCAGGGATTTTCTTTTATATTGAGCATGTATTTCAGGGTGTTTTTTGCATATTTTTTTATATTTTAAAATGAACTAAGCATTTGTGGGCAGGATGTTTGGAAACGCTAGTTGCTTTTTTTCCCCCTCTATCAACTTGTATTTCATTTCCCACAGTGTTGTAGATACCAAGTAGAACAAAGCTGAAGGTTCCCTATTATGATTTTGTTTGATCTACTGCAAATTAATTTACAGACTCAGTGATAGCTGCTGGGAAATGAAGGATTGGTTTTGTTTGGTCAGTGAAGATGACAGGCATGGATCAAATAAGGGTTAACAATAATGCACTTGAACAGATTAAATCAGAACATAATGCATGTATTGAATTTGATTGCAACATGCATGTCCATGGAAAAGTTTTTTTGTTTAAAACGAGTCAAGGCTATGGCTTAATTATCAAAGCAAAACAAGAGACATAAAGAGCTACATGTTTCTGATACTGCTTTTTTCAAAAATAGCTCCCTTCACAGTTATCTATGTGTTTAATTTCCATGCATAATAGCAACAGTTATTGTTGTCATTTGTTAAGAGAGATTAACAGATAGCAAGTACAAACAAACGCAAATAAGGCCTGAATAGAGAGGTGACGAAGAAGAAAAGACCTCTTTAATGTTAATTATAACTGGTAGGAAGTCTATACAGATGACATTAACTGTTTTCTATATGAATTGAAGTGACATCCAGTTTGTTAGTGTCTACACAATACATTTGGGCATTTTACTGTAGGCCATAACTTAAATCTTCGTTTTTTGAATATAGTTTATTGAGAAATGTACTGCTCAGTAAAACTTGTATATTTTGATTATTATTTCTTAGCAGCTGATAACAAGTATAATAGTAAGCTGTTGAATTTAAGTGGTTATTTTTATCCTAAGCTATGGTTTTTAGTTTAATCAGGGGGGTTTTAGTCATTTTTCATCTGTTTTTTGAGACCAGCAAAGCCTCCCAGTGCTTTCTTCAATAGTGACTGCATTAGACTGAAACAATTGCATAAAGAAACTTGCTTCAAATGTCATTGTTCAGTGGTAGTTTGAGAGGACCATCTATGCATTCCCTTATAAGACAGTAGAAGCTGTACCTTGTGAGTGGTGTAGTCCTTTGTTTCATAATTGTTAGCTAAAAAGGCCAATAGGTGGCAGAAAACACAGTTACTTTTATTATACGTTATTTTCATGGTTGTCTATTTTAGAGTATTTTGTTCAGCTGAAGCTGGGATGCTGCTCCCATTCCAAGCTTTGTTATTTCAGTTGCACTTGCATTCCCTAACTAAATGTCTTACTATCTGGCAGCTTCCATGATTTGTTTTTCTAATATAACAAATTGTTTCAAAGTTCAAATGTAGTCATTTAATACATTTTGAGTCATGAATGTTCTCTTTGTGCACAGAGAATGTTTTCATAGTTACAGCTGAAACAATTATGCTCTTCAGCATAATTTGGGAGGGTTTGGAATGGGTGAGGACACCCTCCACACCTTCCCCTGCCTGGCTGTGTATTTTAAGGTGCTGTTTATGTCAGACTGCTGCTACATGTTGCATAGGAAGGTAGAGATGCCACAGAATAAGCACATGCGACATAAACAAATTTCCACACAGAGAATAGCTTTTGTCTCTAAAAATTAACTTAATGGAAGATCTGTGACAATTCATTATCCTTACAAAAATGTTTTTCTGTTTTCCCTCACAGTGGCTCTAATGTTATTCTTGGTACTCGCATAGGTGAGTGCCTGAAGATCTCAGTGCTATCCCTGAGTAGCTTTTTTTGGTAGAAAGTTACTCCATGTCTGTTAAAACTGAGTTATTTAAACAATGTGAGGCAACAGATAAACACCTTCCTCTTTTAAAAATAAATCTTAGGTTCATTTGCAAAACCAAAGCCAAGGCCTGTCTTTTTCACTTGAGGCTCATTTCACTCAGGCATCTGTGTTAGGTCAGGCCCTAAGATAGGATTTCTCATGGTGAGCCATGTGCTGATGGAGTAGCTCAGTCTTGATGAGCAGCATCTTATCCTTCTACTGTCAGTTCTGGAGTATTTGTCATAAATAAATTGTATATGACAAAAAAGGGGTACTAGGACTGCTAGGGCAGCAGTTGTGCAAGAGACCAAATTAAATCCACAGAAGGTTTCTGAATTCTTGACATTTTCTCACTGTGCAGTATTAAATGTCACGATTTACATTGCTGATCTACATAACAATAAAGTTCACACTTAGTGACCAGATACACTGATCATACTGCTTTATTAAGAGCCAGGATGATTTCCTCATCCCAAAATCTGTTAGGTGAATTTCTTTTTGGAGATGCTTTTTTCTTCCTCCATTTACTATAAATGGATCGTAGGATGCTTAAACTGGGTATCAGGCTTTTAGATGTCAGAGTTGGGTGAAATGAATCTAACTGCATATGTAAATACACTCTTTCCATTCCTGTACTGTGGGCTTAAGCACACATTTTAGGAAGTGCTATATATACATTGCTGTTGCCGTGATGTTCTCCACACAGTTTTTCTGGTCTGCCCGCATGGACATAAAAGCTCTGCTCTTCAAGGGCAGCAGGAAGTGTTTTGATGGATTTGGCACCAAGTGAGATAATCCTGAGTATATGATATGGCTGGAGAAATGGTGAAAGAGGAGGTCTCTGGAATAAATGAAGTTGTTTGGAAAGGATTTGAGGTTTCATCTTAAAAAGATAAACAGAAACTGAAACAGTCCTGGAACACTTTTGAAATCATTATAGAATATATTTAAAAATTGAAATCTAAGTGGAGATTAGGTAGAAGTCATTGCCAGAGCATAACATTAGGACAGCTTGTCAAAGAACTAGTAAGAATGGAAGCAAGCAACTTTTTGAGTTGTTCTCTGATTCATAACATTTCTCTCAAAGTGCCAGGGATCCTGGTATGGTTATATTTAACTTCTTTGCAGGAACAACAAAAAATTTGGAAATGGGCAAAAATAACCAGTCACTATTCCCAGCAGAGACATCACCAGCCAGTAGTCTGAAATGTAGAGTTGGACACGGCTGAGCTGCTCAGGGTGGTAAAAGCAGGAACTGCTTGAGAAGAGTTGCAGGAAGACTAAGTTGACCTCTCAGTTAACAATGGAAGATAAAATCCTCTGCCAATTACGGTGAAGTGAGGAGATGCTAAAAACACAATCTTAATTTGTGTACAAAATTTGTGTATGTACTGATATACTAGGGTAGAATAAAATTATAATTCTTGGATAATAAGTATCTTTCTGGAAATGACTGCTCAGTGCCCAGATGCTCAGTAGTGTTCTAGGCAGACAGAAATTGAGGAGAGAAAGGGACAGAGAACAAGATGGTAAATACCATTTTGTTTCTGTATAAATTCATGTTCATCAGTATCCTGAATACAGTGTGCAGTACTGGTTTCATCTCCCTCCCTCTTTGTCCCATTTTCCCCCCACCCCCTCATTTCCAAAAAGACCTGGGAGAGATTCAGAGAAGGACAACAAAGATTTGGAGTGGTTTCCAGGCAAGGAACAACTAAGTAAATTAGGACTGTGGTTTGGAAAAGACTTTGATTGAAGATGATGTGATGGAGGTCTATAAAATCATGAGTGGCACGGAAAAGGTGAATGCAGAATGATTTTTCCTAGTCTCTCCTGATGCAAGAACTAGAAAGCGTTAAAAGAGAAGCTGTGCGTGTGTGTTCAAGAAAAATAAGGTACTTTTACCTGTAGTTTATAGTTGTTCTGCAGGATGTTGCAGATGCCAGAAGTTTACATGGGTTTGAAAAGCACTTGAAGTTCATTGGGGTCATTAATGCATCATTAATGCATTAATTCAGTCACCACTGAATACAGAGACAGTGATTCAGGTGGTCCTTGAGCCATTTCCAAAAGCTGGGTATATCTTTGGAAGAGTTTTACTGTCTCCTTTCTCTTGTGCCATTCCTTAAGTATCTTCTATTGGTGGCTCTTAGGGATGAGGTGTGGCATTGTTTTTAGCCTATGATTGAACCTGACACAAAAAGTTCATCCTTACCAGTCCTGGATTCATTCCTTCTTGCATACTCTTAAGAGAAGCCTTTTACATTGTTTCCCTGAGCTGACATAGAGCAAACTGGCTCAGATTTTATTTCATTTTAACTCAGAAAAATGTTAGGTTTTCCTAAATGAATTGGTTTATGTTGAAGTCTTGGAAGCTTTCTGAAAAAAAAAAAACCAAAACCAAAAAAACCCCAACAACTTAAAAAAGAAGAAGAAAGGAAAGCTTCTGGCTGCTATCAGAAAACAGGAAACATAAAACTGTTTCTCCCCTCTAAAGTGCAAACAAAGGAATGGCATTTTACTTAAGTATTTAATTTATCACAAGTCTATAGAGTGTCTTACTGATTGGTCTATGTAGCTGGATAAAAGAATCCTGTTGTATGTTAATGTTGTAACTGGAGAAGAGCAGAGGTTTCGGTATGTTTCAAAGAAGGGATGACTGCAGTGGGCAGAATGTGGGATTTTGAAGCAAGAAGACTTCAGCTTTGTTCTTCGTCATTAATTGTGTTTAAACAAGGTCCTTAAAGAAGGACCTTCATCTCTTTATACGTGTTACAATATCAGATTCACAGAGGGTGTTAAAGTTGGGATATTTTTCTTCCTTGACTGTGATTCATTTTTTAGGTGGAATCAAAACAAGCTGTAACTTGAATTCAGAGTAAAAAAATTATTCTATGTTCTGCCTTTCTGCAGGGTTGGTTAATATGTGAGGAGCCAACTTGCCAGAATCGAACCCGTCGGCTTCCGCTGAGTTTTTCCCGGAGTGGCCCCGTGTGCCAGGCCTGCAGGAAGGCTGTTCTGAGACCAGAGGTGAGTGTTTTGGGACAAAACTTTGACAGCGGTGGATCAGGAATCTCGTGAAGCTCACCTGGCTCTCAACTCTGCCTCTCAAAGGTAGCAGGATTAAGCAGGAATTTTTAATTAAATTATTAGTTTAAAGGGGACTGTTTGTGCTTTTCCTACTCCACATTTAAGCTGCATCCTCATTGCTGTGAAGAGAGCATGCCATGCAGCTGCTGTGTTTGGAAGTTTTCCAGCTGACGAGCATTTGGTCAGCAAACTAGAATTTGCTGGAATGTCTCTGCCAGAACACAGGTAAATTAAAATTGACAAGCAAACCCAACCTTCCAAACCAAAAACAAGCACCTGCTTTTCTGCTGATTGGTTCTTACCTGGCTGAATTTGGTGCTGAGGAGCTGGAGATGACTTTAGTGCCGTCTTCTGGGGGTACTCTAAGATGGTATTTTCAGGAGATCAGAGGTTCTGGGTTCTGCACGTTGGAATTTGGCTCCATGCCTGAAAAATGTAGAAGCTTTTAAACCTCATATTGAGCTAGATGGTCTGGTCTTCCAGAATTCAAGACTGCCTTGATGGTTCTCTTGGTTTTTGAGATTAAAGGAAGCTGATTCTGTTTCATGTTGTAAAATTCTAGTAAAGCACTTCAATTGGTAAGAAAAAAGAAAAAAAATGAGTTTAACATTTAGAAATCTTGACAATTTACATAAAACAATCAGGGAGAGAGAGAAAGATTCCATAAGGAAAATGGGAAATCTATGATTTCAAGTTGTAATAAGCCTTTACATTTTTCTTACTTACATGAAACTTAAAAAATCAAGGCTTTGAGGTGGGGCTGTTAAGTGAATGCTCTGAACAGCATTGTTTGATTTACCACACGAGATTTGTTTTGGTCCTTCTTATTCAGTAACGGAGATGTAAAACATCCAAAGGATAAGCGTCAGTAAAATTCCAGGGGCTGAAATAGCATTGTCAGAGAAACACTGATCAAAAGCCATTTTTTGCATTAGTAGTAAGTTAATGCTGCAGAATATAAGAAGACCAAGTATTGAACAGCATTAAAGAGTGATTAAAAATGAGCAGGAGTTCCCAGATTCCTAGCTGGAACTGGAACCAGGTGATACCACATTAA
>VWZW01001748.1:432316-444816 GCA_013397115.1 Edolisoma coerulescens
ATAAGAAATGTTGCCATTTTCTCAATTTTTTATTTTACTGTTCATCAGTGCTCTAATCTTGCTGTCTAGATTTTTGCATGGGTGATCTTGTTAAGAGAGCTCAGAGGTTCCAGCTAGTGCATAATGCAGATGAGTGCTCACTATAAGGTTGAGAAGGCTGGAATGCTTTTCCCCTTGCTGAAAACCACTCAAAAATCCTCACCTAACAAAACAGTCTGTTGGCATGGATAATAAATAGTATGAGGTTTGGCTGATTTCCTGCTGCCACACAGGGTTGTTGTTATCTAACCTAATTTGTGTCTTCCAGTCAGATTTCAGCTCCATTCCTCATGCCAGTTGTGGAAATACGTAGATGCTCCAAACAATGAGCTAGCTATTATAAAAACTAATTTTCTGCTTGAGACAGCTCCTGTGGTTAGTTGTACTATATGGGTGAAAGTTATTAATTGTTTGCTACACAAATAATTTTTTAAAATCCACAACTCCCCCAGCCTTTTGAAAAAAAGAAAAAATTGAACTTGCCATTTTCGCTTGTACTTGT
Organism: Edolisoma coerulescens; assembly: GCA_013397115.1. NCBI lineage: Eukaryota > Metazoa > Chordata > Aves > Passeriformes > Campephagidae > Edolisoma > Edolisoma coerulescens. The sequence continues at coordinate 432,858 of VWZW01001748.1, forward strand.
GTAAACCTTAACAAGAGAATTGACAGTTCTGGACTGAATACAATTCAGTGTATCACTGAACAAAAAGTTATTGATGACCTAACGTAGATAATAGAGTCTTGAAGCCTTGTGAAGAAACAATGTATTAAAGATGACATTCTTTCGAGAGACAATTTCCATCGCAGAATTATACAGTGGAATGAAGATAAAATTGAGTGGGATATATAAATTTGGTGAATAAAGATGAAAGGCTGTAATGAAAAGACAATGAAAAAAAGTGTCTGCTCTAAAAGCTGTAAGATTGAGGGTAATACTAAACTTTCCCAACTGGCTATATTTGGCTATATTGTACTTGACATCTATGCACGCTTACTAGCAACATTCTTGGTTTTATCAGGAAGCTGAAAAGTCCTAAAGACTTCCCTTGTGGAGAGCTGAAGGCGAACTGTGGTATTTCTGAAGAATTCTTTTGGTATTGATTCAGGTGCATTCTCACCTGCCTTGATGTGTGTTATGGACAGCATGAGCAGGCTGCTGTTTTTGTGTCAGAGTTGCCATACCTGTGGAAATCAGCTGCCTTGCTGTGCAGAATTGGAGGGAGCTTTTAATTATGTAAGATTAAAGAATAACAATGTTAAAATCATGATTTTGTGAGGATAAAGTTGTAATAGTATAGAACAATAGCAATGATTTGCTGTAAGTGTATTTTATTAGGTGCTCCTGTGGTTCTGTCGCTTATAAAGATGGCTAATTAGGCAGTCTAACTTTTTCTAGGCCAGAAGTTTTTCAGTTTACTTTTTCTAAATACTTTTTTCAATTTTCTTTTTAAGTATTGTTACTAAATCCTCTGAGAGCAGTGGCTCTGGGCAGTCTGTTCTTTCTCTGCTCAAATGGAATGTCCTCTTCCTTGTTCATCTTTTTATTCCCTGTAATTTGGGCATTGGGGTGCTGCATGATACTGTAAAGGATAAGGTCATTTTTTTTCCAGCCCTACTGTAATTTAAAATTACATGATTGACATTTTTATTGCATGCATGCATGAGTATTTTCCCTGGTCCTAAATTTCAGGTTGACTTTTTTGTTTGGCTGTCTTTTAAAGCTCAGAAATAGGACTTTACTAGCTTAACAATTTAAATGTCTTAATTATTCCTAATTTATGTTCCCTATGAGATTCATTGTGTTTTGCCTCCTACAAGCTTTTTATACAGTATAAGACACTTCTTTTTTTAATGGGAAAGATTTGGAGATGCATTTCAGAGTGGAATGGCCAAAATGGCTGTGCACTGAGTACTGTGATGGCAGTAACATGAGTTCACTAGAGGGTCCTGCTACAGCACCAACACTCTAAGAGGTGTGTGAAGGAGAAGCTCCAAGGAGAGCCAGCGTCATGCCTAGTAATGCTTTTATTCTGTTGGATCAGTTACGAATTTCTCTGAACTACGTATCATGACAGGCAGCCTGCTTAGCTGCTTTTTTGGGTTACTGAAATCCAGCCTCTGTCTCTACTTTTATTCTTTCACAAGGTAGATTTAGCTGGCATCTAAAACTATGTATTCAGAAAGAGGCAGAGAACATCACTGTGCAGTCTCAAGATGGGCCTGTTTGGTATCTGGTGAAAAATAAGGTGGTTGCTCGGAGCACGAAATTCAGCGTGCAGAGATTGTGAGCACAGATAAATTACTTAGACGAGGAGGAGCAGCGAATGTTTGCAAATAATTTTTTAAGTTGGTAGAAAAATTAACATGCATTCTGTTGTGATTGGGCTGCTTTTTGTGGGTATGTAGGTAAATGGTGGTGATGTTTATTCTAATGCCAATGTTGGCAATATGTGACAAAGTCTCCAGTTCCCTCTTTTGTCTAGAATTTTGGTAGACATCAGCTCCTTCTATTAGGAGTGTTATATCTGGTGAAGTTTACCTCTTTGAGTGGAAATGAACATTTTTGAGAGCAATACAACAGTTTTATCTGAGCTGTCCAGTTTTAGCAAATGTTTTTACAAGCATTGCACCATGATCAAGAACCATCTGACTGACATTCAAATTCAGATGTCACTTGTTCTTGCTGAAAAGTTACTGAAGTGTCTGTTCCTGTTTTTATGGGTTGTCTTGTTACAGCAGTGCTGTAGCTGCAGTCACAGGTTTGGGAAAGAGGGGAGGAAGTCCTGTGAGGAAGCTACTCGACTTTGTACACTCTGGGGCCATACTCTTCTCTTTCTCAGTTTATCTGCTAGGGATTCTCACCTTCGAAGCATACTTGAATGTTTGTGTAGCTTTATACTGCAAGTGCCTTGCTAGAATGGAGGGAAGAGTTGCTGGTAAGACTTCTCAACTCTTAGGATTGCTTCTTTATGGTAAGAATGTTTGTCTTGTATTGTTGTACTTCGCATTAAAGCATCTCATGTTTCAGAATGTTATACTTGCTCAGATGTTGTATTTATTGATTGCATGTTTTAACTTCCCTTGTGGGGACAGAAACCAATATTTGAAGCATTTGATCCAATTTCTTGTCAGAGACATTGAACTTCTTAGGAAAATTTTAATTGCTATCGTCAGAAAGGTGAAGTATCTTTCTAATAAAATGCTACTAGTTCTAAATCGTTACACTGCTACTCTGAGACAAAGAGTAGTAGTCTAATGAGAAAATTCTTTTAACTGTGAAAAAAAATGTTGCTCAGACCAGCAGACTGCTGCTAAAGGAAGTTTTTCACTGGGGTGTTCTATGTCTTCCAGTCATAGCCAGCTGCTTTTCTTCTGTCCTAAAGACAAAATATCCCTTGCACTTGGAGGTACTAAGTCTAATAATAGCTATACCACATTCCTCTTCCAGCTTGTAGGTCAGAATTTACTCAGAAATGTTGCAAAGTAGATGCGTGATTTTCCTATGAGGCTCACACTCACTTGGACACTGCTCCTGAGCTTCCTACAGACTTCTGCCTGGAAGCCCTTTATCATGAGATCTCTTGCTTTGCCAGTTTGGAACCACACAAACTACTTTCTGTTTTCCTTTGTATTTGGTAAAATAGTATAATTTGTATTTGGTAAAATAACATATTTCATTTTTAAAGGAATACCTGACCTGCTTTTGTGTTTTGGTGCCAGGGCTAAGAAAAACCATGCAGTTTTCCTGTCCATTATTTTTAGGAGTTTGTTGTAAAGTTTGGAAGATGAAATTTAAGATTTCTTCACTTGTTGAATGTGAACATTCAAAACTCCCAATACAACCAGATAGTTCCACCCAGATAAAGTGTACGTCCAGGGCAAAAAAACCCCAAACTTAATTCTAGCCCCTGAGGAAAACATTAATCTTCAGAACACTTTTGACTACACTTTTTATCCTGGAACATAAATGCACCCTATTGACCGACAAAGAAAAAAACCTAGATGTTTTTAATTCTTGCCTTGTTCTTAGGTGGACTTACTCATCTTCCTTGTGGATAATCTTAGGATTGGTGTCTTTCTCTTCGTGTTTGGATTTGTCAATTGAAGGATGCAGAACAGGACAAAATCGATGGCTTTTTCTCAAAGCAGTCTAACAACTTTACAGTGGTGACAGTCAGTTTTAAACATGCATTGTCTGGTGAAACTTGTGCCACCCAGAACCTTGTTAGACTGGTAGGCAATGCCAGAGATGTGTGTAGAGAAGATGGCATTAAAAACTAAAATACATCAAAATTAGTTCATGCATTGATGGCAGTGCTAGTTATGGTGCTGAGGAATCAATTTTGAGTTGTGGAAAAGGAGATTGAAAATAACATATATTTTACCCAGAAAAGAAAGTGTGTGGGGATAAATCCTCCATAATACTGACTACATGTGGAAGGAGTAGCTGGAATCTTAGTGGCGTTGTCTGGTACATAAGGTGTTGTCATTGATTTCGACCCTTGGGTAGCTGATAAAGTTGCCTCATAAGTCACTGAGATGTGTCTTTGTGCACAACTGATCTTAGCATTTCAGTGCTACCCACAGAAAAGGTGCTGTCCTGTACTTTGTTGTCTGTGTAACATTACTTTTCCGTGGCATTTAGTAGAGAGCCATTCTGTTAAAGTCTAAGGAGCTGCTCCAGAGATATCAGATCAAACCTTGCTTCAGGTTAGTTAACTACTTGAGCTCAAATAATAGTTTGTTAAAAAATAAGAAACTAGGAGTTGAAAGTGAAAAGCTGTCTTCAAACTTTTTACTCTCTTGGTAATACCTAGAATTGAGGGAGTTGGTTCCTGAAGTCTTGGAAAACAGGAATACAGTAATCCAAAGCAGTATGTTTAGTTCCCTTGCTGTAAGTGATACCTTTTTTTTGTTTTCACATGCATGCTTTTACATCTAAAACATATTTAGACAAGCTTATTTGGTTGTGTATCTAGCCTATTTATAGTGTTGTTTATTTATAATAAACCATTTTTTAAATGATGTATTTGTGCTTGTTGAATGAATAATCAAGATTCTGCTAAAAAAAGGTTTTCAAATATTAAGAAATTATTTTGTGGGAAAGAAGTGCAGCGTTACCCATTTCTTAACAAAATCATAATTTAAATAAATATATATAAGGCAAGTTGCTTACACAGATTGCAGTCTTATAGTGTATGCTTCTGGATAGCTGACAAGCGCCAAATGTTTGGGTAAAGTGTATCTATCAGTGAGGAATAACTTTATTTCTTAAAGAAGTAAATAAAAATCAGGTTGTAAGTACAGAGCTTGATTTAACTCATTTATGTAAATAAAAACATCTTATTTCCAAATTGTTACTTGTTACTTCTACTACAGCCTAGATTGTGAGGACAGGACTTGTTCTAACAGCTTTTTCCATTGTTATCCATAGCTTCCTGCAGCTGAACACCACGAGTAGCACCCTCTATTTTTGCAAGCAGACAGAAGACTCAAAATGTGCCTCAGATAAGATAATGAGGAGTAACCTTTTGCTCATCCTTGGCACTACACAACCATTCTTGAACGTGTTAGCACATTGCATAAAATGGTAAAAAGCAGCTCTATACCTACTCTGCAGAGGCCTCCAGGAGACCTCTAGTAATGGCCTCTCTCTCTTTGCCATGGGAGAGGGCTGTGGCAGATAAATGGTTGATTTGTGGTTCTGGCCTGGGAGGTGCCTTATGCAGATTTCCCTGCAGGCAGAATTTACTCCTCTTAAGGTGGTTTCATATAATCTTCATGTAGTCCTCTGGCCCCACTTGCTTTGTTTTCCCGCTGTGAGAAATGTGGGCCCTGAGCAAGAGATGGAGTTGCATTCTCCATGAGTAAGGATAGAGGTCTTGTGCAGATTTCAGCTCAGCAGAGTCCTAATTCTTTGATTCTTTCAATTGTAGTAGCACATCTTTTTTAAGGTAAGTTTCCTGGATATTTACAATTCAATTCTCTTTGTTAGAAAGAGCATCATGATTTTACAGTTTTTTTTGGAAATACCTGAAATTACTTGAAAGTTAAAAGAATTCTGTTCAGTGATGAGAGATCTTATACGTGTGTTTATTTTTTCTCTTTTGAATAAGCAGATGACCTATAGTTAACTGCAAGTGAGTGCTCTTCATTCAGTGAGTAGATCCATCAGTTCTCTAGAATGAGACAGCTCTGGAGCTGTGCTAGCTTGTTCTGTAACATTTAAGCTACTTGGGGAATACTTGGCCATGGCACTTTATCTCCAGAGCAAAATGACAACTTTGCTTTACAAAGTGGTTTGCAATTTTTTTTTCACCAAGCCTTTTTTGTTAACTTCTTTTTATCCCAGATTATCAAGTGTTAGGTAATTGCAGAAATCCATTTGAGAGTGCTTGGGGTTTCTCCCTTAAAATTGTAAACATGGATTTTTAAAAAAATTATATTTGTCTTATATACCAAGGAGAGGATATGTTATAGGAGAATATGTATATGCTGCTTATTTCAAGCCAAAATTTATTTGAAGTGTGCAAATATTCTTGACCAGAGGCTCTTAAAATACAGTTGATTTTGGAATCATGTGGTAATTCTCCAGAGTAATGTTCCATGCATCTGGTTGAATACAGTTTTGTAGTTTTGCTTGTATGTGCTGCTGGGTCAGTCTGGTTCCAGAGCCGTATCTGTCTTTCATTAGATGTCCAGTAATGCTTATTTGCTTGGTTTGGCATGGAAAACCTCAAACCTTAACCTTTCTGCTGTAGATGATAGTTTTGAGAATTTCTGTACAATCCCTATCCGAAAGTACATCAGTGTAGGATGGATATTCAGACTGATTAGTCTGCAAATTCCTCAGTTATACAATGACACTGCTTTCAGAGGGAGAACATGAATATTGTAGAGGCTCTCCAGATCTGTGAGGCGGATTACAGATTAAATTAATTTTTAAAAATGTATTTTGTTCATCTGATTTAGAATGCAAAGCCTTGAATTATTTGATAAACCCAACTGTTGTACCTTTTTCTCCTATTGCATTGTCATTACCCGTGACAAGTATCCTCTGACCAGAAACCTAAGATTACAGGTCTAAGTCAGTGATTGGCCACTGGGTGTGTTTTGTGTATGTTCAGAGCCTTTAAAACAAGATGAGAAAGATCATCCAGTGTCAACACCTCTGCCTTAGGCAGGGACACCTTTCACTAAAACAGATTGCTCAGAGCTTCATCCAACAATTAGTCATTGCTGTTAGTCATTAATTGCTGTTATAATGTTCTTGCCAAAAAGATACCTCGGAGCAGCTAGTATCTGGTGTTGTTAAAGGCTCAATCACAAGTTTTATGTGCTTGTCTCATATACAATTGTATTAAGTATTAGTAACATCAAAAATTAGTCATAAATATATTGATGCTGAAAATTTCCAAGTGAAGGACACTTGCAATGACAAGTGTACACTGAAGGCACATGAGGCAAGTGATTCCTACACATCAGAAAAAGAGTGATTCTCAATTAAGACTTGTGTTTCGCTGCCAGGTATGATTATTGTGCTGCTCAGATGAGTTTGAGTATAGCACGCAAGCCCAGCTATATAAACACGGCTGGCTCGGGGGTCTTGCTGCTACGTCTTCGGTAAAGGCGGCGCACACACAAGAAGATCCGAAGGCGAGCTCCTCACCCGAGGGAGCTGCCCCTGAGCAGGTAATCCAGGGCGTGCAGGTGAAGACCAAGAAGGAGAGAGGGGGCTTCTCGTATGAGTTCCACGGGGCTTTACTGAGGTGAAGATTCAGGAATGGAAAGCCCAATCTCAAGGGTTTCTGGGAGCTTTTATACCAGGAATGGTAAGGGCGGGGATAAGGGACACAGCCAATGGGATAAGGGAAGGAACGCAGGGCTCACAGTGAATGCACCAATGGGGATAACACAAAGGAGGGACTTAGGGTAGGAACCAATGGGGTGTTGAGTTTAACAGAACTTTCTAGAGCTTTTTACATATTAATCAAGGGAAATGAATATTTGTGACAACATACCTAAAACTGGGAGGGGAGCCCCAGTGGTCTGGGCGATTTTGGCCACTTGCACTGCCACATGAGAGTGCTGGGTGCAAGGCAGAACTCAAGCCCAAAACTAAAAGCAGGGAACATCCTGTCTTCCCTTAATAGCAGCAGCTATTTTGGCTTGTTCACATCGGCCACCATGCAGTTTTCTGTTTCACCTTGTGCCAGCTGTTGATCACACAGGGAGGCAGTTGGATTTGGGGGTTATTTTTTGGCCAGATAAGAAAAGAGGTGAGTAATTTTAGCTGGATTAGTGAGTTGAATGTGGTTTACTACATGCTCAGATGAGCTGTAGTGCACACACAAGACCAGGATCTGGGGAGAGTGTTGCATCCCATTAAAATGAGAAACTGTGTGTTAAGCATAGGTGACATGCAGTCTTTTTGTTTAAAAAGCAACTTATCTCCAAGGAAGAGGAACAGGGCTTTTAATGTTCTCATTAATTGCTAGACAGGACTTAAAACAGGAAAAGCTCTTTTCATTTCAATTACTTAATGGAAAAAAAAATCCCATAATGTGCAAGAGTGTCCAGTCTTCTGCTGGGCTTTTTTTCCTTTTCATTGATTCCTGCATGTACATGTAAGGACCTCTTCTTTTGTCATACAGTCCATGATAGCATAACTACTAGGTAAAATTTCATCCCATCTAAAACCTGCTACACCCATTTCAGTTTTCTTTTACTACTTGAATGGACTTTGTGAGTCGAAATCACTGAAAAAACCCAATATTGATTGAACAGGTGGACAGTTCAGAGAGTTAAGAAGGAAACCACATAGACACAATCCCTCCCTGTTTACTTTATATCCAAGGCTTCTGTCAGGAAAGATGATGACCAAACATCTCCTGTTTTTAATGTAATCGAGTGTAAGTGGTGTGCACTTTATTTCAGCCTATTTGATGTAGACCAGCACTGTGTTTTAACCAGGCTTTGTGGTGCACAAGGAGACCAGACTTCAGTACACATCAGCATGAGGCGAGGAGCACACACATTATGAGTGTTTAGTGTAACCTGAATTCACACTTGGTGAGCTCCTGTCATGCAGGAGTGCCTGCCTTCAGCATCTGCTGGTGAACAGGGGTTGTATGCAATGCAGCTGCCCTGGGTTTGCTAAAAGAACATGTGAGGTGTGTAAAACATGACACACTAGCTTATTGCCTTGGAATCATTGCAGCATGGATAGAATTTGGATATATAAACAGCCACAAAGTTGAACTATGCCCTTTTTTTTGAAAATAAAAAATTGCTGCACTTAAAGAGACATGATGGAAGACGTGTACAGTCTATACAATCTTCCAGCAGTAGATTGAGACCAGTGGCACTTCCCCGAAAAAATAAATTACCCGAAATTTGCAGCACATTCATATTCAATTTCATCACAGCAGATGCTCATTAGTATGTTGTTATTAATTGGTATTCACTTTAGGTTTTGTTTAAAATGAAGATAATAATTAGGTTTTAATTACTGCATCTTTCTAAGGGGGGGAGGGGAGGAAATGCCTCTCAAAGCACTGAAGTATTTCCTGTATGCTTTGCTCCATTGCATCTAAGCCTTGAAAGAGTCCCTAAGACACATTTTTCTGCCAAGAGACTTTTCAGTTTCCTTTTATTTCTTTCTGTTTTTAAAATATTAAGGATTTGTTTGATGGACATACTGAATCATATCACAGGGGTAAGAGCCACTATTCTTTTTAATCAAAATTATCAAAAAGGCTTTTCACAAAAGTAACTCTCTCAAGCAGCTGATTAATGAAGTGGTGCCACTGTTTTGTATTATAATTAATTGAAGTAATACAAATAACTTCTGTAGCCTGTGGAAATTACCTCTTTTGCAAAGCAGTCTATTTGAGTTAGCAAACTAAAAGCGGGGGGTTTTTTTGGTGGGCTTTATTTAATTTCTTATTGCCTTTATCATCCTTAAAACCATAGATGACACAACAGTAAACAAAGAATACACCACAGAGGGGGCTTGAAGAAATGAGAGAGAGTCAGGTGCAGAAGAAAGCAAAAGGGCAGAAAAAGGGAGGATGCAGAAAAGACTTGAAGGGTTATGAGTATGGTGGAACTATAGAGAAGTATAAGAATTTGGGAGATGCCAAAGAGTAAATAAAAGACTGCAGAGGAATATGAGTAATCTAAAGATTGATCATCAAGTATTTGGTTAATGCAGGAACTCACAGTGAAGTTTCATGCAGGCAGGTAATGAAAGGACAAGGGGGAATGATTTTAAACTAGAAGAGGTTATATTTAGATTAGGTGTTCTGAGGAAATTCTTTACTGTGAGGGTTGTAGGCACTGGAACAAGCTGCCCAGGGAAGCTGTGGATCCCCCATCCCTTGCAAGTGTTGCAGGCCTGGTTGGATGGGGCTTTGAGCAGCCTCGTGGAAGCTACCCCTCCCCATGGCAGGAGGGGAGAAATTAGATGATCTTTAAGATGCCTTCCAACCCAAACTGTTCTGTGATTCTAAAATTAATCTGAGTAAGGGCATCTAGTTTTCTGACCTGTTTAAACGTACACTTTCAAGATATGGCGGTTTTATGTGCTGGTTTAAAAGATGTTTAGTGGAACAGCACTGCATCCAGATAAGTAAAACATCAGAACTAGAATCACTAGTTCAATCTTCTGCTACCTTGCTGTTCTGAGTTTCCATCAACTTTTCCTTCTTTCTTTTCCTGATTTCTTACCTTGCCTGATTTCCTTTCTTAGGTCGCTGTGCTGCCCTTAGCTACTGAATGGATTTTGAAAGCTGGTGTGTTTCCCACTCGGGTGCCCTGTTAACAGGAGGAAGGACGGTGAGGCATCCCAACTGACGTTCCTTGGGATGTAATTTAAACCAGCCAGCATTGAGGGAGGGGCCTTCTGATTTCAACACCGTAATGCAGCTGCCACCAACCTTTCTTAAATAACAGAAAAGCTGGTGAGAGATTGTACATCTTAATTTCTCCTCAGGCACTGTGTTTAGGGTAGGAAGATGGCTGCCAATGGTTAAATCTTTCCAGGGCCCCTTACTTCCAGAGAGTTGGGCTTTGGCATTTCTGAAAAAGAGGAGGAAAGGTGGACACTAGCTATTTTTTCACTCTCTGTTGCCAGATTAAGAAAACCAGTTTCAGTTCTCACATGTTGTTACAGAAGGGTCGCCTTCCTCTGGAAGAATCCTTACTCCTTGACTATGCTGTTAAGGACTGAGGGAGCTGGCTGTTATGGCTGCAGTGAGTGTACAAGGTGACCTTGCTCCAGAGCTGAGTTTTTAGGCATTTGTGAGACAGGAGAAGAGATGGTGCTACCCTGCAGTCCCATGTCTTGTTCAAACACCAGCAGCTGCAGGGACAAGGCAAATGCTGAGCCAGACATTACCTTTGAGCAGGGTGGACTTAACCTTGTGTGGAGGCACCGCTGTCGTTCAGGAGCTCCTGGGAAGTCTCCTTTCCTGATGTATGCCCTGGTGGACATTCTCTGGCATATGTGGTAGCTGAGCAAGATAATTGTCTTTTCATGACTGAGTGCTTTGTACCCTAGTTTTGTGTTTAGTCATGGGAAAATTTGCTTTTCCAGTGTTCGTAGTTCGCCAGTTCTGTTAAGACGCCATCAGTTTCCTGCTACGTAATCTGTGTAATCTTAAATTCTTCCTGGGAAGGCAGTTGGAGGTTTGCAGTTGGCTCCATGATGCTACAGGAAACAGTTCTACAACCATTTTAAACCTAGATTTAAATTAATATTTTGTTGGCTAAACACAATGGTTTATTTTTAATACATCTGTTATTTTTATATTAGAAGCCTAATTTTTCTGTCAAAGAACTGAGTAACTGAATGAAAACTATATACCTTTTGTTCCTTCGTCTGTTGATTGTGGTTTTAAATGCAATTTAAAAAAAATTGTTTGGTTGCATGAAAAGAACAAAATGTTCTTCCATGAGTGGAAGCTCTGAAAGAAGCAGACATACCTGCAGAAGTTAGTTCTTAATGAAAGAAAGAAATCAAACATCATGGAGTGAATAAAGACTTCAAAATAGAGTTTTATTTTCATTTGTTCACCATTCAGTCTTTCATGGGAAGAAAGAATGCATAAACGGTGATACAAATTTAGCTCCAGTTCTTCCTGTAATGCTGGGGTGTTGGGTTTTCTTTACACAAAAAATGGACCGTTAAAATTAAATATTGTTTGAGGTTTTGGAGAATGGGATTTTCCTCTCTTTTTTAAAACCTACAGGTTGTCAGAAATTAAGGAAATATAAGAAGTGGTGATACAAGTAATTCTTAAAGTCTTTTCAAATTTAAGGTGCCTTGTCCTTGGATTCATAAATACACCATGATATTAATACTTAATTGCATGAAAATCTTGAAACGTTTTGTTTTCCACCAGTTACTAAGTGTAAGATGCAGGAAGCTAAAGGGAAGGAGGTATTAGGACATTATCAGTAAAAAACCCTGTGTGTGTATATATATCTATGTGTGCATGTATACATTTTTACATGCTGATTTTTGTACTTTCTTTATCCATTTAAGCAGTGACTTTCAATTAGCCTGCCTACTAATATCAGGTCACTAAACTCTATAG
>VWZW01001748.1:447316-479816 GCA_013397115.1 Edolisoma coerulescens
CTTAGGAAAATTTTTTTCTCTTCTCTCAATTACCATAACGTTTCTGAACTAAAACATTTCTAAGCTGTAACGGATCAGTGGGTTTTGTGCAGCTAAGTGATTTTCAGGCTGACAGAAGAGTATTTCTGAGAGTGGGCTAGTGCTTGGAATTTTGGAAAAAAGTCATGTTTGGGTCCCACCACTGAAGTATATTGTCCATAGAGAGCACTTGGCTGTGTCCTCTGCAGATCTGGAGGTACCTGTGAGGAAAAGGCGCTGCTGTCAGGACTGTGTTCTGAGGGCTGCTCTGCTGTCAAAATCATCCCCACCCCTGCCCTGCATCTGCAGTTAGGTTGCTGGGGGTGAAAAGAGATTAAATAAAACTCTGTGTTTCTAAATGTTATTTTGATAAACCACGTATGGAAATGAAAATAGTGTAGAAAGCCCTCTTAGCTAAAAACTGCTCAAATAAGCAAACAAGCTGCTTTTGGCCTGTTGTACTTACGTTTCTTCTTGTAGAAGTTCTCGTTTCCTCTCCCTAATCCCTCCAAGTCAATGAACTCACTCTGATGACTGCACTTCACAATGTCTTTGTACCTCTAAAGAAGTCACAGTGTGTAGCCACGTCAGTCTAATTCAGCTCTGTAGATGTACTGACGGAATGTTACAGAGTGGATGCTACTGGTGGCTGAAACCAAATTGTGTGTAGATCTCTTGCCTAATATAAGGACATAGGAGTAGAAAACACTTCATGGGTGATGACATCCAATCCCCTGCTACAACATTCCACTGCATTTTTCTGGAACTTCATTTGGAAACCTGTGAGTGGTGATTCTCCTTTTGCTGCAGTTCCAAAGTGTGTTTCAGCCTATTGGTCTGTGATGACTGAAAATTCACTATAGTTTTTGTGTTCTAACTTGTTTGTGGCTAGTTTATGGCCATTCATTAAATGTTTATTTATTTTAGTTCCCTGATGTTCTCTGCTATGCTCTTGGAAATAGTGGGAACGTCTCTGTTTTGTTTTGCGACTAAGGCAGAGACACTCTTAGCTTTCTGTAAGAATTGGTCTCTGCTGTATGATTCTTCCTCTTAGCACCTTTGTGTGTACTTTTCTAGGTTGAATTAATCTTTGGAGTATGAGAAACTAGAAATGATGTGGTATTTTAGGTAGTATCTCTCCGGTGTCTTGTTCGCTGGGTCTGGTACATTTGCTGGAATTACATCTGCTGATGCTGTCTTGAGCCACCTACATCCTGTTCATAGCTATTCATATCATTAACTTGTAGTGAAGTAATGATAGAAATCCTGAGGTTTGAGAGGGTTTTTTTTCCTCCTGTCATTTCAGAATCATGGGTTTATTCATATCTCACTTGTTTTACTTAAATTTCCTGGTTTCATTAATTTTTGACTGCTTAATCTCATTTGTAATACTAGACTTCAAGGTTAATAAATTCTCTCTGAAAAATAGTATGGTGGCTTCTGAATTCATATAATTTACCACCTTCTGTTTTAATGGGAAAATGTTTCTTGGACCCTGACTGCTAAGTTCAATAAAATTAGTTTTCAGAGTAATTCTTAAGGAATTGTAAGAATTCTGCTAGGACTTCTTTCTCTTGGACAGTTAACCTTTCAGCATGGTGTATTTTTCTCTTTTTCGTAGCTGTTCAAAAATTATTGTATTATCTTCTTCAGCGAGCCAGTGATTTCAGTCTTGGTGTTGCAGCAGGTGTCAAGGCCAGATAAATTAAATCTCTTAATTTTCCTTTGACAATTGGTTCTCTTCAAAGCAATTGGTTGTGTGGGTATGTGGGTAAACCCATATAATTCTGTCCCATTTTTCAGATCTCTTTTGGGAGGAAGATATCTTTCTACAATATATGCAGAATTTGGCAATAATTGTCCGTGGCTATTTGCGCCACCTTTTTATTTTGTAGATACCAGTGTTCTCTGTTTTCTAGTAACGTATGTTAATGATTTTGTACACTTCATGTTAAACTGTGTAGGATTAAATAATTTTCATGTACCATTTTTGCTGTAGGTCTAAAATGGAAATCTAGTGAACTCCGCTTTGTCATATGAAGCTAGTGTTTATTTTCCCATGGAACAAAAAAGATTTTGTTTCCATGCCATCATTCACAAGCCATTCTGTCTTTGATCTGCTATCAGAGTCATTGCCTTTTTCAAAAATGGAGGCAAAATTTAAGTGTAGGTTTTGTACATCTTAGGTATTTTGAGTCTCCTCTTTTTATGTGACTAAACCACTGCTTGACTGTTGTTTTGATTTTGCTTTGGGGCAGCTTTTTACTTTGTTTTGGGTCATTGTTTCTTGAAGGCCAAATTGCATGAACTTCTATGGTTTCTACCTCTTGTTGCCATTTTGCCTGAGCCTGAATTTTTAAACACCAATTCTTCTTCTTTTTTGTAGATTCTGTTTATTCCTAATAGCAGCTTTAGTTTTTATTTGTCTTGGAGTGTTCTTCTATAAAAACAAAAAGGTTTTGATGGCTAGAGATTGAAGATATAAATCTGTTTTCCACTGTAGTTTGAATGAATTCATGTCTTGTCTCATCCAGGACCTTAAGATTTCACTGCTAGTTCACTTGCATTGTCTGTTCTTGCCTCTTCAAAATACAGAACCTTAATTACAGAGCAGGTTTTGTTTGTTCAGCTGTTTACACTGAAGACCTGTACTATTTATTGAAATGGAATCTAAAATAATAATTGCAAAATCAGTGGGAGTTCAGAAAGATATCCAAGCTGCTTCCTTTCCCTGCTAGAGGATCAATACCACAGCCTACTTTTTACAGACGGGCTAAATTTAAAAATCCTCTGGCAATGCAGGTTCTACAACTTGGCAAGTTGTACAACCAGTTTCTTGTGGTGTTTGGTGTGGTCACTATTTACTGGAGAGAGCTGGTCTTGATATCTGAGGTGGATTTTGCTTTCTGAAGCTTATTCTGTGCACGATGGGTGATACACTTCTCTTAGAGAGTTTTACATATTTAAAACATGCAATGCTGTGTTCTAAGTCTCTTGCAGCTACTAACCTGTTTTGTGGAGGAGCAGCAGGACAGTTTTCCACTTCTCTGCGTGTTTGATTGTTGGCTTTTTGTTTGGTTGGGTTTTTTTTTGTTTTGTTTTTTTCAGACCTTCAGTTGGTCAGGCCTACTGCAGAGGAATACAGCAGAAGGATTAATAAATATATTTTGCAGACTCTCCTTCTGCTTATTTATACCAGTGTGGTGATTACAACATCGTTCACTCGTGTTTCATTTGGGATCTCCTGTAATCATTAGATAGTTATTGTTCCATCTTTTTCGTATAAGAATCAAGAATAAGCTGATTGGTCTATGTGATGTTTTCTCGTTTCAGTGAGTGGTAAAGTTAGCTGTCAGTTATACCACCCAGGAATGTCTGGATGATAGAGTTATGGGTCTTTTGTCCTATTATTAATAGTGGCATTTATCCTCCAAACCAATGTTTCCTCTCATCTGGAAGTTTAAGGTCTGTTATGATGATACAATTTAATGGGTTAAGATTCTGGTACAGTGCAAGGTTCTTAGTTGTCATACTACAAAAAGTGAAATTCTGAAAATTCTTGGCTGTCTTTCTAAATTGGGAACTGTTGCACGGTCAGTATTAGGTTAAAAACCAGTTTAATTTTTAATATTGCTATGCCCAAACCCCTGATTTAAGATACCAGTAATACTAGAAGGGCTGTTTATTCTCAATTTTTTTTTAATCTGAAAGGGAAAAAATGCTCCATTGTGAGTAGCAACGTGCTCAACACATTTTCAGCACTTTCTGACAGTTTTCCAAAGCTGGGCTGTGGGTTTAATCAGATATTGCTACTTTGAGCAAGCAGAGCAGGAAACAGCAGCAGGAGAGCAAAATAGTAGCATGCTCTCTTCATATAGATGAAAAAGGATGGGTCAACCATCAGTAATTTTGAATACTTGAGGCTTAAATACAGGAGTATACGCAATGTGTGTGCCTTAACTTCAGAATGGAAACCAATGTATTTTTATGGCTATGTCATCAGGAGATCAAAATAGAGTGTAGTAATCTTTGTATCATTATTCAATTCTAACATTGATATTATTAAATATTCAAAGATATTACTGTTTTCATTTTGCTTCTACCACAGTAAAATGAAAACCTCTCCAGTTCAGATATCTCCAGTTCAGTTTCCCCTGACATCATCTGGCATCAAATAGAAGATAAGGATGTGCAGTCTCCTTATTCACAATGCATTGGTATCACTGAGGCTGTTTATGGTGTAGTGGTCTTTTAGGAGAAATAGGATCCTGGTCATAGGATTTTTTCTGTACTGTGGAATGGGGCTGCCATATCTGCCAATACTGCCTTTCGACTGTCCCATTTCTCAGAGGGGGAAGGTCACAACTGTTGTTTGCAAGACATTTAAGTATTTCAGAGACAGAAATTGGAAAGCTGCTGTGGTGGATTCTTTCCCAGAATATATTCAACTATTGAGCCCATGTCTGTTTGATTCTGAAAAGTCTCAGCATATCTTCTTAATGGATAAGCAGAAGAAAATGAGGATGGGAGGAAGATAACTTTGGGAAAAGCAGTTAAGTGTTCCTGTGTATTAGGAAGACCTACATCTTTGAAGTATATGCCACTTTGTGGAAATAGAATGTAATTGTTTTGATCATATACTTACAGGCTGCGGTTTTGTAAAACCCAATGCATATTCAGAGGATGTTTTCACACTTTTATTACAGCTTTTTGTGTGCACCTCACTCCACCCTTCCATGCAAACATCAAAAATCCCTGGTTTACTTTATGGATGAATAAACTGAAAAATTATGTTAGGAAAAAAGAAACTCCTCTAGGCTGTTAGACCTAGATGTAAAAAAAAATCAGCTCTGAATATTTGTGTGAATCCTGTCAGTTCAGTGGTGAGTGGTTTTCTTCAGTATGTTCATAACTTGCTGTGTCGAGTAGCAGGTTGAAGTGATTTTTTTTTTTTTTAATGGAAGACTTTTCGTAAATCAGAACAATTTGCCACATTTTTATCAATATACAGACAGCAGACTACAGCAAAGTACTTGTTGGAATAAATAAGAAAGGGGATGTAGCTTTCTACATGTGCGTTCCAGTGGACGATAAGGAGAGATGGTATAAATTACCGAGGGGGGTGTGTGTGTGTGTGTGCATTTATTTGTAAGATGGCAGCAGCTGAAATGTGGCCTAATCTCTTTTCAGAGGCACAGTTCAATAAACAAAATATTTCTGATGGCGTCACATCTCCAGGCACCATCACTAAGACTTCAGTTCACTGTAGTGATCTCTACATCCAAGAAAACAAAAGCTCCTCTGCACATTTGCTGTCAAGTACTTTCTCTTCCAATCATGTTGTTTTGAAGAGACTGTAAAATAATAATTTTCAAGAATTTAATCTGAGTCTTTCTTCAAAAGCCCTTGTTCATTTTTCCTTAATGTGTTGCTTTGAAGAGGAAGACTTGTGGACTTTTTTTTAAATTTGGGTCACTATTTCTTGAGTATTTTTAAATCTACCTTTTTTTGAAAGCAAAAGCTACTGAAAATTATTTGCAATAGGGTTTTTGAGCCTTTGAAGTAGTGTATGGGCAGTTAGATTATCTTTAAATCTTAAGTCATCCTCTCCTAATGATCATGCCTTTTTTTATTGCCACTTGGACATTTTTAAGATCTTAAGTGTAACGTTTTCTCCATTCCATTTCCGTTCATGTTGTCTTTTTGTTAAACCCACAAAATCTAAATAAACCCCATTAACACTGTACGTTTCTATAACCCTTTCTCTGAGCACAAAACACAATGGGTTGGGACACCTCTCTTGGAGTTGTTATTTTCTCTAATTGTGAAAGAAATAAATAGAAATAATGAGTTAAAATAGTTATAATATGTCTACAATGTGGAAAATCTGTGGCATGGGAGGAGTGCATTTACTGTGGCTCAGACCACTAATAAAATGGTTTTGATTGAAGACTTCTTTTCCTTTCACATTGTATTAATGTTGCAGATGGGATGAAGTAGTGCCTTAGCTAATTTCTGACTCCTCATAAATTGGAATGGTTATTTGACCTCTTCAAATAAATATCCTGCTGCTACTGGTAGGGTTTGGGGTTTTTTAATATGTGGAAAAAAGTGAACAGAAATATCTTCTCATTTGCACTTCAGGATTTTTTTCCTGCTGAAGTATGAATAGATGCAGGCCAGCTTGTTATCTCTAACCCTTGCAATGGCATCCTCTGTCTGGTGTCATCTGCCTCCTCCTTTATCAGTTCTCTTGTGAGTTTCTCTGAACAGAAAATATTTCTAAAGCAGTTTTTTTCTTCACTGTTTCTTTTTTGTCTGAAACACTGACTTTTTTTTTATAGAGACCTTTGTCTTTTTGGTTTCATCTCCTCAGTAAAGTTTGGGGTTGTTTTTTTTTTTTTAATGGGGGTCAGTTCTGCTGTTTTTCACTGCAAGTCAGAAATGACAACGTTTTAGTGGCTACTGCTTCTCACAGCAGTTTGCTCTTTTCTGTCGAGGAAAGTGCAAGACTAGCATGTTTTTCCTTTTAGAAGACCCAAAAGTTTTGTGGATCTTTCTGTACTAAAAAAAAGTTATAAATTCATGGGTTTCAGATACCAGAATTCTGACATCTATGCTATTTTTTTAAAAATTATTTTAGTAGAAATTGGAAATATAAATATAAACAATTTAACTCTGTAAAGTGCATTCACTATATGTCTGCCTAGACATCAGAAAGATAATGTAAAGCTAAGGCTTAAAGAGATTTTTAAAAAGATACAATTATCTGTATGATTTTTAAGTCTCATAAGAAATGTATTTTAGAACTTGCCAGTGATGGCTGATAATCACTTTGATATTTTGAGGAAAATGGTAGCTTTAAACAGATGATACAGAATTTATTTTTAAAAATGTATTGTGCTTATACAGTTGATGGCTTTTATTTCCATAATGTTTTTTACTACATAATTATACATCTTAATTACGTAATTACCGTCATAATTATTATGTAATTACATGTAGTTCCACTAATTACAAAATCAGGAAGTGTAATTATCTACTAAAAACTTTCTGAAATCTTATTTGTTCACTAGAGATTATTTAAAAGACCAGTGACCTACTGAAGATGGTGTGCAGTGTTGTGCTTAATACCAGCACTCTTTTTTCCCCTTCCTCATGGGCAGTACAGTTTGACAGGGTTGTGGAAGGACTTCCATGTCTTTAATTATGACTTGCCTTGATACGAGGTTGGAGAACTCAACTGTGTTGCCTGCAAATTTAGAGCCTCTTAATTTTTGCCATTGATACCTTATGTCTTTAAATTTAAAGACTCTGTAGCTGAACATCCAGAAAGTTGCATGGTTTGAGTGAACACCTTTGTGACATTGTTTGTGTTCTGGTTGAGGGTGTCTGGTTCAGGTGTTTGGTGTCAGGTATAAAGATGTTTAAGAAAGTTTGTTCATGGCCGTGTATATGTGGAGTGAAATCTTGACTCCACAAAAGGTAAAGGGAATGCAGCTGATTTCTCATGGTCCAAAGATTTATTTTATTGCATAAAGCTGCTTTTGAAAAAATCATCTACCTGTATTGATATACGCTTATGTCTGTATGTTGTTCAATTACTCACTATGGCACATACTTGATTATAAATTTGTCTAATCGTGCAGTTTGAAACCAAAACCAGTTTACTGCATGTTATAGAAGAGCAAAAGTAATACTCATGACAATCTTTGGTTCTTTTTTCTGGATGTTGCGTTAAAAGAAGGTAGTTAGTATATTTTCTATATGTTAAATCATGTGCTACCTTTAGTAGTTTGAATTGAAAGAGTACTGTAAAGTGTTAGATTTGGTGATCTTTTTTTGTTCTGTAACACTGTGATGTTTCAAAATGGCATCAGAGATACAAAGCTTTCTCTCACATGCATTATGACAGCAGGCATTTATTTATTATGTCACAGTATTAAAATCACCAAGAAGAAAAATACTTTCAGTAACAGAAAGCAGAATTAATATGAAAGGGATAATTTTTAAAGAAGTGATCACTATTTGTAATACTGAAAAAAATGAAGAGGATTGTAATCTATGTCAGAAGGGAAATGGTGAAAAAGAAACATGAAGAAAGAGGGGTACTGGAATACTGAAATTTCTTTGGAATGCCTCAAGACTTAATACTGTGTTGCACATGTATCAGAGTGTAATTTTTCTGTGCTTGTTGCATAAGGCAACTGTTTTATTGTATACTTGCCAAAAGCTATTCTTAGCTCCCAAACTTGGCCTGGGTTCGCAGTTGATGTGAATATGTCATCTTTTTGATGTTAAATGTAATTACCTCAACTCACATCTCCTAAATATATGAGTCCTAAGGAGAATTTGTCTCCAAACCAGTTTAAATTATATTGACCATTAAAAGAAACACATAGAGTCATTATTTGTGAAAACTGGAGCCTTATTTAATCTCCAAGATTTAAATTATTGCTGCAAATAAAATTATGTTAATTATTATACTCACTGAAGTATAATAACTGCACAGGAGACATTTCTTTGGAATTATCTTCCTGTATCCTCAACAAACAAAGGATTTCTATCAAATACATTATGAAAATATAGTTATGCTCTTTTCTCTAAGAAATGGATGGAGATAATCTCTTCTTTTTATTAGGGACTTGTAAGCCATGTACAGAATAGCATAATGGAAAATTTTTGTTTTATTCCATAGGGGACACAAAAATGGTGCATGATATATGTATAAAAATGCAGCACAAGACAAAAAAGTGTCTAAATGCATCTTAAATTTGGTTTATTTAAATAAAAAAATACTGCCTTCCGTAAAGGAATATTACGTTTTTGCCATCTCTACATCAGAAAATTGTGGTGGTATCAACCGATCCTGACTGATATATTTCTGGAGGAGCAGGGTCAGTTGAGCACTTGAAGCCATGGGTGTTGCTGCCTTGAAAATAAGGAATGCATGAGACAGTGTTTGGAGTACATATTCCAGAAAAGAAATACGTCTTTGTCTCATGGGCAGAGCCTCCACTTGCAGTTTTCAAGTCCCTCTCTCAGCAAAGCCACACTCATTCTGCGACCTTTGTAGTTATTTTGAGGTTGATCTCATTGTAACAATCCAACTACCAAATTTCGTGTTTCAGTCTAATATAATTGGCTTTTGAGAACAGATTAGTCATCTTTGACAGGCCAAAACGTGGCTCAGCCTTTAAAAAAAAAAAATCAGAGCAGGATGCTCTTCTGTCCTGGCTTGTTCTTCTGGGAGGGGGCTGAGGTGGGTGTGAGGGGCAGCTGGTCAGGTTAGGGAGCTCTTTGTTTTTATCTGGCAGAAATCGGTTTGGAAGAAGTTGATTTGATCCTGCAAGGATTACAACTGTTAAATGCATATCAAAATGTTTTCCTATCTTATATTATTTAACTCGGAATATAATAATGTAATTATTTTGACATGAAAACGTTACGTACTGTTGTATTTCCACTTATCTTTAAATAGACATTTTTCACTTTGTGAGACATGCATGCAGTAAGACAAAACAAAAAATGAAAAAAAAGAGGTGAGTGACAGCCTAAGCTAGTTTATTTATATTATAAAAACAAATAATATTTGACATTAATAGGATTTTACAGACTTGGAATTAAAATATTTAGCTAGATATGGTATTGTTTTATATTTCTAATATGATGATATATATATTCCATAAACTAACAGTAGGACGTTTGTCAGATTAACATTTTAATTTGAGATTCTGTTATATAGCCATGGGGGAGGGCAAAAAAGTATTAAAGGGACTTTTTTTTCCTTTTTTTTTTTTTTGTAGAGCTGAGCCTGTAGTTTAAAACATACTTAATGGAAAATAGTGGTGAGTGACCAAAACCAGTATAGTTAACATACTAAGAGCATTAACTGTCATGGTTTTGAAGAGTAATGGTAAACTATAGTAACCAGGAACATGATGTGAAATATTTTTATTATTTCATGCTTTATATTTTGTATTTTACAGGAATTAATGGGTTTTTAATTGGTTATCATGAGTGTGATGTCATGATAACTTGAGACATAATTCAGTTGTTTCAATTATTACTTAATTTAAGAGATCTAAAGTGTAGCTTCTTGGTTGGAAACAAGTGCCATATGTTTTTTGAGCACTCTTGGGGATGGTGACTCCACCATGTCCTTGGGCATCCCGTTCCGGTGTTTAACCAATCTTTCAGTGGAGAAATTTTTCCTTATATTCCTAATACTCCACCTAAACCTAAACTGGTGCCACCTGAGGCCATTTCCCCTTGTCCTGTTGCTGGTTACCTGGGAGAAGAGGCCAACCCCCACCTGACTACAGCCTCCTTTCAGGGAGTTGTAGGGAGCAATGAGGTCTCCCCTGAGCCTCCTCTTCTCCAGGCTGAGCATCCCCCAGCTCCCTCAGCTGCTCCTCACAGGAGTCATGTACAGATCCTTCGCCAGCTTTGTTGCCCTTCTCTGGACACAGTCTAACAAAAAAGAGAAAGAATCAGAGGTTCTAATCTGAAGGTTTAGTTTCTGAAAGTCTGTATACAAGTTTAAAACCACTATTTCTATTTTTTCAATTTCTGTTCTCTGAAGATTTATCAGCTGTTTGCCAGTTAAAGCCGTATTTTGGGTACCACAGTGATGCAAGCAGCCATAAAGGTGACCTGGACACAGCTTAAAAATATTTTTCAGTGTTTCCAAAAAAACAGGAACTCTGATGAAATTCAGAAATTGCAGTGAAGTGTCCATGCCTTTTTTAACTTTTGAATACAATCTGAAGACTTCACTTCATTTTGGTTTTATTGTATTATTCTGGCATATTTTGAAGAAGAGAAATATTCAGTCAGGATCTCCTGTTTAGACAAAACATGCATTTTCTTTCAATGTTTAGTCTATTAATGTATGAGCATGTCTGTATTTTCTACCAAATACCAAAAAGTATCATTTTTGTTCCGTTGTGGCATTTAACACTCGCGATTTTTGATACGTACGTGTTCTCTGTCCTACAGTAACTACTAATGCTGCACTGACCCGTAGGGTCAACAAATATGCTTTGTTTTAACCTGACCCTCCAGGACCCACTTCTGGTGTCTGTGGGTTTTGAGGCAGCTCTGATGTGTCTGGCTGCTGCTCTCCAGGCTTCTCCATTTCCAGGCATCTCTGCTGCCCTGGCAAAAACCACTCTCCCACTGATGTAGGTCCTGGGTTTGCTCAGCTCTTCCAGCCTAGAACCATAGAATGGTTTGGATTGGAAGGGACCTTGAAGATCACCTAGCTCCAGCCTCACTGCCATGGGCAGGGAACCTTCCACTGGACCAGGTTGCTCAGAGCCCCATCCAGCCCAGCCTTGAACACTTCCAGGGATGAGACATCCACAACTTCTGTGGGCAACCTGTGCCAGTGCCTCACCAACCTCACAGTAAAGAATGTCTTCCTAGCATCTAATCTAAACCTACTCTCTTTGAGTTTGAACCTGTTCCCCCTTGTCCTGTCACTAAATGCTCTTGTCAAAAGTCTCTGTCCATCTTTCCTGTAAGTTCCCTTTAGAGCATTCTGGTTTTCCTTCTTCCAGTTCTATTAATGGCTTTTTAAAGGGGAGATAAAATCATCAGGATAGATTCTTGAGAAGTGATAGGCATGCTGGGCTTTCAGGAGCCCCCATCTTCACACTTTTTTACTTAATAAAGGCTGCCTAGAGAGTCTTTCAAAATAGCTTTCAGTTTCCTGCTGCCATCAGTATCCGCTGTCACTGGCACGTTTTAGACCCATGTCCTTCCAGGCATTGAGGTGCTGGTGCTTTACTGTCATGAAAGCCCTTGGCTGCTCTTGGGTTACCTTCCTTCACCAAAAAATAGATGTGAAAGGAAGGTGACAGTACACTCAGACTTTGCAGAAGTTTCATGAGGTTAAAAGAAAGAAGGGTAAGCTATAACCACGGATTACCACAGGATAAGGTAATTTTAACATGGTAAAGCCTTACATTGCACATTCATATGTTAGGGTGCCTTGCAGGTACTTGTCTGTGTGCCCCTACCCTGACTGTGGAAACAATATTGGTGGTTCAGCATTATGCTTCAAAAATTATGTTGCACTTTGAGGGGATTTGAGTTGCTAAGGATTTTTTGTAACATAGCAATTATAAAGTAAACTTCTATTTCATGGGGAAGGAAAGGGCTGTGGGTTATTCGTTTGGTCTTTGATTCTTAAGAAGACAGGTAAAGAACTTTCAGTTGTCCCATCCAAGTCCATGGCACTATGGCACTGTGTTGGTACTGTAATTAAGAGCCCAACAAAATAGTAATACTAAGGTGACGTTTTATTAGGTTGCCACAGGGATTGATGTGGAATTTTTTGTTAAAGAGGTTGTATTTTGTAAAGGGAATCAGAAATGTTTGTTCTGAAGTACATGAGGAAAGAGCGTTAATGCAAAACAAGAATAAAGACATAAAAGAACAGAACAGATGTATAAAGTGAATTTGACGAAAACCAATCCCAAAAGTCTCGCTATGGAAAATACGGGAGACAGCTCTGAGAAACAGAAATGTTGAAGGATTTTATAGAGGCAACAGTAAATGAAACTAATTTGCAGTACAGCTGGACAGTCAAATAATTCATTGCAAAATGTAACCTTTATTTTTATGAGTTGTTTGAATCCAGTGTGGTTAAAATCAGGTCCTGTGTTTCCAGTAGGAGCTCCCTAAACTGTGGATTTCATTACACTTGTTATCCTGTGAGAAGTTTTTCTCTATTAGAGAATTGTTAAATAAGATCTGTATGTATGTATTACTGAAAACTATTGCACAATCATAGGCACAGCCTTAAATTGGCATTAGTCGTCTCTAGAAGAATTCTAGGCTTGGGTTGGTTTGAGAACAGATCATTTTGTATCATCTTGTTCTGGATGTGTACAGTGAGGACTCTGGAAAAGCATGTGTCAAAGAAGGACTTTTTTTATTGTCCTTTAAACATAAAATATAATTTGGGAGGCAATCTTTATTTGCAGAAATCAGCTGTTTTACAGATGGAATACATCCTTCTTGGGAAGTTTCTTCAACAGTTGCAAGCGGATGTTTTTGAAATGTCTGGAGTAGGCCAGTATTTCTGTTGAATAGCACATTTTTGAAGGCCATTATTATGATAAACCGTGTTCTTAGCATAATTCAAATTGGTATATATACTTTGATTTTTAAAATTGAGTTCTTTTCAAACTGGGAACTACAAACAGCACTCAAGAAAAAAAGTACTGTTGAACTTACACATAAATTTTTACATTTAAAATTTTCCAACAGTGTGGGTACTATGTGTGCCCAAGTGCCTCGCTAAGAGAGGCCCAAGGAATGCCTGAAGATCAAACAAACATTGCATTATAAAGCAAAGCTCTATAGAGCAATATATCCCAATTATAAAGATAATATAAATTAACCCAGGGACAGGCCTTTTATATAGTAAGAAGCCTCCCTTAACTTTCAGCTGATACACATTGCCTTTAATAAAAGAGAGCCAGCGCTGGACTCAGCACTCCAGATGTTTCTCTCCAGGGCTGAGCAAAGGAGAAGGGTCACCTCCCTGCACCTGCTGCTGGTGATGCTCTGGCTGATGCAGCCCTGGGTGCTGTTGCCTTCTTTCTGCAAGTGCCTGTTGCTGTTTCGTGTTCAGCTTGTTGTGTACACACTCCTTACCTTGTTATGTAGGGAGTTGAGCCTGTAAGTACTGTGTGAAATAGGGCTTTGCTGTTCCCTTTCTGTCTTGGTAAAGCAAAGCAGGCATTCCACACCAAACATCCCTGGTGGAGAAAATTCCCTGCAAAGGAATGCGCTTCTTCACCGCTGGCTTGAAGGTCTCAAAGTTCAAGCAATTGTATGTGAGTTTATCAGGCTTTGGTCCTTTGTATTTTGGGGAGAGTTAGGCAGTTCTAGGACATGGCTCAGCTGATCTCATCTATACTAGGCTGGTGTGGATCACACATGAGAGATGCCTCCTTGTTTTGCTGGTGATAAAGGAGGTCCAGGGTGGTGGCTGGTTCAGATCTACACATCAGTATTACTGGAAATATTGTACCAAGGGCATGTTACCCTGTTAGATGCCAAATGGGAAAAATTGATGTGTGCAGCACTCCAGTCAAAACTCGAGGTTTTTCACCAAAGAGTAAAAAGTAACATGAAAGTAGTTTTCTTTATCCTTCTCCAGTTAGAACCTCTGTTGACTAAAGCGAAGTGAGAAAAGTGTGTTCTGAAATAAACCATTTTTGCATCCCAGAATAACCTGTTTTAAAAGTGTACATAGCTAATAGTAAAGACCCTGCAGAAAGCGTCTTGTCATGAATGTTAACCATGAGGAGACAAAACAATGTAACTTCCACCACTCCTTCAGAAAAGTCTGTTTGTAGACCAGCCAGTTAAAAATCACTTTCAGAAAGGAGTTCTACCTTCTGTCACAGGAGCAGGCTGTTGTTTTGTGGTAATTTGTAGAGAAGCAGAGGTTATAGCTCTACACTGGTACTATTTTTTGAAGGGACAAATCTAGAGACTAAACTTCCTGTATTGGGTCATTTGAAAATTAATTTGCAATCTTCAAGGTGAACAGTTGTTATCTATTAATAGCTATTTTTTACCTACAAAAGATTCTATCAGTTAAAAGCCAACTCCATCAACCTCTGCTTTTTTGTATTCAGTAAATACAGGGATTTTGATAACTCCAGACAAAGTTATCATGGGGAGGAGTTTAATATTCTACAGATCATAGCACATAATCTTTCTTCCTTCTGCTTCAATGTCAAGCATGAAAAAGGAAAATATACATTTACAAAGTTGACTTTAGAAGGGCCTTTAAAATATATTTTCTTAGAGCAGCCTCAGATAATCCATTATTTTACTTGTAGACCCTCTTTAGGGAGGGCAGAAGACAAAAGGCACTCACAGATTTGTAAGTGTATCAAGTTAGTACACTGAGATCAAAGGCTATCTCTGCCTGAGGGACTCTGCGCATTCTCTTCCAGATCAGCTGCAACATCAGGGACAGAAATTCCTACAAAGCACTTTGTTTGCTGTGTGTTCAATCTCCTGTCATCTGCTAATGCAGTCCTTGTCAGAAAGTACTTAATGTTGTGGTACCCAAGTAACCTGCTTCCTTGTTTCTCGTCCGCTGTTCTGCTGAATGCGTATCTCCTGTATTCCCTGTTCAGGATTGCTGACTTCACAAATGGGAGGTGATCAGCAGATGTGCTTCCCTCGGGGGAGAAGAAGAGGGAAATAAAACAAATGTATTGGCATCCTAGTAGTGGAGCTGGTTGCATCAGTGGGACAGAGGATATTGTTGTGTCCTTGATGTATTAGTGGCAGCTGAGCCTGTGACCTCTCACTATTTCAGAATGGCTCGTCTCATGTGCTCTTGAAGGGCAGGATAGAGGATACAGACTCCAGTAGATCCTGTGGGTGGGGGTCTTTGAAAAGAAAGAATTTTGATCACTGTATCAGAATAGCTGCAGGTATATATTTTATCCACTTCTTTAGTGTCTTCTGAAGAATTGGGAGGATTTGGGAGGAGCACAGAGGGAGAAACAGGAACATATTTTTTTAAAAATTGCAATGTTTGGTGTTCATTTTCTTTTTAAATTGACCAATGTGTTAAAGCAGAGTAATGCATTTCTTAATGTTCCTGTACGCTAGGTTAGAGCAGGGGTGATGTTCCCAAGTGCCAAACCATGGTGATTCTTCATTTTCTCAACTGCTTTTCCCCAGAATTGCAAGGTAAAGTTGTCAGGGAGTAGTTTGTCTCCTTTACTTTGTGAAAAGATTGCTTTTCAGAAGTTGGCCCAAGTTGCTTTCCTCAGGAGGGTATAAGCTTCACCAGCAGTGGAACTTGAGTTACTTAGTGCCTTTCCACGTGTGAATGACTAATTATTTCTTGGATTCCTTCATCTTTGATAAAGTCTAATTAAATTAGGAACCAGTAACTTAAGTTTGCCATAAATTGTTTAATTTTCCCCGATTTGTCTCATACATGTGAAGATGACTGTAACTGGAGGTGTTCCCCTGCACTTGGTGTGCAGCACCATGACAAGAGATAGTGTTTCAGCTCTGGTCACTCTCTGTGGTGTGACAGAGGAAAGATGTCCCTCTTTCAGTGTGTGCTGGGATGGTTCTTGCCCATCCCTTGCACTGGTAGCTTACAGAGTTTGTAAACCAACATCTATAACCCTCAGGGAGTTGGATGTTCCTGGTCCCAGAAAGCAGTGCTAAGGGACATCAGGTGAATGTAGCACCTATAACTCGTGAAGTGAGCTGTTTTCTGAGGAGGTTTGTCTGTAATGCTCAGCAGGACAAGTCTGACAGGAAAAAAAGAGAAAGTTTAGAATTTCAGAAGGAGGGGAAATAAACTTCTTTTCTTAATTTCTGTAGAGCACATGGGTGTATTCAGGAAGAACAGTATGTTGGTGGTTTCTTCCATTTTAATACACAGATAGATGCTGTTTACTTCTAGATGTATCTACAGATATGGGTCCCCTGCAAGCAACTGCTGCATAATTTGATGATGTTCTTCTAGAGGATGATGAAAGACTCCTCTGCACATGGTCTGAAAGAATCCTGTGTTGGGCACCCATCCCAGAAATGTATCTAAGATGCCAGGTTCTGTGGGATTTTTTTTCTGAGATTATGTATACCACTAAGAATTATACATTTGTTTGCTCCTCACAGTCAGATAAGCATTTACTTTAGGGTGAGCAGCATTTCATTAAATAGGGAGGGTGTTTCAGTGTAACAGGTTCCCTTTCAGATAGAAAGGAGATACACTTCTTTCATCTTAATCTTTTTTTCTGGTGTTTTGGGGATCTGCTTTGCCTCCCAATCTGTAAAATATTGTATGAAAAGTAGATGAAGTTGAAAAATGATGGTGAGTTAGATCTCATACCTTTGAGAATGTAACAAAAGCTGATGTTCAAAAAAAATATGCTGTTATAGAGTTGTTATGTAGCTAACAGCCTAAATTGGGATAAAGCTAGCTGTTATCAAATACCTGAACAAAAAGTCATTAATAAATTGGGCAAGTGTTTATTAAATATATATTTTTCTGTTTGTATTTCAAGCCTTTTTGGATTAAATGTCTCATGTGGGGGTTGTTCTTTTAGTAAGGTTATGGGATTTTGTCATAAGCAAAGTAAAGCAACAGTATTTAATTTCAGTCATGTGCTTCATCCAAAACTAGATCACAATGGCATTTTTCTTTTGTTTATAGTTGATCTTCTGTGCCAGCAGCAGATGCTTTAGTCTATTGTCATCTCTGCTGTTTCAGTGACTAGTTTTGACAGAGCAATTTGCTTTCAGGTGTCTTGTTTTGTGTATGTTGTCCTTATGCCTGATGTTATGGGAAAGTCATTTCCTCAAATTGGTGGTGGTAATGATTTGAGTAAGTAAACGGCAATTGAATTCCAAGTCTTCCAATGGCACTGATGTGCTGATACACAAGATCATCATTCTCCAGAAAAGGCTTGTCTACCAGTCATCTCCTGTTACAATCAAAGCTGTGTTTTGGATAATTCTGCTGGATTTGAAACCCTTTCAAAAATTTCCTCTCATGAAGATGCTAATTAATGACTGAATGGATGCAGTCTGGTATGGTGCTGTTCCATTTGTAAGTTAGTTTCAGTCTCATTAATCAGAATTGGTTTCAGTAGCTTCTGGAAAAATTTTCTCAGGCAGAGAAATCTGTGAGGCCTCCAGGACCAAAATCCACAAAGTTAGAGCATGGGAAGTGTGACAGGTGTGATAGATAAGACAACATTGCTCTCAGTGTTTTTTGAGTGGGAAGTAATGAATCTGTGTATTTTTAATTACATGGGAGCTTGTTCTGCTTTTGAAAGTGGGTATTCTTTGCATATGACAGGCTTTATACACAGTTACTAGTAATCTGTGTACTTATTCTACTGCAGCCAAATATGCATATTTAATATTAGCAAGAACTCATAAAATCCAGTTAAATACGAGGTACAGTTGAAAAACATCATAAAGAGCAGTCAAACCTTTGAAGTGGAGTTACAATGGGTTATTGCTGTTAGTGGATGACCTGACTGCACCTTTTTATTAGAGATATGGCCTTTCTATTTGAATATTCTGTCTTTTGTGGGGCTAAGCAATAACTTGATGTGTAAGATGCTCTTACTAGGAGAATTCCTTTCCACTCTCCTAATAGTATGTGGTTTTAAGTGATTTTGAATATTTTAAGAGTTTCTGGTTCCGTGAAAACTGATTAATTGCTTTTGAAAGCAGGCCATGTTACCAGCTCTTGATAGGTCTGCTTACATCTCTTTTCAGTGTTTTCGTGGACAACTGATCAAATTAGATTCGTCACTCTTGGCTTGTGGTGATTTTAAATTGAAATGGAATGTATTGAAGCAGCCAACCACGCTGATTATATTGCAAGCCTCATTTAATTTCGTACATTCACCCATTATCATGAAAAGCAGGATTTTTTTAAAATGCATGATTGTGACTGTACCTTTAGCATCTCCAAAGGTCATCTGTAATCGGTGCATAATTTATTAGTGTTAGATACCTGATTTCTGAAAGCAAGTTCCACAATGTTACATTTACATTAAAGGTGGAGAGCAAAAAAATCAAATTGTTATCATTTCGCTGATGCACTGTTCTTGATACTGTCCAAGTCCTTACTGGTCAGTTTAGGCTCCTGCATTAAAACATTTGTATGCAATTGGTCAGTTGTTGTCTGTAGATCACAGAACTGTCCATTCTGAAATACTGAGGCACTGGAGCGTGCATCAGACATTAACATAGGATCACAGAACGGCTTGGGTTGGAAGGGACCCTAAAGATCACCTTGGTCCAGCCCTCCCAGCAGGGGCAGGGATGCCACCCACTCGATCAGATTGCTCAGGGCCCCATGCAGCCTGGCCTTGAGCACTGCCAGGGATGGGGCATGTAGATACGGCAGTGTGTTGTTATGAAGGTGTTCCTGCCAGGTTATCAGATGAAAGTATTTTCCTGCAGTGTAATAAAATATGTTTCTTAAAGCTTTTCCTTCTGTTTTATTAACTGGCACCTTCTTATAATGTATGAGAAGCTAGGTAGAATCTTCTAGTTGAAAGTCAATTGAAATGCAGACAGAATAAATTTTTACACAAACTCCCTGTATCCCTCTCCTTACCATTATCTTTGAAAATAAATCTGTGATTTCCCTGTACTTGCTCAGATGTAAATGTCCTGGAAGTTAACATTGTGAATATTTGGTGTTTGCAAAGTGGTTAAATTCACATTTCATAATAAATTTTTCAGGTTTGTGCATAGCCTAATGCAAAAGAATAGTATTTACACAGTAGCTTTCAACAGGGATTCTTGTATTATTTTTGAAAAACGTTGCATAGGCTTTTAATGTAATTTATGCACAGAAAAAATTATTACTTATTCCAGCATTTTGAAAATATTTTACAGTGCTGTGTCATTCTGTGAATGACTGTTTCCCTTTCTAGAAATCCTTTGGGAACTCAGTAGATACACCTTAGTGTCCAGATAGCAGGTACTAATCTGAGGAAAAGTGAAGGCATCAGTCCTTGGGTCTGGATGTGGATGGCACCAGCACTGGGTGAGGCTGGAATTCCACCCCATTAGCTTGGCCCTTTGATTTACCAGTAGCCAGCTGGATTTGAAGCAAATGTTTCCTGTGATAACCTGGTCAGAATCAGTTTCCTGCCAACTCTCAACAATTTAAAATCAACTTAGTTAGCATTTTCCTTTTGATTTGAGTAAGTAAACATTTTTATACCTTTTATAGAGAAGACGCTGCAATGTCTTCTGTGGCTAAAAGGTAACAGTTAAACTCTCAAAAATGTTTAGTTTTGTTCTTCCAGGAGACCCATGATCAAGAAATAAAAGTGAAGAGAGGTTATCGTAGAATACTGGTTTGCAAAGACAGTTCACCTTATACATGATTTTACATATGTATCCAAAGCAGCTGTAGCCTTTGTATGGTCCCTACAGCAGCAGTTGCAAGATGTTTCCAGTTCTCCTGAATAACTTCAGTGTCTGCAGTGAGTTTTTTGTGGTTATCTATCAGTTGTCTCCATAGATTTTACAACTTCACCTTTGTCATCAGACTTCAAGTGTAGTTGCACTCAAAATCTTTACTTAGCTATTTCATATAAATTTGTTCCCAGAGTAAATTTTATCAGTGACATATATGACATATCTGGATGTTGCTTACTGGCTTCTTCACAATCTTGCTTTGTGTTTTTCTTATTTTAAAGTCTGATTTGTTAGGAAATGGTCAAGACGATGAGCTGGATAAACTTACAATCATTTGCAGAAACAGAGTTAATAATGCAAAGGGCACTAGCCAGTACAGTAGTGTAAGCTGTTTCTTAATATAAAAAAAGACTTCCTTGTCCAGCTCTGTTTCAGAAAGGTGTTCCCAGGACAAAGAAATTATGTCCATTTTAAATGTGTATAATAAATACCTTGAGCAAAACTTTCATCCAAGTGTCCCTCACACTGCTGAGTGTCTTTATGGAATGCACCTCTCTGTGTCTTTTCTGGCCAGCTTAGGTTCACATTTGTGGTTCAGGTGTCTGGACAAGAATTTTGAATAAAGGACTTTCACTAACCTGGAGTGTAAGCACAGTGCATGAGAATCCTTGTGTAGAATACTTAAAATTTCTAGAGGCTTAATGTGGATTTTGGGAAGCAGTTGCCAATATCAAACTAATGCCACAATATTTACTAAAATATAAGTAATTATATTAGCTGGTTCTCAGCACTGATTTTGAGGCTTTTCAATTGGTCCTAAGTGTTGATGTTTGTTTCTAAATTCAGTGGTTCTATATATTTGTATATTTTTAAATCATTGCAGTGTTTCTTCTGTTTAGATGAGTTTCAGCAATAATAGTTTTCTGTGAGGATGAAGTTCTAATTGTTATCTTCACATAAAGTTTGCAATTAAACGCAGAAATATTATTCCAGAGAGATAGATTTGTCTGATGGAGTGGGCTGCAAAGTTCATTTTCCTGCTCAGCCCCTACCATCTGAATTGTGGAGTGCTTAGTCACCTGAACCTGTGATTGTGTAGTGGATTATGTGTTCTAAAAACCATTATAGCTGTGAATAGTACCCTGGTATTGTCAAGAGACCTTCACCGTTTAGTCTCATGAAAAAAAGCTGTATTTGTATTAGTGGAGACAATTTCACGAGGCACAACATGTTTACATCTTCCATAACTCAGAGTAAAACTGAGTTAAAAGGGCGCTCTCTAACAAATTATTTCTTCACTGAACCTTTACATCCATCTTAACCCTTAGGTTTTTCCTTCCCATGTAGTGAGAGATGACATTCATTGTGTGTGCCCTACTGCATCTTGCCCATTTCATTGTCTGTAAAGTGATGTCTAACTGAAGGTGTAATTGCAGTAAAAGGTGGCTATTGGAAACTTCCAGTATTAACATCTCAATTTTCCTCAGACCGAGTTTTCCTGCCACGCTTTTTGGGTGTGCAAGTTAGGCCTTATCCAGTGTGGCTGTATCCTCTCAGTGGTTGGTTTTCTTGCCTGTGGGGAAGAAGGCTGTACCATAAAGGGTGATAGGCTTGATCTGGAAGTGAGTGCCCCACTGGTGTGTGGCTGATGGTGTTCAGCCTCCTCTGTTGAGGTGGGGAGCGCCAAGGCTGCCCGTGGTAGGCAGACACCCATGTGTAACTCACTGAATGAGACAGTGCTGAATGCTTAGAAATCTTTTTAGATTTTTGCAGTGAATCTTCATTGTTCTCATTTTTGTCTTTCTAATGAATGTCACAGCAACACCTAGTCATTCAGTACATTGTTGGTGTAAATTCTGTGTCAAGTGAAAGCAAGGTAGAGCAGCAGATTCTTCATTAAATTTCATTTTGAGCTTTCTAATTCAACTTCTAAGAAATTTAGCAAGTTTTTAATGTTAGTTTTGGTTTTATCATGGTTTTGCATACCGCATTTGAAATGTGCGGGTAACTTCTATCTAGTGCTAGATACTTGGTTGCACTATTGCTATCAAAATTTGAATTTACCAGTTCAAGATCCAGGTCTTCCGTTGTGTTCTTTCCTCCATCTCTGAGAGACAGGAGTGGAACTTTCACCCTTGAATACTTGTGAGCTTTTGATGAGAATGAACACTGCCCAAATTTAAATAGTATTCAAACTGTTGAAGTGCCTCACATGGCTTATAGCAACTCTGACTTGAGCACCTTCAGCAGTTGAAGAGGAATATTTTATGCCTCAGAAATACAGATGCCAGTAGAGGCATCTCTGAAACAAATATTGGAAATGTGGTATATTGTTTACCTCTTCTGTCAGAAGACTGGTTTCACATCACTAGTTATTATTTGTATTCTGCTGCTATCTAGAGGTGTGGTGCACCACAAATAGGCAATCTTTAAGACCATTCCTGCCTGTAGAATTTGTAGTGCAAGAGAAGCAGTAGATCAGAGGAGGAGGTGCTGTCTAACCTGTTCTGCAGACAAAAAATGAAGCCTGAATTCAGCAGCTGGTCTGGTACAATGCTGGAATGTGGTGGCAAAGCTGAGTGTAGCACCTTGATACTCTGAATGAAGATTCAGTACTCAGCAGCTGTAAAAGCAGCATGAATAGTCTGTCCTTTTAATGTTTCCCTGATGATGCAAATAAAGCAGGAAACTGATAGTGTCTTCCAGATAAGGATATATATATCAGTTTCATGAGCATTTGCAGAAGAGAGATTTATATTAAGCTTAATAAGTGCAAAGAACTGTAAATGCTTTTAGTCAAGCATTGCTAGCAGGTATCTTAATTAGATTTTTTTCTAATTTATTCTCTGGGTTTTGTACATTCCTTGGCTTGTCTTGATTGTCTTGACTTTGCTCAGTTCTGTTTTTTGATATTGCAGGGGCTTTCTGTTTATTTGCTTTTCTGTTTTTAGACTTCTTCCCACTTGACCTTGATTTTGAACCAATACATCTCTAAACTGCCTCTTTCAAGCTAATGCTTTCCAGAATTTTTGTCTTCGTGGGGTCATGGAATTATTAAGGTTGGAAAAGACCTCCAAGATGATCAAGTCCAACCTTTGACCAAACACCAGCATGCCAATTAAACCATAGCACTAAGTGCCATGTCCAGTTGTTTCTTAAACACCTCCAGGGATGGTGACTCCACCAGCTCCCTGGGCAGCCTGTTCCAACATCTAAACACTTTTTCTGTGAAGAAATTCCTCCTAATGTCCAACCTAAACCTCCCCTGGTGCAGCTTAAGACTCTTCTCTCGTCCTGTCGCTGGTTGCCTGCTTGCAGAGTCAAAAGCTCTGCAAAGCTGAGTCTCATTATGAACAGGCTTGCATAACCCAATGCTTTTAGTTCTGTTACTTGACAAAGAACTGTTTAATCTGGGTTTGCAACTGCTTAACCTAAGGAAAATCAGTTTCAGGCTTACTGGATTGTTCATCTCTTACTGCCATCTCATTTTTACGAGATGATTAGCTATTTTCTAAAAGGAAAAATAGACTGATGATTGTAAAACAGACACTGAGAAATTCAATAAGTATGTTTTTCTGTTATAAAATAATTCACTGGAAAACAGGAAAAGGAGGATGCAAGACCAGTTACACATCTTGGGGAAATGAATGTCTTCTGACTCTGCCTTAATAATATTTCCTCCTTCCCCATTTCTTCTAAGCAAATATACTCGGGGTACTCTTCAGTGATAGTATATATAAAGGATATCCTCCAAAAAGAGATTGGCAGGTTTAATTTGTTTGATGTGTGCAATCACAGTCCATGTTAAATTTGAAATGCTTGTCCAATCAAGGGTTCAATATAGAAAAGAGGCAGTAACAAGCATGCAGTACGCTGTAATAAAGAAATCTGTTGATTGAAAACAGTTTGTATATTTTGGAAATGATAGGGAATGTAATTGGTAAGAAAGAAAAGAACAGGGCTTCATAAATAATAGGAAATAGAGCATATTTTTTCCACTGATAATGCTAACTCAATTTAACAATATTCTGGTACTGAATTTTCCTGTTCAGTAAAATAGGTCTGGTAGATATTCCAGTACTCTAAATTTCATGATTAGTGGGAGGAGCTCTTTTATTTTGATAGTGCCAACTTCAATGTGTTGAATTTCAGCTATAATGACCCTCTCTTTTTCTCGCATCCTTTTTTTCCCTCTGTCTCCTAACCCTTAGAAGTGTATATGAAGAAGGAGAAGATTTGGCAGATGAGCTTTTCAGTCAGACTTGACTTTTTTAAAATACAGCTCACTGAGTGCTTTTATGAACTTGCAAAGGATATTTGGTAGACTGGATAAGATGAAAAGACCTTGATGAGTCAGACTAACTTCATTATGCCTTAAAAACTTTAATAATTCCAAATCTAATCATAGTTAAAGCCCAGGACCAGTTCAACAATTCACCCTTGCTCTGCACCAAGCCTTCCATATAGTCTTTCTTTTTTTACTGCAGTTCACTGACAAGAACTGTTTCTATTTATGGAGCAATAAGTACTTGAATAGACTTTTAGCATATGGATCGTATCTATGCAGTGTTACAACTCTGCCAGTCTTGAAAATAGCTTTATTTCGTGTCATTAAATTTCTGAGGATCAGACCGCTGGTTTGTTTCTTATGTTTTGTATGAGCATGTGTGTAAACCTGTATTAGGGTATTAATATATTTTTCTCAAAAGACTGTGTTAAATGGACATATACCTGCAGCTGTTTATGCAGTAATTGTTATGGTACTTTAAAACTCTTATAAGCCAGGAGGAGGAAATACTTGAGAGTCAAAGCTAAGAAATAATGCGGCTAACAATGCAATTTTTTTGTGGGAAAGATTCATTATTATTAAGTTTCTCAATCATTTTATTTTATGTTTTGCATTGAGATAATATGTTAGTCGTTGTGTTATATGAGGCTAACCAATATTTGGAGATAAAATTATACCTAAGTGGTCATGGTAGTTGTGGGGAATATAATGTGTCAGGCTGAATTTTTGTTCAAGTATTCTCATTTAATGATCATAAATATTATGACATTTTGAAGGAGTGCTCTTAAGACTTAGGAAAAAAAAAAAATCTATATGTGCAGAATTGTGAAGATGTCCCTATCAGTTTGAGCAGTTGGGCTGTATCAGACTCTGTGCTCAGGGGTGAGGGACAGCGATTCCCAGGAGGTGTTTGGTGTCATCAGAGTGGTGGCCACGGCGGGTAACTCCAACAGGAGCTGGCGCTTGGTCCTGGAAAGTCAGCTCACATGAAGATCTGCAGAGATGATGTGATATCCCTAACAAATTCAGAATGAAATAACATCAGTTTTGAGGCATTCAAAATTACTGTACTCTCTGTGGGCTCATTGACTTCACGGGGGCAACGGATCATTTTCTCTTGTGCTCAAGTAATATTTGAGTCTTCCTTTATTGAGATTTTGGGTTTGACACTTCCCTCCCCGGAACCAGTGCAGTCAAAATTCCATAAAAGCATGCACATTCAAGGCTTCATTATTTCTCAAGAACTTCAGGCTAAATCTTGGGACCTCATCAGATGTTTGTTCTGTAAAACTCGTGATTCAGAATAAAGATGATTTTTACATAAATTTGAAGTGTAGAAATGATAATAAATCTGATTTTACAGTGAGTAATGAGCAAAAAGCAGTCTGTTTTTCAGTCACAAGTTTTTAACCAGGTATCAGCATGGTTGGAATGTTGCTATTGGTTGAGAAATTATCATAGAAGGCTGTCACTCAAAACACTACTTTGAAGGCTCTATTGAAACCCTGTAGATACTGGGGATTTCTCTCTGAGGGGTAGTTGTTTTCTTATAATCAGAAAGTGCAATTTAAAATCTGCATTAATACATTCAGACTAAACCTTTGAATATTGTAGCCTGCTGCCAGTTAACTGACTCATTTCTAGTCACTATGTTAAAATACATGAAAACGAATTGTTAGTATGTCTAGTAAAATAGCTGTTTCCATTATCTTTGCTCTTTCTGTGTTCGTGTTTTAAGAGAGAAATTCTTACTCTGTGTATTTTGATGTCAACAGTGCTACTCTTAAATGATGGACAACAAGTTAACAACATAAAATGGGTGTTGACAGTTCTTGAAAATGAAATAATGTTTGATACAACCTCAAGTTTCTCTCTGAACTTTGACCGAACAATAAAAAACCTGAATAAGGAGGGGCCCTGTGCTGTCAAGCACAGAATTGCACCGGAAAAAAAAAAATTAATCTAAATAGTGAGGAAGAAGTCTGGGTTCTCTTGCATGATATTTAGCAGCAATGGTAAGAAGAGGGATGTTTCTTTCTTTGTGTAATGTGCAGTAGTTACAATAAACACAAGATTTCCAAATCTCAGAGGACTCTCTTGACAGTTGCTTGATAACAGCTTTTTTCACTCCATAGTTTTGACAGTTTGTATGTGTTGCCATATCTAGTGTAAACTAAAACATCACTGTCACTCTGTTTTTCTTTCTTATGTGGCTTCCTTTTCTTTATTTTTTTTCTGTCTTCAGCATAATGAAAAACATGGGCTTTTAATTTGTCGACTTGAGTAAGACAAGTTGTGTGTGGAGAGTGGCATGTGTTTGAGTTTTGAAATCTTCAGATTGAAAAGCTGCTCTTTTTTTGCCTTTTTTTTTGCCTTTTTCTTTAAAAGTGTATGTGTTTGTGTCCTAATTTTGACCTGGCCTGTCAGCATGCACCAGTCAGTACGTGTGAGTGGATGTGTGTGGGAGAGATGAAAACACAGGACATAGGCTACTTCCATGTTCACAATGGCATTGCACATTTTTGTTGCAGGCTTCCTTTTTTATTCCCACAGAGGTCCATGGAACTGCAGCACTTGTGTTAGCATCTCTTCCCAACCTGGTGTCCTTTCCTTCCTTTCTTCCTGTGTTTCTGAATTACATCGATGATGGTGTTGGAGCAGGGCACCGGGAGGTGAATGTTGCAGGGAGGGTACTTGAGTGATGCCTGTTCAGGAGAGGCCCTCCAGCTCCCTGCGTACCCTGGTTTCTGCAGCCACTGCTCAGCTGTTTTGGTTTACCACAGTTAGATTTTGTCCCTGGGTAATGGATAGCTTTATTTAACCTTTTGGAGGGTGGGGGGTGCTGCCCAGTCTTTCTAAGGTTATTTTGTCATCAAACCAAATTTGCTTTAGCACAGCAAAGTGCCCGGTGTCGTCATCTGGCATGTTACAGACAAATTCCAATTACTTTTCTGCTTCAAGCTATTGTTAAACACTACGAGCTAGCTGACAGTAAAATTATAAATACAGGTGTTGTCACACTACACTATAATCAGAATTTTAATTTGAATTTTCATTTGTAAAGCCTTTTTTTAACATGAAAATGGGAATAGAATTAGTTTTATTGACAGTAAAAAGACATTTTGAAAGCTTCCTAAATCATTACCTGTATTTAGTTGTGGGAAAAAATTGTATATGTCCGTATAAAAAGAAGAGTTTTATTATCACATATTTACTCATTATATTTAGTGGTAAATAAAACTAGGAAGATGTGTTTGACAAATGATTGACGTAACTCAGTACGTTTTCACTTCTTCAGAACAATAGACAGACATAAATATATATTTGCTTTTGTTTTGCTCTGATATTACTAATGCAAGCCCGCGATAAAATCTTCAGGCAAATTAAGTAGTGCCTGTTGAGTCTGCATGCAGTGCTAAACTTTTTATTTTTGCAATTTTCTCTTCTTACATAGATTCATCATTCTTTGCTTTCTTTCTTCCCTTTTTTTTTTAGTCTCCTTCTTTTTCTTTGCTTGGTGGTTGGAGTGGTTCCCCCTTCTCAAGACCCTTTTTTTTTTCCTCAAGGCATTTAGTGTCGTGTCTGCCAGATTTCAGTGATGAGCAGCGAATTGCTTTTAAAGTGGGCATTATGCCAGTTCAGCAGCACAATGGAAAACCAATCTTCCACCATTCTACTTTTGATGCTGTTATTGTAGCATTTTAGATAACTGCTGCCACAAAAAAAGATGTGCTCAATTGCTACCAGTTAGTCAAGTTAAATCCAGAGTAGCATTAAAATTACTCTGAAAACTGTTTGTCAGAGGTCATGTGTTGTCTGTGGCTACAGCGCATAGGATAGATGTTCTGTGCTGTGTGGGGTTTTTTCTTTTTGCGTTGTTATTATTACTGTGACTGACCAGCTCTCTAAATAGCCCTTCACTACCTGTTTACTTATTGTCTTCACCTCACTGCTGAAAATATGTGTCGAACAGAAATGTTGAAAAGTTTCTCTAAAGTGCTGGAAATAGCAGGGGAGTGAGTTGTTCAGGGTGCTACAGTTTGTACGGTGTGAAAGAAAAAAAAAAAGAAAAAAAGAGGGGCAGAGCAGGAACATAATTCTCTGGTTTCTGTAGCAAGATTACTGTTTTCATCTTTTTATCTTCACTTTTCAACCACTGAGTTCACTTTTCTATTTTTTTTAATAGCACAAACGGAATTTATCCGCTTTCTCACTCTCTTCCCCTTCAACTCCTCCTCTTCCTCTTTATTCCGCTGGCTTTGCTTGTGAATGAAAGGGTCCGTTTCTCCCGCTGCAGGACAGATGGCAGTTGTGAAGCGGGGATTATAGCACTAGGTGACTTTTAAATCAGTTGTTTTCCAATAAAACACAAACAGGAAGATTATTTATGGGTGGTGGGAATTAAAAGAGCAAGGATATTTTACTCGCCTCTGGCCGAGTCTTTTTTTTTTATGAATAATACAATAGCCACGCAGCCTGAATACTTGTTTCACTTGCTTGCATCCCTGAAAAATGTATGTTATGCTGTATTATGTTCTGGTCATTTTTAACAGGGAAGCAGCCTTCTGCATCTGTCACTAGGTAGCACCACTGTGGAGTGTAGGACTGCAGATTGCAGCCCCCGACAGCTCCTGTGGGACAGTGAAAGAGCTGATTCAGCTGTGAATTTCAGCCTTGCACTTAGGCATCTAAATAACACACCCAGCTTTCAAAGGACTTAATATTTGTAGCCTGGTAAATGTGGTAGCCCTGCAGTGGTCCATGGTGAAGGTGAGGAAATATATTTAGGCATTAGGTAGGCAGCACTGGTGGTGCACCTTTGAAATTCTTCCCCTTGATCCACAAGTTGTTCTTTTTCTGTGGGACAGCAGTGGTGTCTGTCTCATGGTAAGACCTTCTGCTAGAATTTGCTAGTATTTATGAAGTTCTTTAAAATCTCCCAATAGGTGGCAGTGTGGAAGTGCACACTTGTCACAATTAGGCGTTTTTAGCATCCCTTCTTCAAGATGGGCATTTCCCTACTGGTTTGGTGGCACTTTAGCCATTGAGGATTTGCTGCTTTAAAAGTAGAAATGTTGTGGACTCTTAAATTTTTCTGTCAAGGGAGCCTCTGGAGCCTCTGGGAGCAAATGGGTCACTTATAGTTGTTGCTGCTAAGACTGATACCTGTAAGTCAGGGGAACTGTTCTCTCCAGTGTTTTTTATCAGAGCTGTGTCCATGCTGGGTAAATACCTCATGAAAGAGAATACCTTTGAATGATTGTTATGGGAACTGAATGACTGGGAAAGTGAAGAAGGGTGCTTGTCCATGGAGTTCAGGGGAAAAAAAAGCAGGACCGTGTCCCTCAGGGAAGTAAAACTATGTCCACCAGGCAACATGATTGAAAAGTTAAAGTGCAAAGCACCTAAGTGATACAGACACACACACCATTTATTATGTAGGTAACCTTAATAATAGTGATTTAAAAAGCAAGGTGAGCACTAGATGAGTTCTCAAGATAAAAATGGAATGTAACTCCATGAGAAACACTTAATACTTAAGATAATTATATCTACATTTAAAAGATCCCCTTTTTTTCTTTTGGTTTTGTTTTTCCTTTTTAAAGTAGAATTTCAGTCTTGCAGGGGTTATTGCACAAGTTTCCTTGTTTTTTGATTACACATCAACAGAACTGTCTACCAGGAAACTCAGCTACGTGCATTTGTGTAGTCTCTGTATGTAAATCATTTCTCAGAAAGACCTGTAGAAATTGTGTCCACTAAAGTCAAGTCTTAAGTGTAGCTAGTGCAGAAAACCAGTTAGATGAATTAAGAACAGAAGGAAACAGAAACCTCTGGAATTTGGTCACAATGTATTTCTGCATTTAATATTTTTCGCTGATGGGAGAGAAACTTGAATCCATTGGGGTGGTTTTTTGTAGTTATTTATACACATGGCACAAAGTTTTTCTCTCTTCTTGGCCTGTATTTTGGAGATATGACATGGAAAATTGTCACATGCACTTGGTTAAATGCTGTGGAATTCCTCACTAAAGAGCCACCTACAGGAAACAATACAGGAAGCATACTCGGTGCAGCAATTTCAGAGCTAATATCTTTTGCAGCCAAGGAAGAGGGAGGGAACTGACTCTTGAATGGAACAGAAAAAAACCCCTTATTTTTGCAGATCTCCATCTTATTATTCAGTTTCCCAGAAAATATTTAACGTAAGGCAAGCTTTCTAGGAAGAAAATGTAAAAGTAAGGGTTGAGATGCCTACAAAGTGCTGAAAAAATATTAAAACAAAATGGTGTTTTAGGCTGTGAAATCAGCTATTTGTTTTTTTAAGAAGGAAAATTAATTGGGGTGACTGTTAAGGGCTCCTTGAGGAGAAAACATTAAGTTGAACTGAACACAGTTTAAATAAGGACTAGTAAAGCTGGAGCTTGACCCTCATCCACTTCTTTTCTTTTCAGTTTTTAGTGGAACACCAAAGAATAGCTTATAACAAGATACTGGCTTTATTTTGAAGACAGCCATTTATAAGTATATACTAATGTTGTCACCTTTGAATTTTCAGCCTTAAGTATATGTACTCTTAGTAATATTAATGGAGTAATTTGAAATTTTGAAAGCACATGCTTTTCAGTATAAGTGATCCATATGGACTGGTCTGCAAGAAGTTCCAGATTACAATTCTCTGGCAAATTGCTTCTCTGCTCAGTCATTTTTGTCTTAGTGCCCAAGATCGAACCCTTCAGAGCAGGCAACAAAACATACAGAATGGTTTTCATAGCCTCTCTAAAAACTCCTTTTCTATGAAGAAGCCTACATATTATTCTGAAAGTATTGCAAGCATTTCAACTTTTGCCCATTTCACTTTCTTTATCTCTGTTTTTTTCATTTAAGTTCTTCAATTTCAAAGTTGAAAAACTCTATTAAATCCAAGCTAAGCTGTAAATCTGAGAGTTAGGCAACTTAAAAATGAGGAAAGCCACGACTGACATTACATTTATGTTCTGTGCTATAACTACTTTATGTTCATACATGGCAGTTGTTCAAGTGTAAGTTGTTTCTTAGCTGCTGGTGGTAATCCAGTTACTTCTGATATTTTGTTGAGGTCTGAAGGGCTGGTGGGTTCATTCTTTACTTACCACTTCTAACTGTTAGGTCAAACTAGAAAAAGATAGAGTGTCGTTTTAAAGATACGTATTTAAAAAAACACCAAAACCTGTACATTCTGTTGGAGAGTTACTTAAAAAAAAAAAAAAAAAAGCAATATCTGCTGCTCTGATAAGGAAGTTTGTGTGAATCTGTCTATCTGTGTAAACATTTAAACATTTTGGTTTAGTGCCTCTAGCACTACATTAAGAATCAAATTTAACTATAGGAAAAAACCCCAGAAAATTCTTTGCAGGGCCACAGGATAAGCTAAAGCTGTGGAAGACTGCAATCAGAATTTGACCCTAAAGGCAGTGCTTGAAAATCCTAACTCTAGCAAAAATACTAATTTGTGTGTATTACTCAGCTATGGTTTGTGCTGTGTGTGGGATGGATCTGATTCTCACAGCCTGTCTATGTCAGATGCATTAAACATACATATATATATATATATATACATGGTTTAAAACTCTTTAGATTGCCAGGATACATCATGTACAGGAGAATATCTCATTTGGTGCTACAGAATTCCTGTGTGGCATAGATCTCTCACATGTCTTACAGTTTTTTAATCGTGTATTCCTGGAAAAAAAAAATACTATTAAAACAAATTATGAAATCCCAGAATGCTGTAGGTTAATCCTCTGTTTTTGTAATTAAAGATCTAACTGGTTTCCCAGGTATATGGGCATTTCCTGATTCAATAGGTGTTAGTAATATTTTATAAAGTTTCAGTCATGTTGGAGCTGTAGCCAATATAAAATTTGCTGAACGACCGGTTACCTTAAATCAGTATTTCATTGAGAACATTTGACCAGAGCTGACAATTGCCACCTCTGTAAGTAATCATCTGTAGTGATTATTTAGAAATTAACTGTGCTGTACATTACAGAGAAAGAAGGATGAGGACATTGCTTTTAGGAGAGGGGACAGAGAGCTGGGTGAAAATCCACCAGAGCAGTAGTGATGCTGCTTTGCCAGGGGAGCTGCCCCCGGAGCCCCCCTCTCCCCAGCACTGCACCCACTATAGCACAGCTCCTTCAGCCCCGTGGCTGCTGCTGCTGCTGCTGCACAGCACAGCTCCAGGTC
>VWZW01001748.1:482316-492108 GCA_013397115.1 Edolisoma coerulescens
GCCCTTGTCATCAACAGCCTCTCTGATTTTGGAGGACTGAGTAGTTTAGAAGTTGGTGTGAGTTGTGAGG
The DNA here is from genome assembly GCA_013397115.1 of Edolisoma coerulescens. Lineage (NCBI taxonomy): Eukaryota > Metazoa > Chordata > Aves > Passeriformes > Campephagidae > Edolisoma > Edolisoma coerulescens. Next base: position 482,387 of record VWZW01001748.1, read on the forward strand.
TTTATTTTCTTCAGCAAAAGACTGAAGACTTATTTAAGACTCACTTAAGATTTGGGTTAGTAAATTTCCATCTTTAGACCAATGAACTGGCATTGCTGATAGATGTTTGAGAGCAGCAGTGTCATGACAGAATAATTTAATTGCTTTATAGCCTAGTTGGATTGTATTTAATTAGAAATAAAAAAGCAACTGTGTTAGAGGCTTCCACGTCTGTTCATTAAATTGCTGTTGACTTTTTTCATTGACATTCCATAAATGACAAAGTTAAGGTTAACAGTATAAATAGGGGTGCTGTGGATTATGAAAGGGGAACCCATGCAATTAAAAAAAATGGCTTACATAACCTGATATCATAATAGACAGAATATTTATTTAACTTGAAGTAAATTGACACACCTCTAGACAGAGACAATTATGACTGACTGTAAAACATCTGACAGAACCAATTATGACTGACTGTTGTTTGCTACCTTTGCACAGAAATAAATGAAACACAGATATTTGGAACAGAGACTGCTGCCTGTGTGTCTAAGCTTGCTGTAATTAAAATACAATAACCAGTAGGCGATGTAAAAAATTCAGGAGCTAATTTAGTATGTTCTTTAACTCCTTAAATAAAAGTGTGATAGAGACAGGATGCTTTATGCCAATGATACTCTGCAGGGGGTTTTGTGCATTCCCAGACAAACCAAGGTTTTGGCACCATGCTCATAGGCAGCTACGTTGTTTCTCACATACCTGATGCAGATACGTGCACACAAATACAAAGGAATGTGATATATTTTTACTTCTCATTCTGAAAAGCAGGCTATCAACAGAAGCATCAGGGGGAGGGAGTTTAATAATATGACACAGTTCGGTTGTCCAGTCAGGAGGAAAAAAACCAGAAGACTTTCACTGAGCCACATCTTAGAGAGTCCAAGAATTAAAGTTCTTGATCTTGGCTATCAGGTTACTCACTGTCATTTTAACAGAAATTAAGAGAAATTGCAATAAATGGAAAACATGCAGTCAGATATAGATATCCAAATATCTCCATCCTTGCTTCCCACATCTGTACAACAGCACAGGGTAAATGGATTTCAGGAACCTTTTAATTTTTTTTTTTCCTTAGTAATACAAAAATGTTCCTAGGTAGCTAAACAAGGATGCGGTGCTGAATTTGACAGGGACATCCAGAAGTTCAGACTGTGTTTTGTGAAGGGAAGGAGGGGGCAGTTATGTTGGGAGGTGGAAGGAGATATTACCTGCACGCTTGGTGGCATGATTCTGTAATATTTACCAGATTCAGTGATTTACTAATTTTAGAAAATACAGTACCTGAATTTTAATTACATACAGTCAGAAGCACATCTTCTTTATTTATTTCTATTAAAATATTTGCATTTTTAATTTTTATATTTGTTTTGGTAGTGTCTTTTGTATGTTCTGCATGTGTGTAAATATAACTCATTATGTATAGCCATGTATACATTCTGCAGCAGTGGTCATCTTAAAAGATTGCTGATTGCCACTGGACTTGGATGTTACTAAAACAATGATGGGGTGATAATGGGTATAGAACTATTTCAGAACGTGACTGAGTACTGAAAGGCAATTTCAGTCAGTTTGTATAGCTTAGTTTTCAGAAGGCCTTAAGCACGTTATTGATTAAATTCTCATTTAGGAAGAAAGTAGGAGCTTTTATATGCATCTCTAAGTTGGATGGTGTGGTAACTCAAAGGTATTGACTGGCTGTGCGATATACGACGGTCACAGTTGTCTTTTACTCAGAGGAGCACAGAGTGATGCTGGTTGTCATTCTTACTCTGCTGTGTGGCAGCGTAAATAGTCCCCTTTCTAACCAACCTGGTGGGAAAAGTCAATATCCCATCAGCAAAGGAGGTAAACACATCAGGAGCTGTGTCCTCTCTCATCTTCCCCTGCTCTGTATTACTACAGTTCTTTAAATCTCTTCTCCCCAGTCATCAGATGCACTTGTGTCATTCAAATGCATGGTGCTGCAGACACAGCCCTGCCTGCCTCTCCTCCTGGAGCTCCCAGCTCCCATTCTCTTATAATTGAAACTTAAAATTGGCCTCATTACTTCAACGAGGCCCCTCATATTTCTTCTTTTTTTTCAGTCCACCCTTTCCTGCCTGCCTCTACGAGGGTAATTGCATCTAAGAAATGTTTGAAGCATACTGTCAGAAAGGTTATTGCATATAATTGGAGTTTAGATTTAATGTTGGGGGGAGCTGGGAGCTCTGTTAGTGGGATGGCTGGAGCCCTGAAGCCTGAATTGGAGCTGTACACGGGCCTGTATTTCTGTTCTCTACTTTCAGCCCTGGTTTATTGTTTGCCTCGATGTTCTAATGATTAATGTGCCTTCCTGCTCTGTTCACATGTGCCAGCTGTTCGCATTGATGTATTTTACCTTGGTCCCTCCTGAGCTCCAGGAAGCTTTAAACTATTTTGGCCTAGTTTTGAGGTACAAGGATGGTATTTTCCACAGCTCCTTGGTATAAAGAGCATGGTTTGGTTAACATGAGCAGTTGCAAGTGAACCCGCTTACTGTATCATTAATCTTAAAAATACATGAGCAAGTTAGAGCTCAATTTGTGGCAAAGTGGGATTGGTGTTTTTATGGATGTGGTAAAGACAATTTTCAAGTTTTGTTTAATTTAACCCTATATTGAAATATTTTCAGGATCATTAAATGTGTTTATGCCATAGTGACTTCAGCCTGTTAATGAACAGATTCACATAATCAAAGTTTTTATTGTATTGGAGGTGTAGTTTAAGGAAAATTCAATTCTGCTAATAGACTTCAAGTCATTACTGTCTGCTTCAACTAGGCGTCTTCCTCTGTTTGCTTACTGCCCAGACACAAAACTGAATGTGACAGCACAATATTGTAACTTCTTCCCAACAATGTGTGAAAGGTGCTTATCAAAGTGCTTTTAATCAGCGTGTTCAGTTACTCAGTCTGACATAATTAATTTGAATTTTAGTTTAATTTTTAAAGAGTTGATAGCTACATGCAAAGCAGTTGAGTTCAGTGGAACTTCGTGAATAACGTGGAAAACCTAAGCAGGTGGCAATTGCTCAGTAAGACATTGCTGTTTGTATTGTATCCAGAGCTAGTCTGCTGATCTCATACTAAAACGTCTGAGCCTCTGCAGAAATATTTGTAAATCCTCAGGGAGGAGAAATTCACAAACCTCAAAACTGCAATAGCTTTTTCTGTCACCATGCCTCCCATCCCTGCCATCTCCTCATGAAGCAGTCCTTGACTTGGCTGCTGAGATGAAGCTGTGTCTGATGGGACACCTTCATCTCAGTCACATCACAGAGGGGAGTTGTCACAAAAATGAGTCATTTCATCCCTTATATGGAGAGACTCAAAAAACCCAGTGTGTCCCTCTCCCCAAAAACCTTTTCTTAAATAAACTCAACTGTTTTTAGAGACAACTGTTTTTTCATCTTAACTTGTGCTGCATAGTAAAAGCTGTTTGAGAGGGGATGGAGGCTCCTCTGTTATGTGTTCAAAAGACAAGGAGGGCCATGAAGGTGTCAGGGAGAAATGAGGCAACATCTTTTAGGCAAAGCTAATGAGAATGGAATGATGGTGTTGGTTGCTCACAAGACACAAGCTTTACCCTGCTCCTCAATGGCTTGAAATCTTGATCTGTGAGTACCTGTGCTGTGCTCTCCTAGTTCTGCTGGAGTCCCTCCAGTCTAAAAGCGGGGAAGCTGCCTGGGAGGGTGCCTTGTTTCACAATGTATGTGCTATCCAGTGTTCCACGGTGTAACTGCAGGAACAGGCTGCTGGGTAGGAGCTGGTGTTTCTAGAATGTGGAGTTGGTTGGGAAGTAGGAGCCCAACTGTACCAGATCTGCATATACTTGGCATTTCTGTATAATAGAACAGTGGACTATTTTGCTCTGTTATTCTTTGTCCACAGCTTTTGTAAAGGAAAAGCTGGACAATCACCCAAACAAAATCCCTTGGGTTGTTTTTTTTTTTTTAATGGCATAAAATTTAACAAAAAACCAACAACCCAGCTAGGTGCAGACTCATGCACGTGACCTTGCAGACACATAAAGGTACAGGTGAGTAAATGTCTTGTCCTCCAGACATCTCTTGATCAAGCGTTTGGGAGCCTCTTCATTCATGTGTCAGGTGAACCTGACATCTCCTGGTTGAGATACTGGGCATCTTCTCTCCATTTTAGGGTAAAGTAGCATGGAATTCCCCTTGTTTGTGCTACTCCCCTTTCTTTCCAGTGCCTCCGTAGTGCTGAGGATCGCGGTTCCCATCCTGCACGTAAGGTGCATGTGAGAGCACACAAGACTGGTGATAAGTCTGTCCTGGTGCCAGTATTAACAGCAGGGACAAGGACATGAATTGGACATGAGTTGTGGTCTCCTTCACTTTTGAAGCCACCCTGGGGCAGAATCTCTCTCTGCTTCCAACCCCTGGGGACTCTGGATAGTTCTCACCAAGTTAAGGCACCTGCCCATTTTAAATAAGATCCTTTCAGAGCCAGCCCAGCTATTGCTTACTTTCTCTGCTGTGACTCAGTGAACCCCCATTTCACTCCAGCTAGATGACAGAACTGGACTAGGGGTGGGTGTTGCCAGTTTTGCCACTGCACCCACACTGGTGGGGCTGAGGGAGCCTCAGCCTTGGCTCCATGGCCAAGGCTCACCATGGCCCCTCACCAGCTCGTGCAGGAAAGGCAGGGAATGCAGCAGGGCTTGGGAGAGCTTGCCACAAATGTGCTCTTTGCTAACTGCGACGTTCACCTCGTTTTAAAATGCCGTGATTCACAGCCTAATGAATGCAAAAATCCTGTCTTTTTGTGGTCATTTAATCCCTCTCTGGTTTTTCTGGTTTTTCCCCTTTTTTCTTCTAGAGTATTTGAGGAAGAAGCCACTCAGGAGGGAAGTCTTTGAGGCCTACAAAAGACTGAAGAGCACCGTAGACAAATGCCTGTCCATGAGTGGCTACTCAGAAGTGAACCTTGGCAAACTCTTCACCGTCAGTATAGGAAGATCTGTGGGAGAGTCCAATAATGAAAGGCAGTGATTGATTAAAAATGGAGGGAGCCTAGTCCCTTGTTTATCAGTAATGATCTCTTCAGCAATACTCTATTTCAGTATGTACAATGATGTTTTAATAATCTTGTCTCTTCGGAGGAGGAGAAATGGGAGATAAAAACAGGATGTATGATTCTCGTGGACATGAAGTATTCAAGGTGTTTTTATCTTCCTTTCTTTTCTTCATTGAGAAACCAGGGTTATTAAAATATGGAGTAGTTGATTTTTGCAATATATTTTGTTGTGTATTTAGACCTATGAGGGAAAAGGGGGTGGGGGAATTGCTGCTTTAATTGGATAATTCCCAGTGAGAGTTGCTGGAATGTAAGTGATCCTAGACTTTGCTCCAGGGTATTTACTAGAGGTGCTCTCAGGAAGAGAGGTTAGTAGAGGTCTCAGTAGGAGCACTAATGTTTTGCCTTTTCACAGTTTATCTTCTTCCTGATCATAAACATACCAATTAAAAACAATACTAAACCTAAATGCATTTAAATGTCCTATTACCTTCTGAACAGAGGTAGGGACGCTTTACTTTGAAATTCATTAAAGAACGACTGAAACCTGGAGGTGCTAAAAATAGGGACCATCTTTTTATTAGGAGTCGTTCCAAGTGTCTTTAAGCATAGTATTTTGCCATGTTGAAAATTTCTATGTGGATGTAAAGACATGCACATGAACAAAACCCTTTTCACACATGCAGGGGATATAAATGTGTTTCATTTCTTTCCATGCTAAGTATTTGAAAGTAAGAAATTGATAGGGAGAAATATTTTTGGGATGTCATTGTAACCAATAACAGGGAACAGCAGCAAATCATAGTTACTGTTCTGTAATAATTACTGTGTTGGAGGTTTTACAGTTTTTACAAACAAATTGTATTTTTCATTTACTTCTAATAAAATGACAAGCAGATATGACAAGAGAGTAAATTTGGGTACGTGCTTCTGTACACAAAATATTGTTGTACTCATGTTCACCGTGAAGTTTGCAATGTGATATATTAATGTAAGGTTATAAAAATTTGCTTTTAAACAGTATAAAATGTAAAGTTTTTTCACACTTGAAGGAAAAAAATAAAGTTTTCTAGTAAAAGAGAATTTGATTCTATGATCTAATGGTTGAAAATAGTCCATGCTAGGTCATATTGCTGTGGACTTCTCCTGGTCTTACAGAATTGCTTGTGTGTCTGTTTTTAGGATGAACAGCCATTAACAAAGGGAGCTTGAAGAAAAAGTGAGAGCATCAGCATGAACATGTTTGGCTCTGTAAGGATACATGTGTCTGTTTGTGTTAAGAGTATTTTATGACATTTCATTTGTCCCTAAAGTGGCATTTGGAAGGGGCTGTGTGTCAGTATGGTTAGTGTCAGTTTGAATGTGCCTGATACACAGTCATTTTCCTAGCAACTTTTGGAGCTAAATCCTTTCATTTCTGCTCACATGGAATCACTACAGTGAGAAATGGAAGCTACTCAGTCTCTGGTGTTGTGTAGGTGTTGTCCCACCCTGGTGAGCTATCGATCCTTCCCAATGTGTTTAGTTGAGTTAATACTGTAAAACAGACTTTATTTGGAGTCTTCTCTTGGAAAGAAGGTGTTGCTGCCAAGATGACATACTGAAGTTGCAGAACTTCAAAAGATCCTGGTTTCTTGTAATTTCACACAGGGATTTTTAGGGTTTTTTTGTGTCTGGCCCTATTAGGGTTATGAAGATATTACTGACATTAACTGGGTAGAATGCCTTAGGAAAGTGAAAAGTGTGACCTTCTCCTCCAAACATTAGGTATACAAATAAAATGGATAGATATGGCATAACCTGACCCTGTGGCACTTGTATGTATCTGTATAATTACAGCTGAAGAGCCTGTTAATTTGCAAGTTTAGGGATGTTTAGATTAAATGAGAGTGTTGTGGAATGACTGTGTAGGGTGCAGCAGCACAGAGTGGCCCTGCAAGGGGCTGTTCCCCGCACACACCGAGGCGGAGGAGCCGTGAGTGGCACAGCCCCGGAGCCCCCACCACCCTGGCCAGCCACAGTCCGGGGGGGTAGGGGATGGGAAATGAGGGCTTTTACCCCGAATGGAGGCTTTTTTTGATTCCTCTCAGCAAAGCTGGTCAGATCAGAGCTGAAGTCTTGGCAAGGAGTAAACCGGATTTTTTTTCCCCTCCCCTCTCCCTCTCTAATCAGCTCTGGGCACCGTGCCTCGTCTTGGCCCCGCAGAAAGGCTGGGAAACGCAAAATCATCTTTATAGCATTTAATATTAAATGGAGCTGGTAAATGCTGCGCTGTAAATAATTTGGGAAACACTGAAGTTCGGAGGTTTGCGTTCTGAGGCTGGTCTGGCCTGAATCGCCTTCCCTTCCTTTCCCTCCTCGTATTCCCCCTCCCCCACCCCGTGCTGTTAAAATTAAGGTTTGTGTTTATTTGTATTTATTTGCAGTTGGGGAAGAGGAGTGTTGATATATGGAGCCGGTGGCCAGGTTTCGCTGATGACATATGCGATATGAAAAACAATTCCCATCCGCAAACACGGTTGCTGCCGTGCCAAAATCCCTCTTTTCGCCGCCAAAGGCAGTTTTCTAAGGCTGAAGCGGAGCACATCTTCCCCTTCCAATCCATCCCTGTCTTCTGCAGAGCACCTTAAATGTGCCTTAATTGAATAGTTCTCCCGCACCCTCCTTATAGCAGTTTAATAGATTAACTCATCTGTGCCAGCTTCAAATTTCAGATTAAAATTCCTTCATCCCGAAGGCAGCATTATCAGGTTGTTGGAGGCTGTTTTCAAACCTTGGTTTTGAATAGCAGCGGCTCTGCATTAATTTAACCACTAAGCTAATAAGTAGGTTTCGTTTTGTTATGCTAAGCTTTATTGCTTTTCTTTTGATCAGAATGGTGTTGTTGAGCAAAGCAGCAGACAAGGCATTCTTTGATGAGGGAATTAGCGCTCTATTCTTCCTCTATTATTCATAGCACAGTGGAATATGTAAGTACCTGAGGGTGTCAAAGGAGAGCAGGCTCTATTGCAAAGTGTTCGCCTTGTTTCTCTCAATAGCTGACTATGAGATGATAAACCGCTTAATACACTGCACTAATTGGATGAGAGCAAAAAGAGATGGGAATTAAGGCACGGCGAAAGGAGAAAGTGCTACCAGCCTTCATTCACTCTTTCACCACTTTAACAGCACCAAAGGAGGCACAAGCTTTCTATAAGCAGACTAGGGGTTTTGTGCGGAGATAAAATGAACCTGTTAGTGGATTCAGGTAATACACTAATTATTGCACAGTATAAATACCACTACTGGTTTTATAACACGGAGGTAAACTTCTTTTGAGAAGGTTATAGGATTGCTTGGCAGCAGTATAGATCCTAATAAGGGACCAGAGTAATAACCCCCTGGATTAACAAAATTGCTGCTTGCAGAAGTATGATTCGGGCTTTTACGAAGATTTCAGCAGAATGAATAAAAATGACTGAATGACATTTCTTAATGCCTAATGGCTTGATAATGATTCCCTTTTCTTTAAGGCAAAAATGTATATTTCAGGCTGCACTGTTAATAACGTCCAGGGAACAAGCCTTATTTTTCCCATAAATTTTTTTTCACGCCTATGGTGGGTTTTTAGAACTCAAAAATACGGCTGGGGGCGGGCGGGGTTGGGGGTGTGGGATGTGAAATGCCGTGGGTGGAGGGGGGAGCTGCGGGGAAGGGTCGCGGCGGGCTCCCACGTGCGATGCTCGCTCCAGCGGCGCTTCCCGGCCAGTGGCTCCCGGAGCCGGCATCGCCCCGCGGAGCTGCTCGCCGAGCCGGGCCGGGCCCCCTCGGTGTGCCCATGGGCTCTTCTCCGACCCCTGCCCGCCGTTGTGGAGCGCTGCCGAGATTAGACCAAATCACCCCAAAAAAGTCCCCCACACTCCAGCGCTCCGGTGGCCCCACGGCCGCTGCCCCCGGGGGCCGGGGCTTGGTCGGGGGGGACCAGGAGTCATCACGGCCGGGGAAGGGCCGCGGGGAGTGCGGCCGGGGGGCTTCCCGCCTTTCGGTCCCTGCTCCGTGGAAGAGGCAGACGGGAGCGCTGCGTCCAAAAAACAAGTAAATAAAAAAGAAAAAAAAAAGAAAAAGGAAAGATCTACAGAAAGGTNAAAAAAGGAAAAGAAAAAAAAAAAAAAAAAAAAACGACGAGGAAAAAAACCACCCGGGGGGTGATAAAGGAAGAGGGAAGAAACGGAAGTTCACCTCGAGGAGAACGAAGGGGCAGGCGAAGAGAAACTTTTGTGACCCCGAAGGTGCAGGGTCGGCGAAGCGTTCCCCAAAATTCCTGTTTTTCTCCCCCGCCCCCGACTTTCGGCAGCGGCGGAGCCTGGGGCCGCCCCGTCCCCGCCTGGCGAGTGCCGGGGGAGCGTGGGGCGGCTTCCCGCGGCGTGGGGTCGCTGGCACCAAGAGACGACCCCAGAGCCCCCCGGGGTGGGGAGCTGGGGGGAGACGCNGCTGAGGTTGGCGGGGCTCAGCCCCGGCCGCCCCCGGCCCCGGGCGCCCGCAGCGCGGCGCAGGTGGCCCCGCAGCCCCCGCAAGGACCGGGATTTTTGTTTTTTCTTTTGTTCCTTTTTTGTTGTTGTTGTTCCTTTTTTTTTTTTTTTTTTTT
>VWZW01001748.1:500756-532043 GCA_013397115.1 Edolisoma coerulescens
GATGGCGTGGGCGGCGCCGGGGATCCGCGCCGTGTTTTCCCCCGGGCAGCTCCCGCCCGCCCGCCCGGCGCGGAGCTGCGCAGGGCCGCGCGCTCGCCGCGCTCGCCGCCCGTGTTTGAAATGCCGGGTCCGCGCCCGGGGCTTGCTGTGACAGCACCGGGGCAGCGCCTGCAGCGGCGACGGCGCGGCGGGGCCCGACCCAGCGGAGTGCGGGAGCCGGGAAGAGCTTCCCCCGGGCAGGGCAGGGCGCGCAGCCCGCTGCGGTGCTGTCCAGCAGCCCCCCACCTGCCCTGACAGCCTCCGCCTTTCTCCCCACACACATCTCCCCTCCGCCGGCGCTTTGCACGCCGCTTCGGGGCCGGAAGACCTCTGACGGTTTTTTATCCTCCCTCCTTTCCCTTCCCTGTCCGATGGTCACAAGTTCAGGCTCTGTCTGGTCAGTTTGGGCACAATTTTGATGGGCACGGTACAGCTGCCTGTCCCCTGCTCACATGTGCCCTCCTGATTCTGGATTCCCGCAAGCCCAAACACCTCGGAGAAACTGCTCCCGGTCACCACAAATAACCCGTCCGCTCGCTCGGGTGGTGCCCAGCCCCGAGCACCGAAGCGGAGACAGCCCCATTTTCCCTGCTCATGCCACATTTCCCGTGCGGAACTGACGTCTCCTAATTAACCAGAGAGAATTAACAGAAAAGATAAGCAAGTGCGTGCGTGTGTCCGTGCTGGCGTGGGCAGAACGCCGCTCTGGCTGTGTCCACGTCCGTGTGTGCACACGCACGCACTTCCAAGCTCTAAAGGCGCGTGTCCGTCCATGCCGCGCGGGGACAAACATTACACCCAGAGTCGTCCCCTCCCTGGGAACGGGGCCCCGCAGGGCTCCTGCCCCTCATTCATCCCTCCTCGTTTCCCCCTGATCCCTAGGCCGGAGCTATGCCAGCGGGAAGCGCCCCGACGTGCGCGGCCGGCGGGCCCCGCGATCCACTGCGGGGCGGCCCCAGCCCGCCCCGGCTTTGCAGGGTGCTCCTGGGCCGGGTACGCAAAACTGCCGTTTGCCGTCGGTGCTCAGCTCTAGGGAGCTTTTGCCGTCCCAGGCACGAATGGCAATTAATTCATTAACCCAGTAACTAACAAAGATCCACCCCAGATCCCAGTCCAATTAACCAACAAAAAAAAAGATAGGAAGACCCAGGGGTGCCCTTGTCGAAGCTCGGCGAGCAGAGGGGCTGCTGCCTCTTGCTCTCGCCCTGGCCGTGCCGGGCGGCTCCACCGGGGCATCCTCACCGGGCTTCCCTGCCGGGGCTTGCCCGGGAGAAGCTGCGCGGAGCCGCGGGTACGACCGGGCGGGGAGCGGCGCTCCGGCAGCCGGGGAGGCCGGCCCGCATCTGCTTTCGCTTCGCTGTCGTGCCGGGTGCCGGCCAAGCCGGTGCGGGCGAGCCGCGACACTGCGAGTGGCAGAGCAGGGACGGGCAGAGCTGCCGCGCTGCCTGCCCGAGATGGGGGGACCCGAACCCGCCGGGGCACAGGCGACAGTCGGAGGGCACGGGGGACCTTCGGCGCGGCATCTGCGAGGGCTCCAGCAGCGCCTAGACCCTCCGGTGGCTGCCGGCGGTGCGAGCCGGGGCTGCGGCGGGCGGGAGCTGGAGGCTGTCGGGGACAGGCGGAGCGCAGGGGAGCCCTGCTGCGGCCTTCCAGCCGTCTGCACTTGTTTTCACTCCTTTCTCGCCCCGGTCCCTCGCCCCTCTGTGCCCGGGTCTGGCCGGGGGGCCTCCCCTGTCCCGCTTTCCGGCGCCCCGGCAGGCCCTGCCGGGAGGAGCGCGTCCCCGGCCGGCCCGGGGCGCGGGGCGGGCCCGGAGTACTCCCGTTCTCAGGCAAAAATGCTTTGCGATGCGAGCTCGCCTCTGCCAAGTCATTTTGTTGTTTTATTTATTTTTTTAAACAAACTTTTAGTCATTTATGGTCTCTCCCTCGCCTTCTTTTCTTCCCTTCCCCCTGCAACCTGCTAATTTAACACTGGAGCGCGTTATTGCAGTGTTACAGGGAGAGAACGAGAGAGAGAAAACAACAATACTGCAATGATCCAAATGATACAGTAGAATTATAGCAATTATAGTTCTGCTCGGAGAAGAAAACCTTGCTGAGCTCAGCCAAACAAACTGATACCTTGTACGGGTAACAAGCCCGGGGACTGACAGCCGGTGCTGAGAGAGGCAGGAGGGCACAAACGGAAATATTTGCCTCTTTTCACTCCAGCCAGCCTACATTAACACCCTCGACTGCCGCTGCCAGGAAAATATCCGCTCCGGCTCCGCGCACCCGGGGCCTCCGCGATGAGTTTCTCCCCAGGGACCGGCCTCCGCACCTACCCGCGCCAGGCTCTGCTCGAGCCCCACCGGGAAGGAGCGGCCGGAGCGCTGACGGTGCCGGGACCGGCGCTGCCGGCCACCCGCCCTCTCTGCAAACCACCCATTCCCACCGCAGGGGCGAGGGCGGTGCGCCCCGGCCCGCACTGCCCTGGGACCCTCCGGCCCGGCCCGGGGTGCCCCTCGCCGTCTCCCCTGCGAGCGGGCGGCCGCGGCGGGGGCGACGCCCGCCCCGCTTCGCTTCGAAGCGCGGGGCAGACCCCCAGCTCTCCGCGCTGCTCCGCCTGGCCGCGCAGCGGGGCAGAGCGACCGCGGCTGCCGCGGGACCGCCGCCCGACGGCTGCCCGTGGCGGCTGCAGCACCAGCACACGCTCGTCTCCCGGACCTGCCCAGGTGGCCCGGGGACCGTGTTTGCAATGGGCTTTGAGCAGGTTACTGTTTCTCCCTGTTCATCTTCCTTTTGCATTGCGCAGAGCCCCGTCGTTCGGACCGCTCCCCCCCGAAACCATCCTTACGAGGAGACGTGGCTACAAAATGGCAGTTCGCTGTCAGGCTCGGGGAAAGGTGTTTGATCTTAGGGCGGAGACAGGGCTAAGATCTGTTTCAGACGTTGCGGTTGGAAATGTGCAGGATCGGTTCAAGACTAGGTGAGAGACTGTGTTCACCTCGCAGGGAACAGCGTCTGCCTCGGCTGGAGAGCACCTGCCCTCACCGCGGCGGCCACCGGCGACACAAGTTTGTCACGCATCGGCTGAGCACACGGCAGCTTTTAGTCCGTGAGCAGTTTGTACCCGTCCCGTCCCCGGCGCATCCCGCAACCCTCGTTACAGCTGCTGAAGCCGGGAACCCCTCCGGTGGGCTCCCGCTCCCTGCCAGCCCTGCGCATGGGTGGAGCCGCAGCGGCGGACGCAGCCCATCCCCAGGCTTTTACACAGGCTGGTTGTTGTTTATTTTTTACTCTTTTTGCAGTGGAGAAGAAAACGATAACAACTACTTAAAACCCTGATTTATCACTATCTACTATAGCTATCACTGTTTGATTTGTCACTGTCTACTTAATGCGGAAAAAAATGGCTTGTGTAGAATTTGTCTGTAGGGAGGTATAGAAACTGTACTTCCTCTGCCTGCCCTCTCAGCTTTTCGCTGTAGTTTCCTCCCCGTTCCTCGACGTGCTTGGCGCCCTGGCCCCATCCTCCCCCGGCTCTGTGCTGTGGGAGCCACAGCTCCTGGGTAACCAGGGTCAGACACAGAGAACGTCAGGGACTGAAGCGCCCCACACCCGAGCGCGCAGGAGAGTGAAACACGGGAGACCATTGGTCTTCAAGAGATGTGATTTAGTCGCATTCCTCCCCCCAGCACAGCCCCCTCTCTGCCCCCCCGCCAAGTGTACAGCTGGGCATTAGGGAAGGCGGGATGCCTTGGTACCAGGTAGTGGAGAAACGTCTGATGCCGTTTAGATGTGATGAACTGGCACATGATTCCCCCTGTGAGTCTCACGGCACTTTATCTCAATCTATATTCAAGATACATTTTTCAGCTTTATGGAGAGTATTGTTCTGAAACCTTTTCAGGGCACAGCCTTGACTTTGCACAGTTCAGCCCTGAGCTGCGGAGATGGATGGAGATGGGTGGTTGCCCTTGATTGCAACCACCAGAACGACAACATTCTTCTGCAAAAGTCTTGTGAAACACTTTAAAATTTTGGCGAATATCCTACAGTCATGGGGGATCACAGAACAGCTGCACATCCCCTATAGCTGCGATCAGACAGCTGGGGGAGAACCAGCATCTCTTTGTGTCCCCTGGGGCTTTGACAAGTCACTGGTCACCTGAATACACCTCAGGGTTCAATGGCTTAACAACCTTTTCATTTCAGGTAAGATGACTATTATCCCATCACTGCAGACCGGCAGTTTAAACTTTGGGTAATCCATACCCAGCAGCAATCACTAGGGCACTGCACCAAAATCTCTTTGCAGAATGATGTTGGACTTCAGCACATTTGAATTCACATCCAAGAGAAAAACTCATTTTGCAAGTATTGCTTTTTTTGGACTCGCATCACCATTTTTGCCAGTTTTCAGTGTATTCCCCTGGAGGTGAGGCTGCAGCACCTGCCCACAGGGTGGGCTGGGACAGCCCTGTGCACCAGGTGTCAGTGCAGGTCACAGTTAGTTGGACTGTCTGGCAACTTGCAGTGCCACTCCTTTCTGCCTGTGAAAGCAGCCCCAGCTTTTGTTGCTCACTTTGGTTTCAGTGCAAGCTCAGGGAGCAATTTCAGTAATAATTGGCATCTGGACAGAGGTTTGACATCAGCACTGGTGGTGACTCCAGAATAATTTTTCATAAACTTCAGATTTAGCCCATGCCTATGTGTAGGCAAAATCTGGGCCACATTCCATAGATGTAATTTAAAAAAAGTATTTTCTCAATTCTTTTTTATTCAGTTGTCATTATTTTTTAATAACTTAGTTTACTTTTCTGTTAACACGGCTTTCACTACAGACAGAGGACTGCAGTTAATTTAGGGGAATGTGTCTCATCTTTATTAATCTTCTGCTGTTTTCCCATATCTGGTAACTCAAAATTTCTCCGCTGGTTCGTGCTCCAGAAGCATTCCCAGGTCATTTTTGGGTTGACCCTTTTATGCATGGCCATGAGACAGAACAGGTCTGCAGTGATGTCTTTGAGAAATGCTGTCACCAACCATAACTCTGTTAGATTTAGTTACTTCATTTAACTTACTTATTCCTTGAGCCTTGTCACCAAACCACTACACCTGGAAATCATTTGAAAAAACAGAGCTGGGCACACATCTTGGTGGTACAACCCCTCCACAGCCTGTTCTCCCTCCTGGAGACCATGTGCCTTCATCTTGTTTGTGCCTCAGGTTTGCCTTTAGGGACAGAGATGTGTGTGTCCTTTGCTGGCATGCCATCTTCCCCAGGTAGCTGACCTTTATTGGTACATCACAGCTCTCTTTGTGGTTTGGTTTGGTTTTTTGTTCCTAAGTGCTTGGCTTCATGAAATCCTGTCAGGGCCGGCAGTTTGCTGTTTGAGACTGGGATGCCATCAATACTGTCTCTATTTTGCCAGCTTCCCATCCCATCCCATCCCATCCCATCCCATCNGGTCCTTAGAGTTGCTCAAAGGCCTTTTCTAGTCTTTTAGATTTACCCAGGAGCCTCCCGCCTTTCACATTTTTTTCCTCTCCCTACCATTTCCATTTCCATCCTTTTCTCAGGATCTCAGCCTTCCCACACCTCCACAGGCTCTGGCTGTCCCTGCTCCTGCAAGAAGGTGGATTTCCTGACACTGTGTGGATTCAAATCAAGACCACTCCTTTTCTGGAAGACATATTTTGACCTAATGTAAATGTTTTGTCTAAATATGAGAAGAACTGAGTGGAGCTCTGTGTCCTACAGCCCCTGTGACTGCATCTTCCAAGAGGTTGAGTGATGGAGTGAAATATGGATCCTCTGACCCTAAAAAACCCATGGATAAAATCCCAAGTAGCTTTCTCACAGTAAACCTTAGAAACTCAGTGAAATTATTAGTGCATTAAGGTGCAGTGGTCTAAAAAAAATTAAAAAGATGATCATAGGCTTATTTAATGTTATACCTTCTGTGTTATTTTCTTTTGTATGTGCTGACTAGAACTGAGCAAAGGCTTCATAACAAATAATTTATTTGTCAAACGTGTTCTCTTCTCCCGCTCGTGGAATATCCATGAGCAAGAGCATTGTTTTCTCAAATGTATTTATCTAAAATGCTCCAGTGGTTCCTTTAAATGAATAACAGAAGGTCTCGCCTGCAAATGGTTCCCGTTGTTTAGCTGTACTTGGGCAAATAAACCTCCTGGTATCGACTGCTTTGCCCGCCTGTTGCGCCAGCAACACCCCGGTCGTGCAAATAGGGCGTGAGCGCCTGTGTGTGTGAATGCAACAGCTGGGCTGCCTCAGCTCCTCCGGGGGCAACCCTCAGCCCGGGCTTCTCGCAGGCACTCGGGCCACTGAAATGCGATCGCTCAACTCACTGCAGGGGGGGTGTGAACGCAGCTGAAAAGCAAAGCCATTAAAAATTCAAATGAGCGTTCGATGAGCAAAGGACAATGTTGCACCCTCTCTGACTATCTCCGGTGTGACCTTCATGTGGTGCTGTGTTCTATTTCAGTAAATGCAGCCGCGCAGGGGCAGAGCAGGAATCAGAACGATCCGGGGAAGGGCATGAGTTGGAGCTGGTCTGGCATTTCATTGCTCAGGAGATGGTATCCATAAGATCAGGGTGGTTTAATCCAGAAGCATGGCTGAAGTGAAACAGAATAATAGAGGGAAGAGAGAGCGAACTGTCTGTGAAACTTGGTTGGACCATTCCACTCAACAAATCTAACCCTAAAACCATATTTATTATTACTGTTTTCGACATCTGTGGGCACGATTGCATCTGGCTGCCATCCAGGGGCACCACTATCTCATAAAGATTGAAAAAAATGTTTTTGATTTAGAAAAACCTGCGTTTCACAGAAAGGAATGGGCATTTTTCCTGGGAACAGGGGGATGCTCGTGGACGCATGGAGAAAATTTGCCAATGGCTGTCTGTCAGTGCTTCTCATAGATTTTTTTGGTGTTGGTCCCTTTATACAGAGCATCCCTGCTATAAATCAAGGCTGAATGCTGCTCAGATAGCTAAAGGATCTATTCTGATATAGCATCCGTGTTTATCTGTTTAATATTCTGCATCTCCTTTAATGCAAGATTCAGAGTACTCTGTCATGCTCTGTAGGAAGGGGATGTGTTATGGATATAAACTGTGTTGTGTAAGTGCTGAGGTATGAATGAACCTGCTGCCTCCCAGGTTTACACCACTGAGAGCAACATGGAGCAGAGATCTCCCAAACTGCACTGAGGACAATCCATCGATAACACAGCAAAGCCTGTAGAGGTGAATAGATGGAAGAGTTTCTCCCAAGTAATCCAAACCAGGAACAGATTAGATTTGTTAAAGAGATTTCAATGGGAAGACAAAAATGAGAAAAAGCTGATGTTCTGGAAAATAATTAAGAATGGAGATTCTTAAAAGTGTCTGTGCTAACACTAGTTACGCTCCCAAAGAACATGGATAGCTGGGGCCTTGGGTGTGCGTTACATTATAGAGAAGTATTAACTGTCTGGTAGGGAGCAGATTTCTTCCTTCCAAATTCAAAGGGTTTTTTTCTTAATGGGAAAAAATTCAATTTGCCTGTAAATTGGCTCAGCAATTCCAACAGCTGCAATTTGTTGGACTGCTGATTTGAAGTTTTCAATTCAAAAATAAAATAAAATAAAATAAAGGAGTATATGTTTTAAGATTTCCCCTTCATATACAATTCTTAGAAACTTCTATAGACAGATATTTCCATTCATATGCATGGATTATAAAATCTTGAAATCACTGGGTGTAAGTTATTATTTGGAATCAATGCAGTTTCTTGTTTTTTTAGCTTTTTATCAAACCTTGAAAAAGACTTGTCACTTACAGAACTCACCTATCATTTCCATTCTTGAAATCTAAAAATAATATTATGGAGCCAGAGAAAACTAATTTTAAACAAAAGACATTGGATTTAACTAAATTATTGTTCCTGTTTTGTAACCCTAACTCATAACCTTTCATTCCTCCAGTCAGTGGGGTTTTCTCATGAGTGAAAGCATATTTGTATGATGGCCTTTGTGTTAAAAACCCAGGCAATTGATAAAAGACTTTGGCTGGGCCCTCAGGTGAGTCAGGGGCTACTTGAGAAGCCTGGTTGCTTCCTTCAGCAGAGGATGTGCTATCATCTGTTTTGTATAGCAATGCTGGGGAAAGTCTCAATTTTCTTCCCTTTGAACAAGACCTAGAAGGGATGGTTTGGCTTTATTCTGTTTCAAGTTTTTTGTTTGTGTTCTAATATTATCCAAATGTCTGAGGGGCTCTGGATGTCCATGGGGTTTCTAAAACTGAACATGGCCTCTGATTTTTAAAACTTTCTGTGCCAGAGGTTTTCTGTGGACCCATCACTCAGAAGAAGAGCAGCACATGTCCTCCTCTGAATGCAAAGGTGAGAATAAATGGGCCATTATTTACACTTACTTTAATTCCTTATCCCATAAAAGGCCTCAATTTTTAATTTTTTTGGGGGGCGGGAACAAGGCTATAAAAATTCAGTGGATAAAGGAGTCTTCAAGACCTTCAAAACAGGTGGATTCTGACCTGCAGGATGGCAGACAGAAAACTTTGTTGTTGTTTTTTTTTCCTGCAGTACATAGCAGGAAGACAGACTGGTGATCAGGCAGGAAGCAGAACCAGACAGAAGGCATTTTCCATGCTTTCCCCCATTTTTCCAAAAGGAACAGGTGTCCAGGGAGAACTATGAAGCGCTATGAAGAAGAAGAAGGAAATTAATACAACAGTAGCGACTTAGGAGCCTTCTCATTCACAGGCTGACAACTGCAGTCTGGGTCCAAAGGTAACCTAATGGATTTGCATGTAAGGATTATCACTTCGAGAAGTAAGGCCAGATCAAACCCAGTATGATTCAATGGAAACAAAGCTGTGATTAGGTAGGAAAAAGCAAATCAGGTGTTCACGTTCTGGTTGAAAAAAAATTCCATTTTCTGTCACTATGAGCTCTTTGACTAATCTAAAAACTATGCAAAACTCAATATGCTTCATAACCTGGGATATTTTTAGGAATGCCTAAACCATGTAGGATGCCAACTCTTGTTTTCATTAGTGCTTTCAGGAAACCAAATCCATGTGGATATCAGTAGAATTTGGTGGCTGTCACTTTGGACACAGAATGGACTTTGCTGTATCTTCTGGGCATGTTTATTCTGTATATTTAAGAATAAATTGGGGTTGTTTCAGAAGGTCCAGGAACATGTCTCCAGAGACTTGTCCTTAGCCATCCATTCTCTCTGGGGTCTCCTTGGATGAAAAGCATATTGGATACCTTCCAAAATATCAGTACCTTTATAGGAGAGCTCAAATACAGTAAGTATCATCATAAATTCCAACTATACTTATGGCAAAAAGCTGATCTCTCCAAGTTTCTATTTAGATTTTGAGGTTCTCATGCATTTCATATCCCCTGAAACATGTTTTCCCCACCTGCTGTTTTCCAACCAACAAATTCACAGTTAGAGACCCTCAGATGCACCACAAGGCCCTTTCACAGCTTCAGTGAAATCCTTGGGCTCCTGATGGGGAAGGACCCTGGGCTCTTCCCCTGTGGCATCAACCAGCATTGAGTTGGAAGTCAGTGGCTTTGGGCTGCACAGGTGAAGAAAAAGTCACAGCAGTTCCCACAGCCCTTTGCAAAACGGTTGCACGGAAATCATTCTGAAAAAGAGGTGTGTTGCCTGTACTTGGTAACCTTGCCATATGCTCACTACATATTCAACGAATCATCTGGATTCTTGCTCAGGTTAAAAACTGCTTTGTGTGGCTCATATGTGTTAAGCAAATTAGTTGCATGTAGACATGGAGACCTTGGTCAAAGACCGTGCAAGAAACAATTTATCCCAAAGAAGTCAAGGTTGATGACAACTGTAGCAACTCTCCCTGAAGAGCCAGCTGGTCCATGGAGTATCAAAACATGCTGACAACAAATCTCCAAAAGCAGCATTTCTGTTCCAAGGCGGTGCATTGCACCAGAAGGGCACAAAATGCGGCAGAGATGACATCCTCTCCTCACATCACTGTCACCGCTGCAGATCAGCACAGCCCCGTGTCACAGCTCGGAGGGAGCTCCAGGGTGGCATTCAATTTAAGCTTCACATCTATTGGCTTTCTTCTCAGCCCCTTGTGAACATCATTTGCTTTAGATACCAGATCTACTAATGATTTTTTCCCCCTCCCCCTTGCTCACACTTTAATTGCAGGTTACATGTAATACCCTTAGGAATAGCTATTGCCACCTGTATTATTATTTATGCTGTGAAAATGAAGCTTGTGGCAATATATTTATTAACACGGTGCCCTGGAATCACATGAGTTAACAGCTTAATCCTGTGATTGTAAACACTTTTCTCGACATGTTCAAGCACCATCCATGTTTTTTAACTTAGCATTGGGAAACTGTGAGCATGAGCAGGTCATAATTTTTTGAGAAAAATCTACGCTTTACCAAAAGGAAAAAATGAATCTCATAACAAAAAAGTGATTTATCCATCTAATACTGCCTGCCTTACTAAGCAATAATGCCTTTTCCAAAAGAAAGAGTTAAACAAAACATTTATGCAGTATAAACTTTGCTCCTTAGCATTAAAATGCACTTTATTCATACTGTAGATTTCTCTTCCAGCCACGGCTATTGTTTGTCACTAACAGCTAGCTTTTGTGAAGTTAATAAATGTGCATAATAAGGACATAAAGGTATGGAGAAGTAATACTGTAATCCTTTTGTTTGGATAATCAGTCTAATGTATGCAAATTAAACCTTATTAGTACTAGGGTTTTGTGTCTGCTTATCAAAATGTGCCATTTTCATGAAAATTGGAAGTCCATTATATAAAGTTATTATTAACAATCATTTAGGAATTATATACGGTATGCAAATTAAAGTTGATTACAACTAATTAAGGGCTTTCTTTGTTATTTGACCTTGTCTGCTTTTTATGTAAATATGTTTCTTTTGGTCTGGCATATTTTTAGACTCAGAAAAGTATATTAAGACAAGTTACATTATGTATTTTTAATATATTTTTGTATTGCATAGAAACCCCCTTGCTATTGTTTAAGAGCCTGGTTTCACTCTGGGCTGTTCTGAGTGACGATATGTAGACATGTGTGCCTTGCAGTTTTAGGATGGCTCTGTGAGATGGACCAGGAGTGGAATTGTAGGAACACACTCCCAAGACCCTCAATGGTTTAAGGAAAAATGGGAAAAATAAAAGAGAAAAAAAGAAAAAAAAGAAAAAAAAAATCCCCTGTGAAATATAAACAGACTTCATGCCAGAGTAGCCTTTGTTCCACCAGCTATTGAACTGGATAAGCCTTAGTTTAGTGGCTCCAGACACAGCGAAGTAATAAATGATTGGTCCCTACTTGCAAGGTACATTGCAGAACTTAATCGCTTGCTCGCTTCCCCATGACCACTGATCTCAGGATAAAAGACTTTTAACGCAGCCAACACAGCGATCTGAGCAAGAGCAGCCTCCAGGAGCATTTGTGTACCTGTCAAAATCCGAGAAGTTGCAATATTAAGTGAAATGAAAAAAATCTCCTGAAGAAAACTTGGGTGAGTTGAATAGTATTTCTATTAAAAACAACAGCAACATGTAATGCAATTTTGATGTGTTTTCTACCTAGACACGAAACCTGCCATGTAAGCCAGTCACCAGGGTGAAGACAGGAGATGGCATATTTTGTGGTGTGTCAAAGAGATACGTAATCAATACCTTCACACCTTCCAGTGTGCGTAAAACATGCAAGACCAAGAAAGCCTAGGAAAGAAAATAGATATAAGGGGTATAAGGTAGGAATATCTTAGAAATATGTATAAAACTTGTAATCACATATTCTTTGAGTCTAAAATATTGGAATCTGAGGAAAGATATAGCATAAATCTCCTCCTTGGTACAAAAGCGTGGACACAAGGGGACATTGATGCTGGAAAAAAAACCCTCTGCATAGGCAACGTTATGTATTTAAGCATAAAAATGGGGATATGCTTCTAAACCCAGGTTTTATTCTTTCCTCTCCACATCCTTGGTGTCTTGCATTTCATCTCAGGTAGTCATGGAGCCTCCTACTCTGTACATTTGGGGCTCACAGGATCTGTCCCCTCTTGCCTGTTGGAAGGTGTCCCACCACCACACCTCCACAGACAGCGCCAGTGCCTGGCTAAGCACAAGCTGGCCTCCTGAGAGCTTGAAGACAGGGGAGTGTGGGTGTTCAGATCCAGCTGGGAAAGGCAGGCACACTGGGGTCAGACTGAGAGGTGGAGTTCACATTGCGTCATGGAAAGGAATGGTGAGGGTCTATCTGCTCTCCCTCCTCCTTTCTCTTTGGAGATGCTCATGGCACAGAAAATGCTAACTTTTCATTGCTGAAGGCCAATATAGAAATCTCTTACTTTGTCCCTTGAAAAAGCAGAGCCTCCTGGCTAGATGTCCAAAGCCCCAGGAACCCAGTCAGCTTCCAAGGCCAGGTCTTGAATATGTGCTGCAAACAGCTGGATGGGAAGTTACAAACTGCCGATTACTGGCATGACTTATTCAGCAACTCCTTGAGAAGATATCTGAACAATGGGAGACGTTGGTGATTTGTTCGCTCACAGTGGGACCATGAGGTTCAATTCAGCCAGTGACTTATTACAATGAATTGTCTAGGGCTGGAGTGGGGACATTTTTCTCAATGTTCTGCTGCTGGCAGGAGCTAAAAAATGGAAAATCAGAACAGGCAAAACTCACCTCTGCTGCATGGGGCAATGTCTGACCTCAGTCACCCTCCCTTGCACTTGGCAAAGCCATGTTGGAGTCAGGAGTGGAGTAGCTGCAGAAGCAGCAAGGTGCGACCTGGGACAGGGTGCCAGCCCATTCCCCTGGGAGGGAGCTGACCGAGGGTCCAGCAATGCTCCTGCTGAATGGGTGGCACCAGGTAGACGTGGCAAAAAGGATGTTTTTATTTCCAACATTTTCCAGGGAAGAAAAAAAATTCTAACATAATTTCTCCTCTTCCACCTAATAAATAGTGAGTGTTTTCACCTCAGTGTTGGGAAATCAAGGCTCTCAAAATAGGTGGAAAGCAAAGCTAAGAAGAGGTCTCGAATCATTTTCTCTAACAGAATAAGGATGAAACCCTGATGCCATCAAAGGTAAGAATTCAGGATTTCCCCCAGGGAGGTGAAAGTCATTGTCGTGTTTTTAAAATAGTTGCAATTTTCTGTCTCTAAATAGTACAGACTACAAAATGTATTGCAAGGGGAATACAAAAATAGTCAAAGTCTTCAAATCTTTTAATTCAATGAGAATGTAATATGCAATTAAAATTAATTATCTCATAATCGAACTGTAGACACTGATTATTGCATCATTTTCGTAAGAGACATGCATCTTAACTTGCATAATTTCTGGTATCATTGTGGAGTTGGCTCAGGAAAGAATCTGGGCCTAAATGTTTTCATGCCTTAGCGCTCAGAGTGGATCGGTTGTGGCTGGATGTGCCTTTTTCTCCAGAGTACTTTGAGCACCTCTGCATGGCAGAGCCCGTACTCTTGCCCTTGGCGTGCAATTAACTCCTCCCCAGCACCTCCCAGTTACTTCTGCTGACCCATTTGCCATTGTAGAATCATAGAGTCATTTAGGTTGGAAAAGACCCTTAAGATCATTGAGTCCAACCATTGAGTTAACACTGCCAGGTCCACCACTAACCCCCATCCTCATCACCACACCTATGGGTCATTTAAATACCTCCAGGGATGGTGACTCAACCACTTCCCTGGGCAGTATTTCACTGCTTCACAACCCTTTCCACGAAGATGTTTTTCCTAATATCCAATCTAAACCTCACCTGGTGCAACTTTTGGTCATTTCCTCTTGTCACTTGTTACCTGGGGGAAGAGACCGACCCTCACCTGACCACAGCCTCCTTTCAGGGAGTTGTAGACAGCAGTAAGGTCATCCTTGAGCCTCCTTTTCTCCAGACTAAACATCCCCATCTCCTTCAGCTGCTCCTCATTGGACTTGTGCTCCAGACCCTTCACCAGCTCCATTGGCCTTCTCTGGACACACTCCAGCACCTCAATATTCTTCTTTTAGGGAGGGGCCCAAAAGTGAGCACGGGATTTGAGGTGCAGCTTCACCTGTGCTGAGTACAGGGAGACAATCACTGCCATCTTCTCTCCAGCTCCCACTGCTCCCCATAAGTGTCCCCAGGCTACTTATCCCAACCTGGTGAGATTTGCGGAATGATGTTGACTTTTCTTGGCTCATTTTAGTTCTGTCTTCTATACATAATCTCTTGTTCTTCTGACACAAGGTCCTAACACGAGAGACATTCCTGTTTTCTGCCTTTATGTTAAATATAATGTGAAGTGGTACCTACATGTATTTATTTGGTGTCATAATTTAATAGTGCTAAATGTTGAGCAGGGCTTGGTTCTACTGCTGGTTATCAGTATGGACTTGTGAGACCCTGAGAGGTTCAGGGCACTGAGGTGGATCTGGCTGTACCTTCACCTGATGGTGAATTCTCTAAATAGGAGCAAAAGAATTTTAAACTCCAGACTCCATTATGATATTCAAGTACAGTAAGGAATGTAAAGAAATAGAGAAACATAAAATGAATGGGAAAAATAGAAGAGAGAGAAAACAGATTTGTAAACCAGCCTCCAATTTTTCACAATGTCCGTGTAGGTGAGACCTTGCTTTCAGGCCTAGTCTCAGCCACCTCAGTGGTTTCATGGGTTGCAGCAACCTTTTCAGAGCTCCCTTAGGGCTCTGATTCCCATGACATTTTTCTTTCTCCTGCTGGCTCCTGACTGCTATACATATATTTTTTGTAAGATCTTTGAAAGCACCATTATAGTGCCTTTAAACAGACCCCCATCACCCCCTGGGGAGATGATAAAAGAGTTCGGGAATGCCTTTTCCTGGTTATGCCCTGCTAAAACACTGCCTTCACAACCCTGATTTTCATTCTGCACTGTTTGTCCTGTTCATGTGCCATGCAAATTCCCTAGGGTTTTTTTTTTTTTTGTAGGGTCGAGAAGCATGGTTCCCATCTCCTTCTGGACATTCCTGTCCCTCTTGCTGGAATTTCCTCCAGTGTGCTTGGGCAGAACTCTTAAGCAGATTCCTTCATCTTCTCAGCTCTTTAAATTTTAACTTCCTTTCAAAATAATTAATTTGTGATTTAGAAGAAAAATCGTGTTTGGATTCTCAGGATGGCATTTGAGTAAGCCAAGCCTCTTTGGTCACAAGTAAGTAGCTTCTAGTTGTTTTCAGCAAAGACTGATTTCTATAAACACTGCACATGTGAGCTGTAGGTAAGACACCCTTACTGTTTGGATGGACAATACAAAAGGTTTCCCTTTAGCTCGTAATTCATGATGTGATCTCTGATTTTGATGGCTTCATTTTAATAGCCCTGATTTCGTTTCCATAAAGATACCCAGAAACAGCTGAATTTTGCTCTCAACACACTGATACCATAAGGTGGAAAATTCGTGACTTCTCCAACTCTGTTAGCTCAGTATGACTGTCAGCCTGGAAGGCTGCTTATTCACCATTTCCAAACATCCTTCTTTTTCCCCCCTCACTTTCAGAATATGTCTACTGAAAACATCCTTTTATTTTCTTGGCCTCTATATCTTGTTCTGTGCATTTTTTAAAAATTACATTCACTTGCTGGGATTCCTTTGGCCTCTGTTTATCACTGGGAGTTGTGTGGACAAGTGTTTTGCCTTTTCCCCTCCTATGAGATAGCAGGAGCCTCCTCCTTCCCATAGCTGTAGAGCTTGTGTGCCTCTTTTCTGCCTGTGGGCTCTATATTTGCCATTCACTGCAGCACTGGATCAACATCTGGGGAAGCCTTGCTAGGTGCAGCAGGAATCTTTTAATAATGACATATCAAGGATAAAAAAAAGGCAGAGAAGTGGATTTGCACATTGTTCATCCTGATAAATATAACTATGAAATTGCTTTATAACTTTGGACACAGTTGGAGCTTTATAATAGGTTGTCAGTGAAGTAGCACCTGCGATCCTAATGCCTGCATCTATTTTCCTGATTTTAGCTATAAATTCCATTTTACAATGCTAGTGGGGATAGCTCTGGGTCTGCAGTAGGGGGTGACGGTTTAATTCCTTCTGCCTTTTCCCCTTCCACCACAGCCTTAGGTTTCTCCAGGCCATCTTGGATGTACAAAACATCCTGATTTTTGCTTTCATATGGATGAGGGTTTCAAATTTGTCAACATTTTCTTAACTGTACTTACAGTAGCATACTTGTGTACCTGTTAGACATAGAAATAATTCTGTAGTTCTTCTAACTTTCTCAAAGAACACAACTGTCAAATTATTCTTCAGAGGAAAGGAAGGAAAGAAGGATGAAGTGGGTGGGGTGTAAGTAACAATTACTGTAGGCTGATAATATTTAAAGATTCATAGAGGGATGTATTTCATGGGCCATACGTGTATGTAACAAATTTGCCTACTCTGTAATCCTTCTCATTATTGACAACACAGCAATCATCTCTTTCCAGAATGGTAAACTGCAGAATGTTTTTCTTCTGCAAATGCTGCATCTGAGCTCAAATAACTAATGTGAAGCGTTATTACTGGGGAAAGCTGGCAAGCCTAATGAGAAGGTTACTGATTCAGGCATAAAACCTTCACTGAAAGAACCTTCAGCATGGGCTTTGAGTCTTAGCTCTTGATTTTCGGATTGAAGGAGGGTGCAGTCCTAGGGGGCTGCAACTCGAAACGGTGCTCATAATGTGTAGAAATTGGGCATTCACTTGTATACTGAAATATGGCAAAGGGAAATGTAATTTGGGAACCTCTTCTGCAGCCCTTGAGCCCATCTGCCAGGAAGATAGGGAAAACAAGTTAAGCAAGTCATGCATGCAGGATGCATGGCTGTCATTACATAAACTAACACCACTGAAGTACATTTAAAAGTAAGAATCACCCTGCAGCAAAATTTGCTTGTATTTCTTCAAACACAGGGGTAATACCCATAACTTGCTTTTACATTTAAATTTAAAAATATTTATTGTGGAGGGAAGGAAGGAGGACAATCTAGCCATAAGAAAGAAGGATACATTTTCCCTTTCCTTCATTTGAAGTGATTTTTTAATGCAGGACTATAGAGATCGGCTAAGAATAGAAAGCAGTTGTGAAATGCACCAGTTTTTGCCGGGTTATTCTGGTGGCACAGCGTAGTCTAACTTCTGAAGGTGTGTCTGCTTTTCTGATCCTGGACCTTGGTTACTTTTCCAGCAAAATCAATGTCAAATAATGAAATAAAAACTCTGGGCAAAGTCCAAAGGAAAGTAAGTGTCCTTTTCCTTCCCTGGGTCCTGAGGCACCTCCCAGTCCTATTACCTGTGAAAAATTCTCACCTAGCCCAGCATTAAAACTTGTGGCTTTGGAGCAGCTCAGATGCTGTCCCATACTCTTCTCCCTCTGTGCTTTTGAGATAGCAGAGATGCCATGTCAGTATCTATACCTGTATCCCAGCATCCAAGCTCTTGGCTGAGAGGATGCAAAATGGGGACAAGGGGCTGCAGGTACAGGGCTGATGTGGCTGGTTTGCACCAGCATCCTCTCCCTGGGATGCAAACCACACAGGAGACTCTGGTGTACTCCAGTGCCTTTTAGCTGGGCACCCTGCATGCTGGTTAGGAGTACAGGGACACCGAGGCAGCCGTAATTTAAACTGGACCTGCTCAGGACAGATGGTGAGAGCTCTGAGTGCTGTCCTGCTGGAATCCTTTCAGCCTCTCATACTGAGCATATCCATGCAAGGGAGTGGCTCAGTAGCTTTTCATCTTTTAGAAGAAAAGACAAAGAGAAAAATACCTTTTTTTTTCTTTTTTTCCATTTTGTGCCTGCTTTTCCCCCATTTTTTCTTTTTCTCATTTCCTGCATATACTGAGTTTTGTATTTTCTTTTTTCCCTGTATTTCAAAGACCCTTAATAAATAAAAGATGTGAACACAAAATTGCCATTCAAATTTGATTGTCTCAAATTATGTCTAGAATGAAACAAAAATCTACTGATCTGTGATTTTGTATGGCAAAGGCAGCTCAATGCTATTCAATCCAGTAGGGGAGATAAAGAAAGAGTATAAAAAACCCCAACCAACTAGCAAAGAAAAGAAGAGGCAGGGAAAGTGTGATAAAAACCAGCATAATACTTTAATGGTCTGAAGAGATGTTTCAACAAAACCATTACTAATACTGGGTATTCTTCTAAGCTCAGTTCTTACCATCACAAAACCATTAGCTCTTTGGTAGTCACAATCTCCCCTGTATCTATATCATGTCTTTTCATTGCTTTTTATTTGTCTTTGTCTTCTTCTGCTTGGCTGGTAACATGCAGCACCCTTGTGCTGTATACTTATTTCAAGACTGACTGCAACAGTTATAAATATCTCCTCAGCACTGAGGGAGGCAAAGAAAAAGTGATGAGCTTCAGTAGCCGGAGTTCTGAATTGCTGCAGACAAGAGAGTCTGTCAATGAAGGCTGGTGAAATAAATTTTTTGCTGGCTGTTTTTTGTAGCTTTGAAGAAGAAACCTTTGGTTATTTTCATAATAACAGAGATAAAATTATGATTAGAATTGCTTTTTCTGAAGCATCTGGACATGATACTTGAATAGCCAGAATGTTTTCCTATGGCAGCAGGGCTGTGCTCATTATCTCATGAATATTTGGTCTCCAAGCATAAACTTGGGTGAATATTTAGCAATAGGCTTTTATTTCTGGGTGGGGATTGGGGCACTTTGTGTTGTGCCTCCTGTTTGAGAAGGCAGAAGAGCCACTGGCTTTGTTGTATTACGATATACACTAGTGTGTAAAGAATCAGTGACACTTTTTCTGTCAGGTGCTGTGGAAGCCCTGCACATCTCATCCTTTGTCTGCAACAGCAGCAACACATCTGTTTTTTTCTCTGTGCTTTCAAGAAATAAACACTATGTGAATTTGGTCTCCATGCATAGTAAACACAATTTAAGTTAAAAGCTTAACAAAACCTTTTTTCTCCTTTTAAACCTTGCTTTTTGCCAATTATTCACAGTGTTTGGTATGTGCTTTAAATTAAAAAAATAAAATAAAATTAAAGCTTCCCACTATTATGTGGGAGTCTGGGCACTTACGCCTTCGCCTCTGGTGTTTTGTGAGACCTATGCACTGGCTCATCCAGGGACATTACCTACCCTGTGGTCTTCAGTAGAGAAAGATAAACCATGGAGAATGGATCAGAAGACACAGAGCTGGGTTCTAGATGTTTACTACGTCTTTTGCAGTAGCATCTTCAGGAGTCCACCAAGGATTTATATTTCAGAGGATAGCGGCTGACTGCCTAGGAGTTTGTCAAAGTAAGAGAACAGGATTGTCTGAAACAGACACATGATCACAGAAAAAAGAGTTGCATGGCACTCACCACTCAGCTTGTGGAGTGCCGAGTCCTTGTCCTAGGTCTGTGCTTTGTGGGCCCTTCTGGCAAAGGTAGCTTTTGTGGGGAATACAGAGAGAAATAACGCAGTGACTCTGCAGGAGCCGATGAAAAAGCTCTTTACAAGCAAGGAGTAAAACTTGGACTTGCTTTGGAGGTGAGAAAGCGGTCAGGTAGCACTGGTGGCAGACTGAAAATAGGAATTAATCATGTGGTAAGAGACCGTGTGCGGCACAGAAGGATGAGCAACGTGCTGAAGAACCATAAAGGAAGGGACTAACGACTTATGGTCGACGAGTGAAGACAGGTGACAACAGATGTCACAAATTCACCATTGTAATGAGAAACCAAGGAAGGTTACGTTGCCACCAGTGTCTTGAATGGTGCTAAGGCTCTGCATCCATGCTCTGTGAATGAAGGTTTTGCTTGTGTGATGGCTGAGCTCCAGGACAGGCCAGAGCAACAAGTGAAATCTGGGCCCTACATGGCGTTGCCCTGGGCTGGCTTTAGAAGCTGCAAGTGTTTTCATCTCCACAGCAAGGAGGGTAAAGGCTGGAGGAAGCTTAAGAGAGTAATGATTTGCCCCACATGGGAAGGGGACATTTCAATTCCCCGTCACCTGTGATGTCTGATCATGTTAAGTAGAATCCTTCCAACTCTGTTAATACAAGGAGGACCTGGATATTGATCATTTAGATGGCACACGATGGATAATCTCATTTTTGTAGAGTACTCCTTATCGAAGGGGCTTTGCTCAATTAAACTCTGCTCAGCAGAGACTATTCAAATCTGCTGTAAAGTTCATGCCATGACCACATTTCCTATCAATTTCTCCACCGGAATATATATTAATGGAAACATGGGGATATATTAATTGTACAATTTTGAATAAATGCAACCTTAGCAGAGTACATTTTTTATTATTATTTAATAATTATGAGTTCAGGCTTTTCTTAATTTCCTGCTGTGAGCTTTTAAAAGTCACTGCAATGCTGAAACATAAATAGAGTACGTGATGCAACACTTTGCCTAGGCAAATATCAGACATTTTTACCTCAGGAAAAAAAAAATGAAATTTTAAAAATTCATTTGGCTCTTTTGAAATTTTGCACTGTTGAAACCAAATGAGAGAAAACTCAAATCAAGATGGAACAATATTTACTTTAAAAAATTAAACGAATATTTTCTAAGACTTGAGTCGGCAAAAAATGATAAAAATACATAGAGAGCATGAAAATGGTACCATTTTTTGAAAAAAAATCTCCTAAAACATGGATGAGAAAATATCTAACCTGCTCAGGTTATTGTCAGCCATTACATTCCATATGTAATAAAACTTGGGTGGAATGACTTTCAGATTCTCCCAGACAGTGGAAAAGCAGCAGTGGAGTCCAGCGTGAGATACAAGGACAAGGTGACCTGGAACCATCCAGAACAGAGGGATCAACATCGTTTACTCTCTCATTGCTTGGCCATCAAACTCAGGCATTCCCTCCCTTCCCCCTCTCCTCTTCGATTCCTTCCTATTTCCTCGTCTTTATATTTTTTTCTTTTTGTCTTTGTCTTCCTTTCTTAGCCACTTGCCTTGTTCTGACAATATGATTACTTAATGCTTACCTGCCAAATTAACTGACTTATTTTACCAACGAGTGGATATACCATTCCCTGACACTCTGTATTTGACAGTGCCACAAGCTTTTCTGTGTCCATGAGGTGCACACTGGAACAGGAAAATTCCACTAAGCATGGTGGGCTTTCTCTACAACACACTACAGTTACATACCAGCATGAACCAGGACGTGTCTTGGTTCGCCCTCTCTCTTTGGCTTTTAAAGGCAATAAAATGTGAACAATTAAAAAAATCTTTTTCAACCCACTCATCCTCTCTCCTTTATTCCAAAAATCACACCCAACTGACCTCTTACCGAGAACGCTGTTCCATTCGGTAAGACTCTGTCTTTTCACGATGAAAAGAAAAAGCCCTATTCAGCTAATTGAGCAATTTGCTTAACTGGATACACTGCAAAAATGTATAGTGGAAATGCTAATGTATTAAGTATGAGTGTGTATTTGTATGCGTGGGGAAAAAGAAATGCTATATGGATGCTGCAGTTGGAATGCTGCATAAATACCCAAGGCAAAACAATTGTTACTGGAGGAATATTTTCAGGTTTACCCACTAAGAGTTGTTCATTGTCAATAAAATGGAAGTAAATAAAAAGGAAACTGCTTGAATTTGACCTAGAGTTTATTGCTTATATTTGACCTGATTTTTTTTTCGTTGAATGATACATACAGAGCTCAGGAAATCATCTTCTTTTGCTTTTTATTAGCACAGTTTACTTGGAACCTCGCCATAGATCTGGATACTTTTGTACAGAACCCACTGAGAAACAAGGCAGGGGGGTCTGCTACGCATAATCCTTACAGTGTTTTGCAGGACAACACCCAGAGCAGGGAACACCTGTAGCACTCTGATGATGTCAGTGAAGGTTGTAGCAGAACAATCACCCCAAATTTGGCAATGTTTTGCAGGAGAGTGGAAAAAAGGGATTTGAAACAGAATAGTGAGATCACTTTGTGGATGACTATCAGGGGCCTTCAAAGTGTGAAAGAGTATTAAAAATCATGGAATGCCAGCAGGTAGATGGCAGAGGTTGGAGCTGCTGGCCCCTAAGTCACAACCCCTCTGCCCTTTCCTGCCTTTCAGAAACACTCCGGAGGTTCTGCCTTCCATGTTAGGCTCCAAGCATGCTCCTGAGCCTGCAAAACCTCAGAGGAACAGCAGAAAACTGAGGCAAGGAACAGTTTGCTTATTACATCCTTGGTTTCCCCTTTCCTCTAAGTGGAAGGGGGCTGAGACTTATACAGGAACTTTCACTGTTGCACAAGGATGTGAAGAGCACAGCTGGAGTAGCCCAAAAGTTGCTTTTTAAGAATAGGCTACTGACTCCTTCCTTTTCTTGCTTTTTGTTCCCAAACATTGCAGCAATGCAGTGCCTATGTAATGTGTGTGCACTGAAGAATACCCTGTCAGGGGATGAGGTACTTGAACCTGTATTTGTGGAACCTGTAGGCCACCCACCTTAAAGCCATGGCTGTTTTTTAGGGAGCAGAGACAGTAACATCAGGGCAATCTCACAGTAGAGTGTGCTGGGAAGGTAAGCAGTGGAGTGGAATACCAAGGAAGCAACTGAGAGACTGGGGTGACATGATAGCCATTTCTTCATCATTGCTTTTTCTTATATCTGTGACTATTTTCTTCCACATTATAAAAACGAGGCGTTGGGAGCAGCTCAGCAGTGTCTGACATTTAAGTTCTCCTAAAATAGAAGAGTGTACTGAGCTGCCAGTGGCACACACTATTTACAACTCTTGCAAGACTTTTTAAGCCTGTACCTTTCTATTGCTTTTTCCTGACTCAGTCAAGACCTCCAAATGAGGTCCATCATCCTGCAGCAAGACTCCCCTACTGATTCTCCTAAGAGGGATCTCATCACATGATCTTTTGAGGTCCAGCCTGAGCTGGGTTCCATGAAATATAAGCCAGTCTTAGAAAGAGAAAATTCACCCACTGAGAAGCTAACTACTATTGCAGACCTCCAAGGAAGGAATGAATCTAAGAGTGAGGGAGTTTTCCTGTCCAGAATCCATTTAATTCTCAGCCAGTTCAAACCCTCTTTTAGACATAGTGGACAGTTTTTGTGCATTGTGTGGGAAAAAAGAAAATAGGTTTATTTTTCTTCTTTTGCCTTCTCTCTACATATAGTGGCAACTTTATGGGCAGGTATTTGAGGATAAATGGATTGCCTCTCACACAAAGGTTTGAAATAAAACCTCTTTTTTCTGACTAAAAAATAGGTTAGTCAATTTTTAATGGCTTTCTCCTTCCACTGAAGATCATCAGCTTGTATTTGATGTAAAAATGACACTATCATCATAAAAGCTCCTTCTGTTGGGATTCACTGCACCATTTAGACCAGATAGCAGCGTAAAGTCCTAATGGAGAAATAAACATTTGAGCATCTTTCCTGATACTGTAATTGCCACACTTAGGTGCTGCTCTATGTGAAAACAGAAGTACATAGAAAATTTCCTTGTTCATTCCATATGCTAGAAATTCTGCTGTCCTGCCTGCATATGTTGTTTGTTATATATATGAGTGTGTGATGTACACCAAAGCAGAAGTTTCCTTTCTCTTTCTGTGGTGGTGGAGATGCTTTGTGCCACAAAGTGTAACTCCATTGTGATGCCTCTTGGAGAGAAAAACTCACATAATCCCCCTCCCCCCAAAACTCTGCTGAGAGAAAAACCAAGGATAAATGGCAGCAAGAAGCTCTGAAGCTAGAAGTGTAGCAGAATCATGGAAGCAGAGACAAAGTCTCAAAGCCAGTGAGATATGACAAAATTGGTATGCTGTACTCAGAACTCCTGATAGAATTTGGTAGGAGCAATCATAGCCATACCATGTTCCAGAGATTCTTCTGTTGAGCCTCTGCAGTCCCTTCTTGGGACTCTGCATCACCTGGGATGTGCCGACACAGCTGGGAAGCTCAGACACTGACACAGGTCACCCTGGGATGGGGCCACCTCCTCGTTTTGCTGGGTTAAAACCCTCAGCAACCTGGGTCAGAGAGGTACTTGGAGCAGCCAATGTCATGTTGTAGCACCTCTCTGGCTGAATGCTTGGCTTTGACAGAGTGGAATTTTGGCTTTTGGAAGGTGGGGGTCCAAAAGCTTTCTCTGCGGCAGGCACATACTTATGCTAAGGAAATAACTTGATACATCAAAGTAGGGAAAAGGGTGCTTTCTGGGAAGAAAGCCCCACTGAATAACCCTGACAAAGGGCACTCTAACATTAGGAGTTCAGGTTTAGGAATGTACAGATTGGGGAACATATTTTGTTGACCTCTCTTCCCAGAGTAATTGAAAATTATTCAGCTCTGCTGAGTGTAACTGCCAGTAGCTTCTGCTTGATATAATTGAGTTCTCTACCCTCAATTTGTTTGCTTGTGTTTCAAGCTTTGAAAAAAGAGCACTTAACCTTTTATTGTTTATTCAGATTTATTGAGAGAAAACAAAATCTCTGTAGCTGGCTGTATCAACTACCTGCATTTTTGCTGATCTCTGGAATGAGGTGAGTGTCAATAAAAAGCAGCTCAAAAACTCTTTCTTCCAGGATTATTACTGACAGCGTAAACAGCTTTCAGTGATATTGGATGTCACTGATTATGTTAGCATGTGGAATGGATACAGTCCTGTTCCTCTCAAAGGACTCAGCATGTATTTGTGCCTGCAATTATTGTGTCATCTGTGTTTGAGATTTCACCCAAAACATGAGAAACTCTAAAAACATTAAAAAGTGGACATTTTAAGTGTCTTGATCTCAGAGAAAATCTCACTGCAATTGGAATCCACTGCTCAGGCATGAGACCTCCCAACGCAAAGTTCAGTGCTGCTGATGACATGGGTGGGATTTTATTAGATCACAGATATCTAGCCTGGGTTTTGCCTCTTTGTTG
Source organism: Edolisoma coerulescens (assembly GCA_013397115.1). Lineage (NCBI taxonomy): Eukaryota > Metazoa > Chordata > Aves > Passeriformes > Campephagidae > Edolisoma > Edolisoma coerulescens. Next base: position 525,781 of record VWZW01001748.1, read on the forward strand.
TCTTCTTTTCCACCACATTTAAGAGGAGGCTTTGTACCTCTCTGCAGCTTCTTTAGAGCTCAGAATGCTTCTTATGCAACCTGACTGCTACCCACAGAATCGCAGGATCCCAGAACGGGTCAGGTTGGAAGGGAGCACAGTGAATCATCTGGTCCAACCTCCCTGCTCAAGCAGGGTCATCCAGAGCACATGGCACAGGATTGTAGCCAGTCAGTTCTGGAATATCTCCAGTGAGGGAGACTCCACAGCCTCTTTGGGCAATCTGTTCCAGTGTATGGTCACCCACACAGTATGAAAATCTCTGACTGGCATATCATGTGTGAGGGAGGCATTTTTAATGTAGGTCCATGGTTACCTTGTATTTTTTATTTTTGAGTCTTCCTCCTTCAAGTGGGTATGGGGCAGTGGGCTCCTTGCATCAGGCTGTCAGAGAAGGCAGGGGGTAGGTCTGCAGCGCCTGGCAGGAGATTAAAGAAGGTTTACAGAGCGCTGCAGGCAGGGAGCTGGGGAAGATCAGTGTAGATGTGGATGTCAGGAGAAGGGTAACATCATGTCAGCTGGAGAGCGAGCTCGGGTAAGAAACCAAGAGCTTTGGTTCTGCCTAAAACGGCTCTAACTCCCCAAGGTGAGAACCTACCCAGGGAAGCCCTTGCTCTCCAGTCTCTGACATCTTGAAGTGCAGCTGGTGATTTGGGTCCACATCCCTTTGGCTGGTAATTCCCAGAAAAGGAAAGCAAGGTCTTTACCACTGGATGTTGAGATGCAGTGGAGCTACCACCATTGCAGGGGAAAATCAGTGATAACCAAACAGTGTTTGACCCCCCTCCCTGGGCATGTGCCCTCCCTACAGACCTTCACAGAGGGTTCTGTAGCCCAGAGGCACAGTCACTGCCCAGGACACAGAACACATGGCTGCTGTGGACTCCTCTGTGGCTGCAATGCAGTATCAAGTGCTTTTGCTGGCTTGTAAGTCCAATGACTTCAGGATTCATTTTTGTAATCTGTGGCAAAGGAAACATGTGCAAACCATGGGAGCATGTATAGTGGGGCATACAGAAGGGAAAGCTTGTGCTTTCACCTTCAGCTTCTGATTTCTCTGCCTTTAGCTTATCTGGTGGATTGATACATCCTGTGGCAACCTTCATGGTCAGGCACAGCAGCTCTTGGGGCTCTGAAAAGAAAATTATGACTATCCTCAACCTCTACTTTTCAGAATAAATCTTGTCCAGAATAGCTCTATTGTTCCTCACACAGTAGAAAACTGTTGGCTTTCCACGGCTTTGGCAGGGTTGTAATAACTCTGAGGGCGTGATTTTGCCTGAGACTGTGTCGGTGAATAACCTTTCACAGGCAGTGATCCCGCAAACATTCTGGCATGTCAGTGTTCTTACGGGTTTTTCCGTGCACGAACGTACATGACTGTTGGAGCTGAGGGCTTAGGCGTGGAGATGTTAATGTTTGCAAAGGCAGTCATTTCCCAAGTGTAATGTCAAAAACTTGTGTTCAGTCTGGATTGTTTTCTACTGTTCTGGAAGTTTATCAAACTCTATAACTTCTAAACAGGACTGTGAGTAGTTGTTTCAGAGAGACTCACCTGTCTGAACAAAGGAAAGTTTATTACGTTTTAAAATTAAAAGGAATTTGGACTTGTTTTTGCAAAGATGCTGATAAGTCTCTATGGGGATTTTTTTGCAAATGGATCCATACAATGTTCATACACAGGCAAAATATATTTCCTGGTTGGAAAAAATAATGAAAACCTACAGATGTTCAGTTCTTGACTGCCACTTCATAGAGAACAGAACCTTATAAACACATATGTGCTAATAAACAGCATATATGGAAATGCTGGTTGCATGTTGCTCTGATTCTGGAGCGTTCATTGTCTGGCATGAGTCTTTCATTGCTTTGCCCTGTCCTGGTTCTGGCCAGGACAGGGTTAATTTTTGCAGTACCCAGCAGGGGCACTGTGCATTGAGTAATCAGAGGTGAATCCTTGCACGAATGTGAATTGTTCACCTATCTTGAACACCCTTGTTACTACTGTTGTTGTCCTCACTGTTAATTTTTTTATTTCATTGCTGTTTCTAGTAAATTGTTCTTACCTCAACCTGTGATCTTCACCTTATTGTGCCTCCAATTCTCCTCTCCATCCCTCTGAAGGGGTGAGGGGTTTGAAGGGGAAGTGAGTGAGCAGTGAACAGTGGGAACACTAAATTGGGCAATGCTGTTCCTAAACCATGACATGCCCATAATTTCGTATAGTCACAGGAAACACCCATCGGAAATAGACTGGCCATAGAATGCAAAGATCACAGTCACCTCAGCCATTCATTACTGACTGTCACATTAGAAGAACTGAGGTTGTGACAGTGTTTCCTCCTTAATCAGCTCAAAGAGAAGGGTCCTCCGAGGCAGGTGAAATACCGCTTACTTTCCTCTTACAAAATGGAATGGTTTTGAGCAGTGCCAAACCATTAAAGATTTTGCAGTGTTGCAGAAAGGTTGTAAGAGGTCACCTGACACAAGCTGGATGGGTTTAAAGGCTAAATCCTCAGTGAGTGCAAAGCAGCACCCTTCAATTGACATCAGGGAGGATGTCATGATGGAGCTGCTGATAAACCCCAAGGGGCCTTAGAGAATTAGGCTCAGCCAGAGGGCCTGCAGTGCTGCAGTTATTGTTCTACTTTCTCAAATATTGTTCCAGTAACTCTATTTGACTAATGTTTTTTCTTGTTCTGTTAGTATGTGTAATCCATCAGAATCTGGTTTTTCCGCTGCAGTACAGCATACTGTCAAACCCATGTCTTTTTGTCCAGCCTGCTTGCTAAGCTGGGTACAGTGAAGCCATGGTCTGAATGCATCTAAGTTCACGTTTAAGACGTCTGAAAATCTGCTTTTACTTTTTTCTTTCCTTCTCCTTTTCTTTCTTTTGCTCTTTTTTTTTTTTTTTGGTTATTCTCAAGCGATAAAATCTTTCCATGGCCTGTTTTCATACCTGGAAGTACTATGAAGCTGCTGATCATGATACAGTTTGAGCCTGGTTGGTAGGGGCAGGCTGAAAGAAGTAATCTAAATAAAAGTGCATGGCCTCTTGGACCCAAAATTGGTTGTCTTGCCAGTCCCAATTCATTTATGTCACAAAAAAACCTAAACAGAAATAAATCCTCAGCAAATTCCTATCAGTTTCACAGGGATCATTTGCTTTCCTGGCTTCCACTAAGGATATCATTATGCTCTTTAGTCCTAACCCAGTCCTAACCTGCTCAGCTTTCTAAATAGTTAGTTTAATTAATCCCCTGCCTTTCTGGTTGTGAGTGCTATGTATCGCAAGTGAGATTTTGATGCAAAGCATCACTAAATTAATTAGTTTTGGCCCTGATCCACCAGATTTAATGGGGGTATTTGCACGTTCAAAGGTAGACCACTGTTGAAGTGCCTCGTTGAATGGAGCACTTCTCCCTTAATGAGAGAGGTCTAGGCAGCTTGGCCTCTGGCTGCTGGATGAAGTTATCAGGGGTGCTTACTGCCTCAGCAGACAACCTCTGCTCCTGGCAAGCCATGATGATATTTTAGTTATGTTTTGTACAGAAATGGAACATCTTGAATAATCATCTTATTTTATGCCTTCTTCTGTATCTCATTGTTACCTCATATTGAAGGTGTTCTCACTGAATTTGTGGTATTCTCTATGCACATCTCAAAGAGCACTTTGGTTAAGGCCATGAGAGAGATCTAGCTTAAAAGGTTTGATTAACAACACCTTAGACGTTAGATTTTTAACAGATATATTTCATGGGTTCATGGACTGATATTACTAGTTTGATTCTTGGCCAGCATTTTATTGTTACCTTGTAGACTGAGATTAAAATCAATGCTATCTTTGTGTTGTTGCAGGATGATAGTGTGTTCCACATCAACAGACACTACTTGTTAACTTTTATCAGAGTGTGCATAAGAAAGAGGGAGGGCAAACATTGCCAGCCTGGCATTGGTTCCCGTGGCTGTTTAGAGTAACTCAATGAGCGGCTGGAAATCTATGTCTTCCTTCAGCAAAACTCCTTTCTGCTGAAATTCTGGGTGCTTTCCATCCATCTCACTAAGGCTGGAATTTCATTCTGTGAATTTTCATGGGCTTTTCTGAGTATAGGAGGATAACTGTGCCCAGCAGCACATGCCAAGCTTCAACAAACAGTGTTGCAGAGTTTTTTAAACAGCCACTCTTGCAAGAGTGTCCTGATACTATGGCCTGGCTGTGTAAGATGCTGCTAGAGTTTCACAAGTATATGGAATAGGTATTGTAAGACGCTGAACTCAATAAACAAATCACAGACCTTGAGTTTTGCCCTTGAACTTGAACGATGAGAAGCAAAATTACTCAGGCAGAACAGCAACCTGGTTTGTGAATCTAGTGTCTGAAAATGTTATCTGAACTGGTGTTGGGAAACTACTGTTTTGCTGTTTTTCATTTGCCAGCTCCCTGGGTTCCTGGGCAGCTGAGGTGGGTTACATCAAAACTTCAGGGTGACCCTTCTGTTCAAGGCAACAGTGATGCAGTGCTTCATCTTGTGAAGTTAGCTCTGAAAGACTGGGTTATTGAGGTCCTGGCTGACTCGTATGGTTATTCATATTTCCATCACAGTCTTTGGGAGAGGAGAAGTTCATTTTGGCCTACGAAACAGCCTTGCTGGGAGAATTCTGCCTCCCCTCCCAAGAGAAGCAATAGTCTAGTGGTTCTACTGTGGATAAGGGGTGCGGTTTGGAGTAGAGGAATAAACTCCTGGTTGTCATGGAATCATTCTCCAGCAGCAGTGATGTAGGCTGTGATCTTTCCCAGAATTTCTTCCTTAGTTCTGGACTATTCTAGCAACCCTTTTTGACTGACCTACAAATAAAACAAAAATCTGTGTACCCTTAATGACCCTTTGGTCAGATGCATGCATAATTTAAACTTAACCACTTTTTGCTTTAGCTTGTGGTCAAGTAGTAATGAAGCAGTCAGTGGAGTCAAGGTGCAAACCAGCCTGGACGGAGGAATTTCAAGTAATCATAGCCAAATATTGCAAATTTTTTTCCCCTTTTTTGTGGAACGGAGATGACTAGTGGTATAATACTGTCCAAAAAAGTCAACATCCATCCCGAATGGTCGCTCACATAAATAAAATTTTGCAGACCCTGTGCTACATATACCCCTTTTTAGGATAATGACGATTTTAACTGTTTGACTGTATTTTCCACAGGGCAGCCTGGCTCCCCAGGGAGGCACGACAGGCCTCTCACCTTCCCCAGAGCCAGGAGCCCGGCCCTTGCCAAGGCGGTCCCTTCCCTGGGCAGGGGCAGCCCAGGTGCCCCGCGCCGGCGCTTTTGAGGGGAGAACGGCGGTAATGAATACGCAGCAGCCTGCGGTGGGAGCCCTGCCACTGTTAAATTTGTAGCCAATTAGCCGTGTTGCACAATTCCAGCAGAGTAACACCAGTCTCTATAGACTTGGTATAGAGAGAGAAATTAGTTTAGACAAATACCTCTTAATCCCTTGTTCTTGGCTGGGCTGGAGCGCCTACTGCTAAGTGCTAATGGCACGGGGAAATCCCAATTTCCAGTCAAGGGCTTCGAGGAATCAGGCTATTAAAGGGAGACATTTATTTTGCATTAGCTTTGATCAGCGGCTCCTGGGTGAAATCTCCTTAAATAAATACCCCGTGCGGCCTCTCGCTTGGGAACGCGGGCTTCGGGCCGGGCCGGTGGCTGAGGGAGAGGGCGCCGGGGCCGCTTTCTGCTGGGCCTTGCCCCGCGGGAGCAGAGTCACGGAATCGATTAAGGTTGGAAAAGACCTCCAAGACCACCGAGTCCAACCTGTGATCGAACACCACCCTGTCAACTGGACCATGGCACTGAGTGCCATGTCCAGTCTTTCCTTAAACACCTCCAGGGACGGTGACTCCAGCACCTCCCTGGGCAGCCCATTCCAGCGTCTAAGCAAGCTTTTCTGTGAAGCGATTCCTCCTGATGTCCAACCTAACCCTCCCCTGGCGCATCTTAAGACTGTGTCCTCTCATCCTGTCGCAGGCTGCCTGGGAGAAGAAGCAGCCGCCTGCCCAGGGCGGGCACCCACGGGGACGGGCGCGGGAAGGAGCCGGGGCGGTGTGGGAAGGCGCCGGGCCCTGCAGTGCGGAGCCGGGCGGTGCGGATCCGGGGCGGTACGGTGCGGATCCGGGGCGGTGCGGGCAGGAGCCGGGGCGGTGCGGGCAGGAGCCGGGGCAGTG